>LS997566.1:20713044-21181236 GCA_000469685.2 Haemonchus contortus
GATCCCACTGGAGACTGACTTGATTCACTGTTAGCTGTTGTTATTTTGCCGCAGTGAGCGATAGGAAGGTGTACAAGTTTAGCGGATTATGGGCAAAATTTTGGCTTCGGACGTACTCAAGAGCACATGAACGGAAGTACAATTTCGGGTACGAGACGAAACTCGTGCCCGTAGTTGTACTTCCAGAGCACTGTGCTCTTTATCCCTTACTCTCCCATTAAGTAACCATGAGGAGGGCAAGGGCTTACGGGGTCGTGGTAGTGTAAGGGGAAGAGCGCACGGTGCCCAGAAAGCATAATTACTGCCATGAGTCCCACCCGAGGCCAAAGTTTTCAGTCTCGCCAACCTTGCGACACTATCAGCATTCAACATGTGTTTGATTCTTCTACTTCACCCATTCCTCTTTACGCTCGATCCTGAAGAGCGTTTGACTTCGCTTCTAAGGGTATTCTGTCGACGTTTTCCATGGATGCGGGAGTGTAGAAGGGTTAATACGATTTCACAAAATTTGCACCGCACACCTGGGTAAATTGTCAGCGGTGTGCAGTTGAATTGAGCTTTTTCACTTTATGAAGTCGTCACCTTTTAATTTTAGTCACTCTCAAGCAACTCCAACAAGCGTTTTGCTGCATTGCCATTCGTCTATCATTCTTCTGCGCGCTCCTCTCCAGCTTCTTGACTTTTAGACCGTTACCGAATACAGTGAACTCCCCTATGGCTCCGCCTACTTGAGCAATCTATGCCCATATTCGACACCTTTATATAAGTTCTGCGGAGTTATATGAAGCTCACGAACGAGCCATGTAACGTCTCACACGGTTGGCGAGTGATGGACAAAACTTCGCCCTCGGGCGAGGACTTGAACCCGTACTTGTGCTTTCCGAGCCCGGTGCTCTTGTCCATTACACTACCGAGATCCCGCTTTCCTTCGCCTTCTTAGTGGCTTATATGCCAAAGCTTGTCAGCACTCGCGCGTACAACGTGGTGAGCCGGTCAGATGATGTCAGCATAGAACCGTTAAGCTGTAAGCTGTTCTTATTTGAATTTGTTTTGACCCGACTCGGGATTCGAACCCGTGGTTATGCTATCCGAGCACCGTGCTCCTGTCCCTTACACTAGTTCTGTCCATAACTCGCCTACTTTGTGGGACTTGCGTATCGCGTACTGCAGCGAAATAATAGCAGTTAACAAAACATCAAGTCTAAACAAGTATAAACATGTAAAGGATTTTGATGCACAGTGGTTATAAATTTGCTTCCCACCTCGGGAAGTTGTGGGCATGTTGGTAGTGAATCATTGGTTGTCGTGACTCGCTTTATCCCAAGCCTATATCCGATTTTCGACGCATCCGTCCCAACGGCAGTGCTCAATCTGCTATCCATTCAGTGGGTTCAGTTCTTTTCTTGTATATTGAAAAAAAATTCAGTCTTTTACATTTATCTGTAATTTTACTCTGGTTCTATAACCACCCATTTCTTGGGGCTCATCGGTACTGTCACTCTACAGAAAGAAAGAACGGGCATCTGAATGATATATGCACTGAGTCTTACGAATGTTTCGCCAAGGAAATTACCTGGTGCAATTTGTCTCTGCTCATTTTTTTTTGTTCAGAGTTCGAGCCGCAACTGTCACTGCGATTTATGATAAGCTGCTAATGGTACCCCTGAGCGAGATCAGCAAGTTTTCTTCAGGTAAGAAGTAACTTAATGTGTTCTCTGAAAACGTCATCAGTTGATGAAGTTGAACAATCTTGGCGAGCCTTCAACAAAATTCATTTCCAGGATCTATTCTCAACTTTGTTTCAACAGACGTCGATCGGCTAGTTAACTTTTGTAATTCTTTCCATGCATTTTGGAGTTTACCAGTACAACTTGCCATTGCTCTCTACTTGTTGTATCGAGAAGTATGTTTTCTCCTTTCCTTACTTTTGCTGTTTTCACTAGTAGAGGAATATTCTGTGAAATCTGTGCTTTTTTGTTACAACATATAACTTGTATGCCTTAAACATGCCAGGTCGGCATGGCTTTCATCGCTGGAGTAGTGGCTGCAATTATTTTGATTCCTCTCAATAAGTGGGTAACGAACAGTATTGGACGGATGTCTGTGAAACTGATGCACTGTAAAGACTTGAGGATCAAGGTTCGTTGCTGAAATCAGTTTTGGATTAGAGATTGGAGTAAGTGCCAGCAGTCGGATCCCACTCCTCACGTCGCATTGCTAACTACTGCCCCCCTCCTTCTTTGGGCTCAAAAAATGTTCAGTTACCAGTCCCCCAGAGAGTATTACAAATCGGATCAAAATTGTTTGACCATAATCTCAATGGTTAAATTTGCAACTATACTGCATCCTTTTAGCTCTTTTGGGGTGCCGATTCCCTTCCTCGTTCAACATGACTGCGTAATTTCACTTGGGTTATACTCATTTTACCCACCTCTGGGGTTCAGTCTCACCAACTACCCAATGTTCCCATCCCGCTGCCTGTATCTTCACCAAATCTAACGCTATATGTTCACGGGAATGTCCGGTAGGAATTTCCGGCTAGACATGCTTACCGACGCACACACCGGCAAAACCAACAGGCACAATAAATACATCATTATTAGAGGGATTCGCAGAGCGAAAATTTAGAAGTGGACTGAAGTTGAAGTAGTTCTGTAATATAGAGAATACACAGGTTGCAGGTAGTTCGTGAAACGATGGAAGGTATTCGAGCTGTAAAATCGTCGGCATGGGAGACATTTTTTGAGGAGAAAATCCGCAAACTTCGTGAAAAGGAGCTTTACTATTTGAAAGTCAGTTTTGTCTCAATGTCTCATTTGTGATTAGCTCGCTAATGATTATGGTCATATGTTCCTGTAGATTCGCAAATATCTCGATGCCGTCTGTGTATATATGTGGGCTTCGGCACCGTTACTAATCACAATCTCTATTTTGACTACTTACGTCTTGGTGTTCCACTGGAAACTCACTGCAGCCAAGGTTTGCCTTCGATCGCAATTTTGTTAGACGTTTACTTTGTTAATTGGAAAAGTTCGTATCCGGAGCTGGATCTATCTTCCTATTGATTGTTTTAAGGTGTTCACCTCCTTGGCTCTTGTCAACATTTTAATAATGCCCTTGAATGCGTTCCCATGGGTGTTAAACGGACTGGTCGAAGCTTTGGTTTCATTGAGGAGATTACAGCGATTATTTGCTTTGAATAACATTGATGTGCACGATGTTTACACACTTTCCGGAGGTATGCAACGTATCTCTTTTGAAGGCTGATTTTAGATGATTTTCTCATTCACCATACTACCCTTTCCAGATAAAGATACGTTGCTCTACGTTAGAGAAGGCAATTTCTTCTGGCGAGGTTCCAAGCAAGCAATCACTGATGTGTCCTTTCATGGGAGAAGGGTGCATTTTTGTAACTCCTTTTTCCCTTCGTTCTCCTTCTTACATGCGAGTCACACTAGGTCACTTGATCATCTACATATTGCGTATTTTCATTAAAAATTCTTTAAAAGCCTCGAAAGGTACACATTTCCGAACGAACGGTGTAGCGGTAGAAGCGCTAGCTTGCACCCAATTACTTTTCTTCTGAATTAATCAACACTTGCCTTATCTCGCTGCGCGCGTTGGAACAACCAGATCCCAAACAGGGTTTTTCTGCTAATGCAAATAGAGTGACCAACCACGATAAACGAAATTGCGCAGAACTGCTCTAATTCACCAAAATTCAACAGAGCGCCAATGGAATAACAACGTTAAAAGCCTTTTTGAGTAGGTATTTTAAAAGGAGTTCAGCAGAGAATTGATCGCTCTACCTCACATCTGTGAGCTAGTCGCACTACTGACTTTTCAAACTCGCAGCATAATGGTAGTGCGCAAGATGACAGAGATGATAATAAGCTCAATGGCTTTATCCAAACCCTTGATAGACTCCTCTAAACTTGGAAGCGAGTGTGAAATCGAGATAATAAGGATTACATATTTCGTCTTGGTTTCGGTGACGATTCGATATTCTAATTTGGTATCTTCTTGCAACCCTGAGACGAATTATTTCTGAATTTCCAGCAAGAATTTCATTGTCCTTTGTTCTTCTTTATCGATGCAACGTTCTGAATCCCATTTCAGGGAAAGATCATTGGTATATCAGGAGACGTTGGGAGTGGCAAATCAACGCTGCTGCTGGGTGAGCCAGTTCAATTGATTGAGTGTGACAGGGAATAATGATGTAAATGGAATCGTTAATGTTAAAGCATCGATATTCGAAAAGTTTCTCATCTGAAAATTTTCAATATAAGCAGTACCGTTTCATTACTGTGCTTCGCATCTCTGCTACTCTCTAAAGCACTTTCCGAACGTTCAGCTTGGCAGTTGCTGAAGTGACATCCTTAATTTCATCCACGAATGCGCAGTTCGGCTGATATTATTTTTCATTTGTTTACAGGTCTTCTTGGTGAAACAAAGTCGTTAACTGAATGTATTGGAATCACACAAGATAGTGTTTCAAATGGAATTGGATACGTTGGCCAGGAGAGGTGGCTATATCGAGGTGCTCCTCAATTTAATACCAGAATAAAAGTTTGGGAAAGGAGTTTTTACTGCTGTTTCGTGGCGTTCTACATAATACAGATGATGAGTTCCAGGTTCTGTTCGCGAAAACATAACTGCGGGCAAGGATTTCGATTCCAAGTTATATGACACCATACTGAAAATCACTTGTCTTCAGCGTGATATCAATGTACGCATTCCGAGTTCATCACACTCATTTTGGGAACGGATATTCGTTAGCATATGCATTTTTTGTAAGTTGCGTTCATTTTAGCTGATGCCAGGAGGAGATCTTTACGAAATTTCTGACAACGGAGCAACTCTGAGTGGTGGGCAGAGAACTCGAGTGGCCCTTGCCAGAGCGCTTTATCAGGTATCTTCTCACCCTATATCAGTTAGGTGAACATTTAAGTGATCATGAAGATTTTGGACTCTTTTCGTTACGTTATGCATGAGATTTTCAGGATAATTCCATGTATTTGCTCGATGAACCACTAGCGTCGTTAGATCGATCTGTCGCGGACTCCATTTGGGTGGAGGCAATCGAGAAGCGACTCAGAGATCGTGGATGTCTCGTCATTGTAGCAACCCATGACAAAAGAGTTCTGGCTCGAACTGATGAGGTTGTTGTGCTAGGAAGTGACGGCAAAGTGGTGAAGAAAGGTTGGTGGAGCGTCTAGTTTCCTTGTCGTCAGGTTTTTTTGTTTTCTGGGAGATAATGTATTCCGTGCTCTAATGTGCGCATTTGAAGGTACCCCTTCTGAAGTCATTGGTAGTGAGATTGAAGTGTTTGGCGAGGATGAGAACGACAACGGCTGCGATTCGACAGAGCTTGAGCGCATCGTACTACAAGAAGAAGAGAGACAGGTAGACCCTAGCATTTGTGTCAAGACTTCATTGTCAATGAACTTTTTGTAACAAAGCCTATTCGAATGTATGAAATTAATGTCGACTAGTTAGCCTTGAGGCGCAGAAAAATGACAGTAGTGTGGGCAATAGAGCAAAGTTGTAGTTTTTCATGAAACTCATGAATCTTCTTGAGCAGTCAGTCAATATTTGTTGGCAATTCTACGAAAGTTCTAGATAGGTCAAAAGTATCGCTTTTGAGAATGATTTTTTCTTTGACAATCGGTTTGACAGTTTTGCGATGTTGTCCAGGAGCGAGAGTTTTGCTCAGTCGAATTAATGGCGCATCGTGAGAACGATGAAAAAGTTACTGACTGCTACTTTCAATGTTTAGATCGGAACGGTAAAAGCATCAGTTGCTCATACCTACATGGTAGCCACTGGATGCGCGCTGACTGTATTGATAGTGATAGCTCTGTGTCTGATGCAATTTTCGAAGAATGCGGCAGATTGGTGGCTGAGCAGGTGGACACAGGATCAAGGCAATTTCTCCCAGTAAGAGCACATCCGGTTGTTATCCTTTCTTTCTGCAAATGTTCAGCTTATTTCAGTTTGCTTACCGATAGTCAGATGGATCGTTCTATTCATTTTCTTATCATCTACGGGGCAATAGCAACAGCAAACACTATATTCACTCTGATACGGGCCTTCTTGTTCGCGTACGGAGGTATCAGGGCTGCAAAGCATCTTCATGATAACCTGCTTCACAGGTTACTCAAGGTATGGCTGATTGATTGCGTTTCATTGCATAGGTGTAATTCGATGCATCTTCATTCTATGATCACAATCTCTCTTTTGAATCTGTTGAACGATTCGAAAATGATTACCCAGTCTGATCTTACCCATCACATGGACGAATATGCGCCACAGCCCATCCTACAAACAGAATGCCGAAGACGGAGTAGATTGTAGATTTTTTGTACAAGTGTTCGGCTACTGAGAAGTAGTTTTTTTTTTGAAAACACTGTACGATTTTAAAAGCGTTTTATATTGTCATCATACTTATCACTACTAGAATCGAAACGAAGGCACTGTTTTTAGAGCTCTCGCGTTTGAATGCATTCTGATCGACTAACTCATAAATCACGAATAATTCTACCCAATTCTCTTTGGATTCTCAAAGTAGTCCATCTCTCAATGTGGCTTTATATCACCATGACATCGAAACTTTAAGTCATAACAATAGTAAGAGTACGAACGACTTTTGACATGCGACATTTGTTGATGAAAAACGAGTATAACAACAAGGAATCGTTCTCTCGATAACGCAAGTGTGAAACATACATCTGGCTAGCGGCACTTGGTGCAGACTTTGACTTTGCGGTTTATAAGCATTGAACCAAAACAATAATTTCGCTCCGGAGTCGTTCAGCAGATGAAATGACATAATGGCCACAGCGCCCGAACACTCACTTAGAACCCTACATCCGGCTACCATCTTTTTTCTCAAAGTCAAAACTGCGATTCACTCTTTGTAATTATTAAGGCGTCATCGTCATGGTGGGATCGTACACCTTCGGGACGCGTTATCAACCGCATTTGTTCTGACATATACACATGCGATGACAATTTGCCATTTCAAGTAAGACTTAGTTGAAAATTTTATTTCCAATTGTATCTATCCACAGAAGATTACCTACAATGGCGAGTTTTTTCGAGAGTAAGTTTCACACAAGGTACGGTGAACACATCAGTCTAGTCAGTTGTAATGAGGCGGTTTCTCAACTGCATATATGACTTAAGACCCTGAAATCAAATATGTAGCCAGTATATATGTATATTGAGTAGTGTACTGTGTATAAGGCGCTAAGTGTGTGTGTGACCGGAAATTCATAAGTTCCGTCTTTCTGGACCTGGAGCTTTCAAATTCGGTAGCAGTACAGGCGGCAGGATGGAAGTACTGATGATACATAGGAGGATTAAACCTCGCCATCGCAGGGAGCGGGGCTTACGTGAAAATTGTCGATTTTGCCCTAGAGCGTTCAATCTTTGTTGGGGTTCAAGCGGCAGGATCGAGACACTGACGATAGGTGTTGAATGGCTTAGCTAGTCCCCACCTGAGAGGGAAAGGAAGGCGGAGGGAAGCGCGCGAATCGCGCGTGACCCCATTAGAGCTCTTCGCACACGCAGTATCGTTTCAGTACTTTTCTGTACCAAATAAGTTTGCAGTAGTCCACGGCTTCACCATGGACAGGGCAAATCTCTTTACTATGGCAAAAAAGCCCCTTCGAGATTGAGAATTACCCTCATAGGTCTACAATTTGCTTGCCAAACGTTCAAAATAAGAACAACTTTAATTTTCTCGATCCTAGAGAACGCAATCCTTCTGTAAACGTGCATAGTTGGTCATTTACTTACTTATTCTACTTATAAGTTCTTATTTCTTGCGTTGTGATGGTAGGCATGATGTTTTAGCGCTTTTTGTCCGATGACCTCATTATATTGACGCGTGAATCGCACCACACCCGAAGGCGGATGGAGGCAGAGAGCGGAACCTGAGTAATTGAGCGCAGTTAGAGTAAAAGTACGAAGTCAACATGCGATAAATGGGGGTGAACCATGTTTTCAGGCAAGAACACATAGCCGTGAAAAAAGAATCAGGGAAAGAAATTCGTTTCGATCAAGAGTCGAAATAGGTTTGAGGACCACCACGATTGAATGTTTTTTGTCAAAGCGTGAGGCCGAGCCGATCATTTTGTCATCGAATTTTCACGAGCTCACCTATATAAAAAAGAAAACGTATTTATAGCTCAACATACTACTTGCGTCCTTATTCAATCTCATTGGTACATTGATAATAACGATAATGGGTCTGCCACTCTTGCTACCAGTAATTGTGATGTTATTGGTTGTATACTACTTCATTCAAAAATATTACCGGTAAGTGTTTTCACTTTCATATACAACATTTGCCCATCAGATTATTTCCTAACGACACGTGTGTGCACGGCATGGCGAATCTAATCGGTCATTGTATGCATTGTATTGTATTGTTATAATATCCATGTCTTTATACCTGTCTGGCATGCCTGACCGTGCACAAAAACTAGCTGGTACAGGCCCAGCAAGCAGATTGCTGTATATGGAGTAGTCCTAATTCGATCAACTTTTCTTGGTATATTTAGCTTAACAACAGTCGAGCTGAAACGGCTCACCTCTCTAAGTCTCTCACCTTTCTACTCACATCTGGGAGATACTGTAAATGGACTGGCAACTATCCGTGCTCAACGTTTTGTTGAAAGGTGAGTTTTCATCGAATTGAATTCGAGTATTCAAGCGAGTAGGGCGTCATTTTTGGATTAAGTCATACCTTGAGTTTCTTCCCAATGCTAATGCACTAATACTGAGGATGTAGTCGATCTAGTAGCGTATTCGCTTGCTGACGTCCAAGTTTCTCAGAAGGTTGGATTCAGTTATACAGACCATGAGTAACCAAATAAATGTGCTACTGAAATAAGGAAGGCACTAGCAAGAGTAGTTGAGGTAGCCGTCATACCAGTAGATGCCGGCAACGATAAAAATCTTCTTTTTCTGTAACCAATCATGATCGTTCCTCGCTTTGACCGCGCTGTCAACTGTTTCTGTTTGGCTTTTTGCTGTTATCCTTAACTTTCTCTTAACAGCTACGCGACAGCAGTTGAGGTCCTATAGTCAGACCGAAAATCCAAGAAGGTAAAAAGACAGATAATTCTTATCTGACTAGAAGAGTAGTATCTAGAATTTAGCTAGTCTGAGTAAATGCCAACAATCCTTCCTGCCAACTCAAGTATAATATGCTCTCTTTTCTGAAATCTTTGACTCGTTTTAAGTATGATAGCGGAATACTCTCCTTCTTACTTGTTTCTGTGGGTTCATCCTAACTACAACAGTTTCCATTAAGGTTTGCAAGGAAGTTGCGCGAACGTCTAACAGTGAACATGCGAGCGCAGTTCTCATCAATCGCAGCTGGCCAATGGTTGTCTATTCGTTTGTCAATTATAGCCGTCAGCATCGTTGCAGCTATCGCTGCGTCGGCAGTAATACAACATCAGATCACAGGGGTTGATTCAGGTATGAGCTTGTATATGTTAAATTTCAAATGCCACAGCAAATTTCGTATTATGATATGCTTTGCTCGTGATGTTTTTCTTTTCATGAAAAATCCCTTTCAGGACTCGTGGCGCTGGCAATAACATACGCGCTATCATTAACTGGTCTCCTGAATGGCTTACTGAGTTCGTTTATCGAAACTGAGAAAGAAATGGTGTCCGTTGAAAGGATAGATGATTATCTCACAAATGTACAAATGGAAGATGACAAGGGTGATATGGAGGTAGGTCGAAATCGTCAACTTCAGACTTCGATTTTCACAAATTTGATACCTTTGTACATAATCAAATGGACGGTCACTGAAAGCTGATAACATTTTTGTGTAATTTTCGTCAGCAACCTAATTTATCGACCAATCGGAATTTGTTGAGGAGTGGTAATTTTCCATATACTTTTCTTAGAATTAGTTTGGAAAGCAGAAGCAATCTTCTTGTTTGTATCAGTATCGAAATAAGTTTTGTTTTCCGATAAAGCTCTTCACAACTACCGGGGGATTATTTTACTATTTTCAACAAATTCGAGATCCACTCAGTTGAATCACCTTTGAGTCATTTGAAATTAAAGTCATTCTCTATTCCAGTCATCGATTAGTTTAGTTGAACGGTACGTTTCCGATAACTTTTCCAGGGTCCCTACGATTTCGCAGGCCGAGTTCAGTTTAACGAGGTCTCGTTGCGCTACAACAGCTACTTGCCACTAGCGTTGGAAAATATTAGTTTCACAATAAACGCAGGAGAAAAAGTTGCGATTATCGGTAGAACGGGAAGTGGAAAAAGCAGTATATTCCAGGTGAGAGTGGGTGTTTCGTAATTTGTATTGCAGCGTTGTAGTGTCATTTCTACATGACCTGTTTCTTACCGTCCTGTTTTGTTTTATTTCGAATATATGAATAGTCCCTTTATTGAACAGGCTTTACTTCGAATGATACCGATAGAATCTGGGACAATAACGCTCGATGGAGTATCAACTTCCTCTATTCCTTTGCATACTCTGCGGCGTGCCTTCGGTGTGGTACCACAACATCCGTTCATATTCAGGTTTGTCCACCATTTTTGACTGGACACTTGTTTTCTATTAATTCAAAGTTATTCATTAGAATATAATTCATGCCATATGCTTGCAACAAGAGTGGCAGTCGTTGAGGGGAGTGTTTTGAGAATCAGAATTTAATGCCATTTCCCTGTATTTGCTAGATATCATAATGAAAGCCGAGTTGAAAATCTTTTTTTAGTGGGTCGCTCTTTGAGAACCTAATAGTGGGTTGTGAGCACGTAGACGCAAGTCAAGTGGCCAACATCGCTCGAGTGGCTCACCTTGGTCAGTCCCTTTCGGAAACTTTTAAAAAAAAGTTTCTAGGATGCTTAAAGGTTTCTTTTAGACACTCTTATGACAAGAATTGGAGGTCTAGATGGCCAGATTGATGAAGGTGGCAAGAATCTCTCCTTTGGAGAGCGACAGATAATTTCAATTTGTCGTGTGTTGTTGGCGAAGTGCAAGGTGAGTCTACATCTGCTACTGATATCCTCTCGTACAACGTTTGATGTTCCCATCTGTTTTTACTCGCTTTTCTATGTATTTCGAACGATGCTAAACTTGCAGATCTCTGCAGTTCAGTGTACTGCTTCTACTCAAACTTTCTTAATGCTTTAATTTCATTTTCTTTGTTCAATCCATCAACAAATGTGGGCTAAAAAACTCAAGATCTTCTGGAATCTGTGGTCTTCGTCGGGAGATCAGGCTTCCAACATATTTATTATTTTTCAGAATTATTGCTTTATCCGACTCCTAATAAGCCATGATCGGTTATAATTGTTTTGGTTCTCCCAACAGCCTCCTTTACAAAGATTATCTTCGCGCATCCTCGTTTTTTAAGACTTAAGACCCCAGACAAAGAAAATCTAAATATAATGCTCAACATCGCAAAAACTGAACTATCTGATTTGTGTAGCCGCAAAAACAGGGTATTAGACTTTACTGCTCTAAGTAGTCATCCTTTCTTCTTCTCGGGTTTGACAAGTACCCTAGATGATCCCTTTGTTTTTAGACAAAAAGTTGAAAAAAAAACGAAATTTGAAAGTTGCATCTGGTTGTGTAGATAAAAGAGCTGAGCCATTTCTTTTCGCCCTCCACCCTTTATCCATCTCTGACTCGCCTAATATCGCATAACTATGATTTTCAAAGTTACTGCTCTTCCGGCATTCTTCGAATACTTCAATTCTTTCTTCATCGTCGTTTCGAACACATTCTTATTCTCTTCAAGTCTTGAACCTTCTTGACTGTGTTTTTTGATTCGGTTGATGCAGTTGTTCTTCCTGTTTTTCCACTTATTCACTCCACCTACAGGTGGTGCTGATTGATGAAGCCACATCACACTTGGATGCGACAGTACATCGTCGAATGATGTCGTTGATTTCGGTTCATTTACCCATGGCAACAGTCATATGTATCACCCACGTTCTTCATGGGCTATCGGACTTCGATACTGTAATAGAGATGGCGAATGGGAAAATACTTCGTCAAGGACCTCCGACGGAGCCCATTTCGCATGAAATTCGCTCTTAGTCCTCAATTTTTCCTGTTTTTTTTTCAGAGGTTGGGAATGCTTATAAATAATTTTGTTATGCTTAATGTTCTTGTTTAAGACTTGATATTTTTGTTGCAAGTGCTTCGAAGTTTTAATTTTGTCTGCAATCAAAAATTATGAAATGATGATTCCCTTCACGACATGACCTAGTCAATCTTTACAATCTCCACTTCCAGCTATAAATACTCTAAGGTTTTGACCTTCTTTTTTCGGCAGCTTGGCAATATTAGTGAACTTTTTAGTAAACTGTTGCATATCCTTTTGTTCTGGTTAGAGTTCTGCACCTTCCTGATGTACATGTGATAGAAATCTAACGTGGTTGTCCTGCGAGTAATTTTTTCTTTTGAAGTAAAATTAAGCGTTGTTTGAGTGTTCGGGTATTGAATACCACTTTATATTTCGTTCATTTTGTTATCAATGTAAATAAAATTTGAAATCAGCTGTCTGTCACATGCTGACCATGATTTGAGAGGGCATATTACCTCTTTCCTAGTCATACATCCTTATTTAAGACCTAGAAGTAGTAATGAACAGGAAGGTAATATCTGACATGGTTGCCCACTATGTTCCTTCTGAACAGAGGGAGCTTTTCATAGGTAAATTGTAACGAACTGTGAATCGCATGCGCTACAGTTCGTTTTTGCTTCATCCTTGGCAGGATTACGGTGCTTTTCCTGAATGAGTTAAGAAGTGCAATTCTCCGAAATGGACTTTGGGGAACGACAAAGCATTTCGCTTCTATCATCTCCATGTGTACTGCGGCCAGATTACCCGGTGGGTAATGAGATCTCTCCCAAAGACGCCAATATCTCCCTTGAATCTTGTTGAGATTTCAATTTGCCACAAGTAATTGACCCTCAAATTGTGTTGCGCAAACGACGAACTTTGTGTAACCACCATCTGCCCGAATAGATACGTCGAGTTGGT
Organism: Haemonchus contortus; assembly: GCA_000469685.2. Classification (NCBI taxonomy): domain Eukaryota; kingdom Metazoa; phylum Nematoda; class Chromadorea; order Rhabditida; family Trichostrongylidae; genus Haemonchus; species Haemonchus contortus. The sequence continues at coordinate 20,726,090 of LS997566.1, forward strand.
TAACTGAGAAATATCGGCTCTGCAAGGTTCCACTATGTTACTACTTTGAAATTCATTATACTTTTTTTCGAACACTACTGTTCTTCATGATTCCTGCTCACAAATATTTCAGCCTTGAGTACTTTGGGTTTTTCGCTTCTTACCTAATTTATTAATTTTACATAATTCACATACCCACAAACAGCTTCGTTCAATAGCACTACTTGAAGATAAGAGAGAAAGCGTTGTTTCAGTTGTATAAGATGCAAATGGAAACTGTATCAATGGAATGTAAGTGTAACCTGCGTTGAAAGGCCCTCTAAATTAAATTTTTGAAAGCATCAAGGCTCAAAAGTTGAAACCATGAATGTGTATTATCATGCTCAAAAGCTCCTTGTTATCATCCATGCTTCGGCAAAACGGCTTCGTGAGATCTGTTCTAATGTGTGAAATCATTTTTCCATAGATTTTTATAACTTTCTCTTATCTAGCTAGAATCTACTCTGCCTTCGGTAGCTTGATCGTAGTTGTTATACTATAAATTTAGTTATGAACTCTTTTGGTGGAGTATACTGTAAAGGGACATACCGTAAACTCAATGAAGTTGTCTAACACCGCTAGTCCTCTACAATTAAGGAGTTGCAGAATAGTGGCACTCTTAGCTCGCAATAGTTTCTTTTCAGGAACTCTCTGAAGCGATTGAAGGCACAATACTGTCGATCTCCACTATCTCGTCTCCAAGAACCTCGGCTGGAATTATGTACAATGATTTTTGCTTCGGCTCCACACGGAACTGGCCCACAAGCTTTATGGGGCTAACATTTTGACAAGATTACTTGCTTCATAGCATGAGAAAACCAAAAGCTATTTGTGGCTAACAGCACAAACGGCATTTCATCCTTACATAACTTCCAGATTCCACAGGGGTTGAACTCGTTGAGTCCCGAGCCAGTCAACCCTTCCAAGTTATTTATCCGCCTGAGTGCTCCTCTACCGTTTTAGAGTCATCTCGCCATTTGCCAATATCTGACTCTTTAAATCTTTAATGAATTCTTTTTCATCATTTTCTTCAACGTCTGCCCCACTTGAAAACCGGATCTGCCTTCCTGGTACATTGACGCAATCCGCATTAAATATTACTTGGTCGGGTGCAAATAATGTCTGTAAGATCAGTCCCGATCGTGACGTGCCCAAAAAACTCATTCAGGCCGTTTTAAGGGCATGTAAAGTCGGGAATCGACCTTTTTACGAACGACTATTTCCGACCGATCTTGACGAACAAAAAAGAGCATCACGCATTTTATTAGCAAAGGGGTTATCCCAAAGCACTTCCTCTTTGCATCTTACGATTATAGTCCGAACGTGCGCCCCTAGGTGTTCATCGTAGCACTTTCTTCTCCATAATCTCGAAGTGAGATTCACTTTTCTGATGATAGGCAAACACTCCCACCGTAAGTCACGACTGATCGTACGGCGGTCCTGTGGCTCTTTGATTTGAGTCACTCTGATACTTCTTGTTGCAAGTATGGTCAGTTTTCGAAGGCTATTCACACGAGATCGTACTCAAGTAAATATTAAATTGCGAGGCCAGATGGACGTAAGATGCGATTGCTGAAAACCAGGACTATTGAATATGTCTGTACATGGAAATTAGAAGCCATCAATTTCAATAGTGCTTTGCGCAATTGCTGGCTGCTGAAGATCTCGTGAAATGACAATCATGATATCAACAGTAGTAATGGGGTAAGCGGGTAGCCTCAGTGTACCTCGAAGGAGGTGGAAAGTTGGTGTCTGTCGGTGCAGACTTGGTGTAGATTTTTCACATCCTCACGATGCTTTTCTAGCGATGGATATTAGTTATCATCAATGGTTCTGCAACCTGTCACCAAACCACACTGGTTAGGGGGGCGGGTTGTGCGAGTTCTCCGATGAGATTGTCCACATTTTGTTCGAAGAACTTCATGCAGTGTAAGAGGAGGCAATTTTGGCTGTACCTCGTGCTGTCCGCAGGGTTACCCTTCTGATTTCAGCTCGGAGCGGTTGTGCTCTGTTGTTGATTCTCAGGCACAAACTTTTCTGCCACGACATGATTGAAGAACTTCGTCATCCATGCTGCCGTATTCCATCACCAGCCATAAGTCGGCAGCCATTTCATAAAGACCAGGTGCCAGACGTATATTCCTTAAAACTGTTTCTGTTTCCCCCATTGTCATTTTCTGTTTGGGACCACATTTCGACAAGGGACAAGGTAGAGGTGGCCCAACAAATTCTACTGATAAGGTATCCTCAGCAGCGTAATCCTGCCATCGCTTAACCGCTTTCATTTGATCCATTACAAAGTCGTCATTTTAAAAAAATGATGCCGGAAAATTCTAGGTCATCGAACTGACAATGCCGAGATTTGGGAATTATAAATATACCTCCACCGTTGCTCATTCCAAGCTTCTCACTGATATCAACATAATGAGCTATTTTTGCAGCTGTCACAGCCTTCCTTGCCTTTTAATCGCACACTTCCATCCACAGCTGCGCTTGTCAATTTTACCCTATGTGGCATCAAATCATTCAGTTTAGAACCAATACGCCAAGTTACGGCTCCGGCAGTTCCTTTTCAAGTTTGCTCGGCAATCTTATTGTTAGAAGCTGGGCCTTCTCCTTTGCCTTCCATAGCCACTATCTGATTCTATCCACACTACTTCATTCATCTTGTTCAAGTCTTGATGAAGCGTGCAATTCACTGGCTTATGTTGCGTGACGACTGTCGCATCTTCAGAATCTTCGTTGCAGCCCTTTCTGGCATGTAGCCGAACTGCTCCTGTGAGATCAGTTCCTTTTCGTGAATCGATCAGAAAGGTTCAATCAATGGCACAGTCAACATGATCCTACTATTTATTTATTTATTTATTTATTGAGGACGTTGCATAAGGCAAACGTGGGAAAATTTCTATCGCTAACAACACAACGTAACCTAATTATACGACAAAAGCTTTTTCTTAGCTAGTAGTTTGAAAAGTGCAAACGTGTTATTGGTGAGTGCCACATCTGATCTTACAAGGGAAGGATCCCAAGTCGAAGTGGCCATTTGAGATGAGACCTACACTGCTAGACATATTTTTTGATGCTGATTTCAAATCTGCTTTCAAAATCTGCCAAACGATTCTCTGAGCGAAGTTATGGAGGTAGTCTCCAAAGAGCGCGCAAGAGAGCGCTCAACAGTAGAAAGCAGATAAGAAGTTGTCGCCTGCAGCCAATCGATGGCGGCTTGGAGTAGAGGGTAAGCGTGATGCTTCATAGGCAAGGGACCAAGGATAGGATTTGGTGGGCGACGGCGTTTTTGCATCTTGCATAACTTCTCCCTCCAGACTGTGAAAATCTTTTTATGTCAGTTTTACCTCCTTCGGCGACTTTTTAAATGCTTGAGGAGAACCAGTCTATTTAAACCGTCTGACATCTACTCCAACCACCAATATTAGAAATACCTATTCTTATTCTCACAATATTATTATAAGCAGATAGCTCTATTATAATCAGATGTGATAATCTAGCACGAAGCATTTAAAACAGAAAATCTTCACAGTGAGCGCAACGAATGAAAAAATTCAAAGCAGGCTGTTCCTTCACAATCACTGACTACATCACATGGAAAACAGAACTGTCCTGGGAAGAAGAACCTGTGCCTGTTCTTTGGAGACTTCCACATTACCAAACATCAACGGCCCTCTATATGTGGTTGCTGTTTCCTCTCCATCATCGGTTTCCCACAGTGGATCGGCTTGCTCGTCCTCAATCACGCAGTCTTCTTCGCACTCAATATCGAGGTCTTCGTAAGTCGCATGCCGCAAGATAGAGGGGAACCTATCTATAAAGCTCTGCTCCTTCCTTGTAGGGGCGCCTTCGACTTCACAGAATCCGAAGTTCTTCAAGGGTGCGATACTACCGACTCTGGGCAGAACATATTCCTTGTTCTTCGGTGTTACATCCATCCATATATACCATACTTTGCCGCAGTTGCCATGTGGCAACCCTAACCTTTTTGGAACCTGACTTCAACCCCCACCTTTTTCAAAATCTAATCGATATCATCGGGCAGTGGAAGACGGTTTTAGCAGTAACTGATCAACCTTAAGCATTCAAAAAGTCGCCGAAGGAGGTAAAACTAACATAAAAAGTTCTTCACAACCTGGAGGAAGAAGTTATGCAAGGTGCAAAAAGGCCGTTGCCCACCAAATCCGATCCTTGGTCCCTCGCCTATGAAGCGTCACGCTTACCTCAACTCCAAGCCGCCACTGCTGTGCTACCGGCGACAACGTCTTATGTGCTTTCTCGTGTTGAGCGCTCTCTTGCGCACTCTTCGGAGACCACCTCCATAACTTTGCTCAGAGAATCGTTTGGCAGATTTTGAAAGCAGATTTGAAATCAGCATCAAAAAATATGTCTAGCAGTGTAGGTCTCATCTCAAATGGCCACTTCGACTTGGGATCCTTCCCTTGTTAGAGATATAAAAGTAGAGCCGGCTCGGCAAGTAAAGTTGTAACGTCTAATATTTGTTTTCGGCGTTGCATATGAAATTTTCACTTGTCCACCTCTAGTTCTAGATTCCAACTTAGCATAGAATTTGGATGCATCGATTCTAGCAATACCAGTCAGCAACTTGAATACCATACATACATCAAAAACCTTCCTGCGAGACCATAGACAGTGCAATTGTAAACTTTTATTCCTTGAATTTGGCCGAGGCACTTTCCCATAAGTAGCATCACCAGATCTTATAACCAGCTTTCGAGTGAAATTATCTTGGATTTTCTCAATCAACTGAATATCCTTCATCTTATATGGGCAGAAAACAGACGTTCCACATTCAACTATGGGACGTATATACGTTTTATAAGCTCTCAGTAAAACATCCTTATCACTAATCGCTAAACCTTTGAAGACTTGGTATGTTAGGAAGATGGCCTTTTTGAATACAGCCGTATAGTGATCCGAAAAACTAGGCTTATTATCATAGTGGAAGCCCAGGTCTTTAACTGAAGAGACTTCAGTAAGGACATGATTATCAAGACAATAGTTATTTGGAATACCAGTGGAAGAACCAATTCTCATGTAAACGGTTTTCTCCGGTGCAAGAGGCAAATTCCATTTACATGACCAATCAAAAATACGGTCCAAAGCCTTTTGAATCCTTTCTGTATCATCACTGCCTTCCAACTTTCTATAAACCTTGATGTCATCTGCAAATTGCTTGCAAACAACACCACATCCTTCTAGTAAACCTGGGAGCTCCTGAGTATATATAGCAAAAAGAATAGGTGATAATACACCACCTTGGGGCACTCCGCTTTTAACAACAACACTATAACAGCAACACTCCATCTCATACATTTTCTGCTTGAACTGGAAATGAATGTATCGCTCCTCTACGCATCTGAGGTGCTTCCTAGAGCAGTTGCTGTGATCAGAAGCCTAGTGAGCCACTTGATTCCGCGCTCTCCGAACGTCTTTTGCGCCTCGATCGGTACCTCTTCCATGCCAGTTGCCTACCCAAGCTTCAACATCCCTATTGCTCGACGATCCCTTCCTCTAGCCAGAATGCGATGGGTTCGCTTCAACCGTAGAGCTATTTCTATGGTCTAATTTTCATTTCCATCTGCCCCTTTAGCCTTCCTCAAGGTTGCACCGTCGCTGCCCTTCAGGGTCTCTACTACACTGGTGTCTCGAGTAGCTCAAAGCCGCGCTTTGACTAGTCGTGTTACGAACTTCTCCCTTCTCGACCATTGAGTTTCTCTTGCAGGGCGTGATGTTTTGTGTTCTTTGCCATTACTAGGGCTCTTTTAGCGACTCCTCTGCAACCATTGTAGACAGCTGCGTCTTCTGAACTTCGCCTGTTTTACTAGCTCTTGTTGGCGGCTTTCTCCCGCCTCACAACTACTTGAACTTCGTCGTTCTAATACAACACTTCCTCATATTCTCGGAATTCACCTTGAGTCTCCCAACGCCTTTCCCTTGCATATCATAAGACAACTTTCACAGCGTTGCTGCTGGTATCTGGTAGACCAACTTCTAGCATCCTCCTTCCGAATTCTGTTGGATGGGGCTTCCACTGCCCGATCCTCCGCTCCGTTTTAGTCCTCGATGTTTTATGTAACTCGATGGCTATGTCCTCCAGAAGAGTTCTGTGCTCTGAAGCCAAAGCTCCTCCAGCGATGCCTTGACGTCCGTTATAGTCTCAAAAGACGATCTTTACACGAGCAACCGATCGATCTCCATTTGTTTCCTTTCGCTCCTGCCGGTTACCTTTTAATTCCCTCGTTTCGCGGAGGAAATGCCGCAGACGGTCAGGTCGTGGGTTGTGACCAAGTTGGAACATTTCCTCCTTCTTCGTTTCTGACTCCTACTCTCCTTCCTTCCTTGCGAGACATCGTTTCTCACTGCCACAACACCCCCTATGGTGACGTCATTCTCTTCCGGTACTGATCTGATGACATCATCAATGCTCACTTCAGTAGAACACGAGCAGACGGATCGTATCTCCTACACGAGTCTTACTGTCCCCTACCGCTCCTTCCTGTTCTTGATTCAATCCACCGCTGCGTAGACAGAGTCTTTTAGGGTCTCCATGATTGCTATGGCTACATTATTTCTTCTATAGCCTTCTTCGTTGTAGCAGTGCTTTTATACCCCGAATTTTCTGGTCTTCGCTATTTTCTACTGTAGCTGTCTCCGGAAAAAGTAGGACTTCGGTATTCCTAAATGCTTCATTAGGTCAGCAACCACTGAGGACACTCCAGTGAGCTACTCCAAGTCGAAAGACTCATTTCGAAGTGTCCTCTTTGATCCAGAAGCGTCTCCACTCGCATACTGTCACAGGACGTCTTGTGTGGAGGTCCTCTGCACTGCCACTTTTTGGTGGTTCCTCGAAAAAGTAGACGTTTTTTTTTGTGCTTGGGCTTGGTATCGCCACCATTTTTTGCAATTTTTGTGAGGAGTGTTTTTTGCAGAGGCGAACTCGAACTTTTCCTGCATTCAGACATGACTCTATTTTCTAAACTCTTTGGAAAACATTATTGAATTACATACTAGTTCGAATATTTGAATCGTCATTGTTGGCCCTTAATTTAAACGGCCCTTGGTCAGTGGATGCATTTCAGCCCTTTTTAAAAGCTCATCACAGCTACATATTTCCAGGCAGAATGGTTTGTCGGTTGATGTGTGCGCCTTTGTAGAATCATCCACAGACCTGGAGAAATAATCGATAAAAAAGGAACAATTTGACTCTTAGAAGGATTCATATTTGCTAATCAGTTACATTGAAAAGTTGGACAAGGCAGACACAGAACTATAAGGGTTTTCGAAAGGAAATGGAATGGCTGGGATCGAAGTCGTGAAGATGTCTGGAAAAAATTCGGACGGAGAGGGAATCGGATACGTTATGCGGATACGTTATCCTAGTGGTTAGCATTCTCAAGAGGTGCATGTGGAATCCAGAATATTTTTCAAAAAAAAAATTCGAATTGTTGCAGTGCTATTTTTCACACATGCTTCCCAAATGGCCTGATATTTCTCGAATCTTATTTCTTGAAATGTTTTTTCTTTCTTTCCTTTTTCAATGGACTACCGACAATCTTAGAACCCCTTTTTTATCCAAAGACATCTAGTTATCATTACGCCACCACAATTCTGAATGGAAGTCGAGTGCGAGGACGCATAACTCAGATGGGTTTGATTAACGCCAAAGACTTTACCTTTAAACTTCAAACAGACGTAAAATTAGGTTCTCAATGGTTTATGGTCGGCGTTAGCTTTGTTGCAGGGCCAGAAAAGATTTGTGAATTGTTTTGAAATCGGAACCACTTTGGATATTGGATCCCCCGCTAGATTATTACGTTCTACGGAGTCAAATCCTTTTTTGCGGCCTATACGATTCTTCGTTACAGCTCGTGGGTACTTGTTGGCCCTTGGTGTAAATCCTCTTCAATCCTTGATACTTTACTGAACAACCTGCTGCCAGCCTCTAACACTTCACTGGAATTTGTGCATAAGCTATGTCATCAACAATCTATTGTTAGAAATTTTGAAGTCAATGCCCCTTTGAAGGAGTTTGCAAATAATAGACGAGGTATACGAAATCATTTGGAAGATCCCATATGGGCACGTTCATCGAGCACGACGGTAGAATCCTTTATTTTAATAAGTAATCATTCTTTGAGAAATATCCTCAAACTCAATTTTCACTTAAAGTTGTAGTGACTGTTTGAATTCGTACTTGGCTTATACAATGGCCTGAGGTTGCCAGTCAATGTACAAACTAGTGCTTTTTTGTTTCCTAGTTATATCTGCATGAGTAACTCATTGTTAGCTAGTTCCTTTTTGACATAATTCATTAATGAATGCTTTTCATTTAGCCCATAACTTAACTCTCAAGTAATCTCAGCATTGAAGTAGTGCAGAAAATATTTTTTGTATTTGTATATTTGTTAAAACTTACTTATTGGGAACTGAACAGCCTATTTTTGCCTCAAATGATCTGCCTTTTTTTGGAATCTTCCATGGTTCACGAGATCAAAATAGACCCACAAATCGAAATTCTTCGCCTGTCCAGAATTTTACCTGCTGTACAATTTTTTTCCTTTTATATCATGGAATGAAATATGAAGAAAAGGTTGACCAAATTTTTTTCTTGGAGTACGATTCGGCCATTTGCGCATTACAACATGTTAGGAGATCAAACCTCACTACCCAATCGAGGCATTTGTTATCTAGATTACGATTTCAAGCATTATTCGCTGTAATAGTAATTTGCATTATTCAGTAGTAATTCGGCAGCTCGAGTAACTTATTTCAAAAGTAGGTTGTGAAGGAAGAGAACAAAGCATGCGGGATGTGACGAGATCACGAAGGTTTTCTGGTAGGAGTTGATAACAAGTGAGTAATTCTCCTTGCATTAATCAGCCTCGTTTAGAAGTTCGTGTGTGGTTAAGCGATGTACAGTCCAGCGCCTTTCATCATCGGAGACGAATCTTCTACTAAATGACTGACTTGGGAGCGGTAGAGGGTCTGTTGAGCTTGGGCAGGTAAAGATCAGAATCTCGGTCCGCAGGTCGTGAATATGGCTAGCGTCTTACACCACCACCATCGAAAAAATGCCTAAGCAAAAGACAAAGCATAGATTTCTCAGTCTGGTGAGGTATAGCTCCAATATAAGCTGATGGAGCTTGACTCGAGCACTGGGACAGCTTCTGAGATCCATTCGTAGGACTTGAGCTTTAGAGAGTTTCTGTGATGTCCCATATCTAATAGCGATCAGTTTTCGGTCATCATCATCTATACAGGGCTAAGTGATTCTGTTGCATTTGGCCCAGGATCCAAGTTCAACAAGATGATCCAGCTAATTGCAACAGATGCAATGTAGTTTCAAGTGGCGAGAAATCACACATACATGGCGCGGAGATCGAATTTCGAATTGACGCTCACCCAAGCCCATCGATGTTTCCATTATTCAATGGTTGGGTAATTGGTAACTGGGGAAGAGCAACTCAAGAGGATGGAGGCTTACACGCCTAAATCGGCTTTTTACCTCTACTCTTGTGTATGCCACAATCGCATTCAGAACGCCAGTGTGATTCTGAATGGAATGGTGCGAGTTCAAAAAACGATTTCGATTTCAAAGATTTGGTCTGCCATTTTTATTTTTCGGAGAGTTACTCAGTTCAAGCGGGGCCTTTTGCTCCTATAGATAATAACGATCCTTTCACATAGGAAGAAAAAGACGAAAGAACTGCAGGAATAACGAGTTTCAAAACTATAGTGCCATGTCGCGTAGTACAGCAACCATATTTACTATGACAGCTGGGAGTTAATCAAGAAAGGTCAATACATAAGCTCATGAAAATTTATTGCCGTCGTTGTTATGGTGCAATACAAAGTGCTTCTTCTTTGCTACAAACGCAGTTGGCGCATTTGCAGTCCTCGTTAGTTGTGCACGGTTTACCAACCTCGTAAATTAGAGAACCAAGATAGTTTCCTCTGAAAAACGGATGTCAGATGGTAAGATGGTGAACCTTTTTCACTGGAAGGCTATACTCACGCTGGCGCGTATTCGCATCCTACAAGAGTCATGTGTTCACACCACCTCACCGCACAGCCGATCTTCTTGCTCGCCTGCCAAACGACCTCAAACGATGAAACTGTTCTTTTAGTTGGTTAAAGTGGTTAACTATCTTTATATCACCTGAGTGTAGTGTCCGACGCCGTTATTGAAAACTTCCATTGTAAGCTTGTTTTCTTCAGGTACGCCATGGTGTTCCAATTCGCTGAACCATGAATATACACTCTAAAATTAAGGATTTTTTCTTGGAAAGCTGCTAGAAATTAGTTTTCTTACTCCTGCGGCGGCGTGCGTCTTGTTAATGTTGATCCCCCCTGACATCCACAAGTTTTGTCCCCAGTAGTTCCTGTCCTTATAGGAATTATGAGCGAATTTGCATTCTTTAACGTAGTCCATCATGTTCTTTTCAATGGCGCAATCGTAAGTCTGCAATAGGTTGTTACTTGAGAGATGGTCACATTACACTGTGAATGGTGTAGGGTTCTGCGAAGCTCCTATACGTCTTGCACCACTGTTGTGAAGTAGCAGTAAGTCAAGTGTTCACACCATTTTCAGCATCCTAGCTGCCATCGGGGCATACCCTCCTGACTTGTTCTTTGCTTTTCCTTGAGCAACGAGCGTCCTTAACCATTTCTGGCAATCACTTTACACTAAATGCTGCCTTGTTGTTTTACTGGGAAAACCAACCGATATTCGTTGTGTTTGTCCAAAAACGTTTTTCTCACTTCATCCGACATTCCTTCCGCGTCCGAGCACATGGCTGAAAATTTTTGGCAATAGCAGCTCCTACAAGAAAGAGTGACGGCGTGTTGATGATTACTTACATGCTCGTGCAGATGTTGTAAAAAGTACCTGGAAATATCCATCTGTACTTCATTTGGAACAATTAACGATAAATCTAAAGCTCTACTTACCAGTAAGGCTAGTTTAGTAATTGAAAACATAGTTTGCAGTGAATGCGAATACTGGCTGCGCCCTGAAACTCCTTTTATATACGAGCTAGACAAAACTGCACAGCTGTACTGACACGATTGAACTCGGTTAAGGGATGAATGGCTTTTGATCCTGTTGACACTGGCTTTCTTCATTATTCGATATAGGCTTTTTTGCACTTATTGTCATTGTTTGATAGAGAAGCTTATACCTTGGAAAGAAGATTGACACGTCAGAGCCATTCATCCCTTAACCGAGTTCAATCGTGTCAGTACAGCTGTGCAGTTTTGTCTAGCTCGTATATAAAAGCAGTTTCAGGGCGCAGCCAGTATTCGCATTCACTGCAAACTATGTTTTCAATTACTAAACTAGCCTTACTGGTAAGTAGAGCTTCAGATTTATCGTTAATTGTTCCAAATGAAGTACAGATGGATATTTCCAGGTACTTTTTACAACATCTGCACGAGCATGTAAGTAATCATCAACACGCCGTCACTCTTTCTTGTAGGAGCTGCTATTGCCAAAAATTTTCAGCCATGTGCTCGGACGCGGAAGGAATGTCGGATGAAGTGAGAAAAACGTTTTTGGACAAACACAACGAATATCGGTTGGTTTTCCCAGTAAAACAACAAGGCAGCATTTAGTGTAAAGTGATTGCCAGAAATGGTTAAGGACGCTCGTTGCTCAAGGAAAAGCAAAGAACAAGTCAGGAGGGTATGCCCCGATGGCAGCTAGGATGCTGAAAATGGTGTGAACACTTGACTTACTGCTACTTCACAACAGTGGTGCAAGACGTATAGGAGCTTCGCAGAACCCTACACCATTCACAGTGTAATGTGACCATCTCTCAAGTAACAACCTATTGCAGACTTACGATTGCGCCATTGAAAAGAACATGATGGACTACGCTAAAGAATGCAAATTCGCTCATAATTCCTATAAGGACAGGAACTACTGGGGACAAAACTTGTGGATGTCAGGGGGGATCAACATTAACAAGACGCACGCCGCCGCAGGAGTAAGAAAACTAATTTCTAGCAGCTTTCCAAGAAAAAATCTTTAATTTTAGAGTGTATATTCATGGTTCAGCGAATTGGAACACCATGGCGTACCTGAAGAAAACAAGCTTACAATGGAAGTTTTCAATAACGGCGTCGGACACTACACTCAGGTGATATAAAGATAGTTAACCACTTTAACCAACTAAAAGAACAGTTTCATCGTTTGAGGTCGTTTGGCAGGCGAGCAAGAAGATCGGCTGTGCGGTGAGGTGGTGTGAACACATGACTCTTGTAGGATGCGAATACGCGCCAGCGTAAGTATAGCTCTCCAGTGAAGAGGTTTAACATCTTACAAGTTGACAGAAGTTTTTCAGAGGAAACTACCTTGGTTCTCTAATTTACGAGGTTGGTAAACCGTGCATAACTAACGAGGACTGCAAATGCGCCAACTGCGTTTGTAGCAAAGAAGAAGCACTTTGTATTGCACCATAACAACGACGGCAATAAATTTTCATGAGCTTATGTATTGACCTTTCTTGATTAACTCCCAGCTGTCATAGTAAATATGGCTGCTGTACTACGCGACATGGCACCATAGTTTTGAAACTCGTTATTCCTGCAGTTTTTTCATCTTTCTCTTCCTATGTAAAAGGGTCGTTATTATCTATAGGAGCAAAAGGCCCCCTTGAACTGAGTAACTTTCCGAAAAATAAAAATGGAGGACCAAATCTTTGAAATCGAACTCGTTTTTTGAACTCGCACCATTCCATTCAGAATCACACTCCACTTCCATTCAGAATCACACTGGCGTTCTGAATGCCATTGTGGCATGCACAAGAGTTGAGGTAAAAAGCTGATTTGGGTGCCCACTAAAAATTGACTATGGGTAAACTAATATATAAACTTCCGCTCGGTAATGGTAATTTTTGGTAAAAATTATACAACAAAAAACCTTCTGCGGGCTCCCTTGAGTAAAGATGCATGAGCGAATCGTTTTAAATAAACCATGGTCACGCATATCTTATAATGAAGCAGCACCAGGGCTGTACCCTTTCGTTTTAACTCCTCCTCGTCGGAGGCGACACCGGTGGCGACCTCTTTCAAAGGCATTGTCCAGCTGATGGGCCTCACAGTATACTTGATATTTTTCGTTCGTGGATCTTCCTTGTGAATTATATGATACCCGTGCTATGCTTTGGGCTTTCTTGAGTGGATGTCTTCCAAGAAAATCTAGACGACAGAGTTCTTCTGCACATGGCACTTTCGAGTTTTCTGAAGAAGCGTCATGGAACTTGATGTGTTTTTGAAGGCAGTCATGCCCCTTCCAGAATACCTATTTTTCTTCCAAAGTCGCTTATCCCCGTGATTTATGTTCGGTATCCTGGCCGATGGCTGCCACGGGAAAAAAAGCGCGTTGGGTCTCATTGCGTCTCCACTAGTCTCTTAGCATCCAAGCATCTTGATTGCTCTTTACTCGTCAAGCCCAATCTTATAATTCCCAGTTTCCAGTCTTATTTCCTTAGCCCCATCGATTTCTTGTGGCACTTTCTACCCTGTCGTGGCCATGAGCTGAGCGGTATCTCAACACAAACTGCAACAGTTGAAGCTCAAGGTCAAGGCCTACAAAAAGGTTGCAGTGGCTCCTCTCAGCTGCGAGTAACAGAACTCTCAAGCATGGGGATAATTTCTATCTTACTTCCAATACAAAAGGTATTTGTGGCCGCTTTCGACAGACCCAATAATCACTCTTGAGATAAGGATTAGATGTGGACGAATTTCGATAGTTGACGAATTAGAACCCTAATCTCACTTCTTTCTTGAACTGTTGGCTCATTCCTTTCTAATAAGGATAGTCAACGATCTTCTCGGTAAAAGTAACCTTCAAACGTTAGAATGGAAATGGATTTATCGTTTCTAGATAATGTGATGTTTCCACGACATCGAGTGTCTACATTTAGTGCATCGGAAGATAGAATCTCCGTTTTGGCATCAAAAACACGGAGAAATTTTCATGTTCTGTCTTTCGAAATCTGGGCATGTCACATAATGTTGTTACACTGTTTTGCCGTCCAGGATTGTTATGATGAAACCGCTTTGCTAGGTCGACGTTTTGAACAACTTGTCGTCTTCAAGGACCTGAAAGTATTAGGTTGAGTCATAAGTCCTCGGACAAATTGGCAATGATAATATTTATCTTACAATTTTTGAACGACAATAGCGAATCATTTGAAATATGCCCCATTGGCATCGATGGTCTTCTGCCAATACTTGGGCAAATCGTAGATGCCCTTGCTTTAGAACGCTGGGAGCTGGCCCTTGAAGAACTGCACCAGTGCCATTTTGATGTCGTGGCGGGTTTGAAACTCCTGACCATCCAGATGACATTGAATATGGGGAAAAAGGTGGTAATCCGAGGGAACCAAGTCTGAGGAACATGGTTGGTGTGGTAAACTTGTCCTGCCGAAATTCGTCAGTTCAGTTTTGGTCGCTCTTGCAATGTGAGAGCGAGCGTTGTCGTGCTGGAAGTGAACTTTGTGCTGCTGTGGACGTATAGTTTCGGGATTCGCCTTCAAATTCCTCAATTGTGAAACGGAGACGTGTGCGGTCACTGTGCATCCTTCGTTTAGCAGCTCCCATTATTCGACACGGAGAGCGCCCCACCAGAATCAGAGCATAACCTGCTTGGCGTGTACGTTGGGTTTGGGGGAGTCTCCCACATGCGCACCTTTGTCAGTCCATTTAGCACGCCGGTGAACGTTAGAGTAGAGGTTCGACTTCGCACCCCTGGTGACTAGGTACTCGAGCCACGTGTGGTTCCCTTGAGCGTGAGGAGAGAAAGTGCCACGTCGTCGCGGCTGTCTATGTCCTACTGCTTCAAAGCATGAGGCATCTATGGACCGAGCTTTCGCACCTTGTCGATTGACTTCAATTCACGAAGAACTGTGGACTGACTTCCCAAGGGTGACTGTTAGTTCACGAGTAGTTTGATACGGATTGGCTTCCACCTGGCTCCGCAGCACCTTCAAATCCAACTTCATTGAGCGTCCCGGACGGTCTCCATTTTCGACGGAACAGTCGCCCGATGCGAACTTCTGGTGCTACTTTTAAATTGTACACCTCCTGCTTGTGAACGTCCTTCAAATCTGTATCGGTTGCCGCGGGTTCATGGCCAATAAAAAAAATAAATATGATGGTGTTGCGAATGTGGAGTTGCGACGGCTGGAAATCATGAGGCATAGTTGCTGGAATGGAAACAGTTGGTGCCTTCTCCAGTATGCGTTCGGAAGAGCTTTCCATACTCTATCTAACAGTGCTTTGCACGTTCATTTTCGTCACCCCTTTCAAAAGTTATGATCGCTAGAAGTCATCACTATCATTTTGTCCGAGGACTTATGACTCAACCTAATAGTTCGGAGCTCCTAACCTGCGACTTACCCGACCAAGTGCCCAAACACGCTAGGCCAGTTGCAACAACTCCCAGAAACTTGAACACCAAAAGATTCCAGCAAAGAAACCAACCTTTTGCGGTTTCACCAGCGTAGCCGTCCCACCCGATTCCGTGAACAATAAGGGCCTAATGAGACACAATCGACGATCATGAGATAAGATTTATGCGAACTACTTTCAGGTCCTTGAAGACGACGAGTTGTTCAAAACGTCGACCTAATAAAGCGGTTTCATCATAACCAACCAGTACGGCAAAACAGGGTAAAACCATTATAGGCGAAATTTTCAGTTATTAAAAACCCTCCATCTGAATCTGCATCTTGCTCCTATTTTTAAGCAGAGATCCGTTTTTGCTCAGGGCTATTGAGCGAGCAATACCCGTCAAATTAATCATTCCTGGATTCAGCCAATAATCGGAGGTATATTAATAGTAGCAGCCATGCTGGAAACGGATTAATGTTGTCTGATCCAAGATCAGGCCTCACTAGGAAAAGTTTTTCGAATCCACTACGTTCCTTTCCTGATGGGAGATCTGTGCGCCAGGGTGCCATACTCCCGCTTGCAATTCTTGTGATTCCCTCCCAAACTAGCAATTTACTTCTTTTTTTCACTACTTCTTTTCTTCTTACTTTTTACTACTTAATTTAGTACCTTTGATTAATGGGCAAGAATGTCAAACTATAATCCTGACAATGATGTCAGACACTTACGGAGATGCAGTGAATGATGTGGGTTGGGGCAGAAAAGAACGTAGGGCGAAGGAGATTGATAACCCGAGTGTAGGAGTCTCATTTACCACCAGAGCCGCTTAATCACGAGACTGCAACGAGAGCGGCTGAGGAAAAGCATTTTCGAATACGAAATAGTCGAAAACGAAATTCCCGCAAGGGTGTTAGGGAAACCTACCACTTATTAACAGCTCACCAAGCGAGCAGTGTAGTTATGGTTCCGTTCAGGTACCCAATGCATCTAGCACTGTGGCGTCTCTTCCGGAATGCTTTTGTGGAGTGTGATGCATGCGAACTTTGCCTGTTTCTCAGCCACTTGCACAGAATCGCCCAGAACTAGCCAGCCGTAATGGTGTGGTCTTCCCTCAAGGCAACGCGAGGCTGCACTCATACTGAAAACTTCTCGAAGATGGGATGCCTTACCGCATCCACCATATAGTTCGAATAGAGCATAATCACGCTTTGTTCAGATCCCTGCAGAATTCATTTCGTGAGCAATCCTTTGATTTTCTGGAAAATTGTGGAATGCACCTGGTACAGTTTTTCGATTTCAAGTTTGAAACCTTCGATGAAAGTGGGGCAGTGGAACTTCTAAAAATTGTCGAACCGTTGATGAACAAATTGAGGTGAGATTGTTCACTAAACGGATCTGTTTGAACAGCTTCTAGTTTTGGTCGACTTCAAATATCGGGGGACTTTCCGAACAATTCAATAGTTCCTGCAGACCAACTTCAATATTTTCTGTTGGCGGCATTTGGGCCGACCATACTTTTTGTCGATATTATCTGCAACGGAATCTCGCCAAAAAACCGTTAGAAGAACTGAACCGATGTCAATTGACTACACTCATGGGAAGTCCTTTCTCTAGGCTTGCGGTTTCCTTCGAATGTATCAAAAAATGGGTTCGTCACTAAGCAGGCGAATTTTCGTCCTGCCAGATTCATTTCATTGCTGAGAAGAACCTTGGAGCAGCAGCAAGTGCCGACATATTGTGGGCATACACTCCAATGACTTCACTAGCAGCCCTTTCTTGGTTTTAGTTCTCAAATAGCAAGGGTGCTGAAGTAGTAGGAACGGGCTATCGTACACATGGTACGGGGATCGATCCCGGATCGATATCCGTCCGAAACGGCGAAGCCTTCGTTCCTCCACCGTCGATACACATATGGTACCAGAATCCACTGCGAAGGCGACTGCACCGCCTCGTATTAGGTTGATGCATAATTATTGCGGATTTTTTCGCGGCTTTTTTTCTCTCGATAGAAATTGAATATTGAGTCCGGGTTTTTTTGGAAAAGATCTGCTTGATTTCCTCTACAAGAATATACTCAAGAAACCATCCGCATATTCGCAAAATTAGGCTTTACTACTTCGAGAAAGATTGGAAGGTGGCACAGTCATTCCGCGATCTCAGTAACTTTTCGGCGATCGTTCATTAGGTGATCTAGTGAAAGTACACATGATTTCCTGGCGGTCAAACACGATTATTTTGATATTTTCTATTTCCCCTGCATTTTACCTGCCTCTATATATTAGGTTGATGCATAATTATTGCGGATTTTTTCCAGCAAATTTTATTAAAGAAACCATAGAAATACTAAGTAAAGACGTATTCAAATAATTACTCCGGAACTTATTCACCATCTACGTCAGGCACTGCTTCCCATTGATTAGTTAGTCGGACCCCAAAAGCGAAGAAGTTTTGATCCTTACCCCGCCCGGGTAATCCACGCCTTGACATCGGCCAACAAGTCATCCAATCGACGTAACTTCTATTCTCTAGCCGTTTTTTCGATGGACGGTTGACGAGATAATCCATAAAAGTTTCAGCTGATGAGTATGGCTGATTTAGGGGCAAATCCCATTTCTTGGTTGGCTTTGGCTGGTTGTTCCATCGCCGAAAAGTTACCGAGATCACGGAATGACTCTGCCACGTTCCAATCTTTCTCGAAGTAGTTAAGCCTAATTTGGCGAATATGCGGATGGTTTTTTGAGTATATTCTTGTAGAGAAAATCAAGTAGATCATTTCTAGAAAAAACCCGAACTCAATATTCAAATTCTATCGAGAGAAAAAAAGCCGCGAAGAAATCCGCAAAATTATGCATCAACCTAATACATCGGCTGGACACCGCAAGTCATTGTATAGGCCAAACATGTATTAGAAACGCCGCTACGATTCTGAAACAAATGATGATAACTAATTCCCTATAAACAGATGTTGTGACTGATTTATTCTGATTCTGCTTCATTCCAGCCACCACCCTCACTCACTACATCCCTACTGTAGTTTGCTACAAAAAAATCTCAGCCATTCCAGTTGATTGTACAACTGAAAACCAGGGACACTTTGGTTATGCCACCCTGTAAGAATAACTCATGAAGGATGCCTCTTCACATCGGATAGGTTTTTCTCAAACGCTCAGTGTTGATCAAGCAATTCACATAAAGTTACCGTAACGACATGCTTGCCCTCAAAAACCTCCATATGTTGCCTGGCCTCAGTCACCGTAAAATATTTCCAAACTTTTTTGATTTGCCCTTTGAGATTCTTCGAATTCAGCGACGCAAGTGCGCAGGTGACATCGAATCTTGCCTGAGTAGACGGCACCAGTGCAAATCACTCGTAGAAGTGCATAAAATGAAGGTGGCATCTGCCTTTTCCCTTCCACCTCCTCCTTCACTTCCTATTTCGTCTAATTGCGTTCGTTTACGTAGCGAGAAAAAGCATTGATTTCGACGCAAAAGCGCCGAATTTGCCATAAACATCACTCACTGCAAGAATTAGGCAAGCCTATTATAGAACCTATTGAAAATCTTCATCAACTCTACTTTTACTGAGTTTTTTTTATGAAAAGTAGCGAAACCAAAAGCTCATCCCCGCTCAAAAGCTCAGTTTCCAAAAGCTCTAGCCATCACTCTTGTTTGGTTGTTTACTAAGAGTATGCGTGTTCTGTTTTGCTTCCCTTCGAATTGGGCTAATACAGTAAATCAGATCCCGTTAAAATCCCTCTAACTCCGCTTATGGAGCCATATACTTTTGATGACTTTTAGGCAGCACTTCATTATACCCTCTGGAGGTTAAGGCTATTGCTCAGCGGCGACCTTGTCAACACGGTTGGACTGCATGCATAGTTTGAATTTGGTGGGCAGTCCGTTTCTCAATCGAATCCTTCGCTGAATGATCTTTTGCCAGTATTCTGTTTTACTTGACACCAAGTGACTTTTTCCATTTCTCCATAATGATCAAGGATCTTTGCTTTGCTGCACAGTATTCAATGAATCGGTGCCTGCTAGCTACGTACTCCGTCAGCCTTTCTCATGAGGGGAATTATTTTCATACATACCATACACATAGCTTCCACAACGCTCGTTGTGGCAAAAAATTTTCAACGAGATAAAACTGTGCAGAAATTCCATAAGAAACTCAGAATCAATCACGGGCATCTTCTCTGCTCCGCTAGATCATCGACTTCCTAGAATGGGTGCCAGTAACGTCTCCATTTGCCTCTGCCACGAGCCAAAGTAGTCCAGTGAATCGGAAACCCTTTGAGTCTTGTGAAGAGAGGCGAATTATTAGGAAGTAGTGTCCATAGTAGCCTTCCTCTTTTCCGAAGATTGAAGTAGCTGGGCGTTAGCCGAGTAAATCGGTGCCATCACTGGCGGTCTCTGACTTGATTTGTACTCATAGCTCGGAATTTGTATGGCTAACTTAGTAGAAAATGCATTATGTTGTACTCGAGTAGAACCTATGTAGTCAAAGTTTTTCTGCAGTGATTTCAATCATACAGTGAAAGCGCTAGAAGGCACCTCTACCCATTGGGCTCCCTCTGCTCTATGCTCGCTGAAGCACCGCTCCTTTTTTCTATGGGAAAGGATAGGTGTTGCAGACCCACATTCAGAAGCTGTGGAGTCAAAGTCAAAGGAAGGTGTTTGCATATTCTCGTCGGGCACCGTGTTGTTTAATAGACTTAATTGGAAAACAATGGCGAAAAGTTGTGGCATAATGGATCATAAATACGAAAGCAGGTTCAGCCTTCAGCCAAATCTTCAAAACAACTCAATTTTCTAGACATTTTGCCAACTTTGTTGGTAATGCATGCTTTTTTTATGATCAACAACATCTATAACTCCCTTGTAGTATCACATTCGGAGCTATATCTTTCAGAGTTAATACATGTCCGGAGATACCACGGCATCACAGTCCATTGACCGGGTTGAAGCCCTTTTTCCCCTCCTTTTCGGCTATGGAGCGTTTGGATAGGGCGTGCCCGGGGCCGCTTCAGGGTGACAATCGGGACACAAGTTTCGATGGAAAACAGCAAAGGAGTGGCTGTATCTGAACTCGTGAAGAAAAATGGAGACAGCTCAGCCGAAATAGGGAGCCGGATATGGTAAGCGCGTACGACTGGGTAGTATTTCTATGTAGAGATCCTGTAGGAATTCCCGGAGCATTTCAAAAAAAATTCTAGCCTGTTGTGAAGTTTTTGGCAGATACTTTCTGAACGACCAAGCTGAGCTGGTCATATAAAGGAGTCTATGAGGTTCTGCATTTCTTTCGATTTCCGTTCAGCGAGGCTACATATTTGAAGAAGGGGCAGGCGCACACGAACCAGCAAGCAGTGCTTGGACCGACCGAGTCCACCAAGATCAAGTAGGGCTTGTCTTTCCAATAAGTATCGGTCATTTCAGGAAGCCGCTCTGTGAGCTTATTAGGCAGTCGAAGGTTTTCTGAATCTGAATGAAAGTCAGTTGCATAGTACATAGATCTCCAAACATCTGGTCCTTATTTTTTCACTCTCCTTTGTTTTGTTTTGTTTTTGAAAGGATGTGGTAGAGTTTTGAGTTACATTTTATATTCTGGTGTAAACGCGAACATTACGAAATGGTTCTTATTGAATCTACAGAGGCTTTTTTAGATTATTACTTTATTCGAGCTCTGTTATTTTCCCTTATTCCTGGAAGTCCTCGAGGTTACGTTACTGCAATAATGCTTCAATATAAACTTTGATGGAATAAGGATTTCACCAACAATTCTTATAAAATTTGTCAAACGCCATTTCGTAGAGAATGACGAAGTTGAACCATGTAACGCTCCATATGAAAAGGAACAAATCGTCCCAATTGTGAAGAGAAAAGAAGGAAAAAACGGGAGGTTGTCTTTAGATTTTCTCGAAGAAGTGGGCGATGTGATTATGAACAATCTCTTGAAACTCGTCCAAATCATTCCGGCCTTTCAAACCGACAGTGTTGCTGTCTGTAATCTGTTATCAGCCGCGTTTGAAGGGTCAAAGCACCGACAGGCCAATGAACTCATTTTTTAGGAGGAATAAGCCCAAAAAGCCAATGAAATCGTAAGCTAAGGAGAATGAGGGCTCATTTTGAAATAGGGTGGTTTAAATAGGATTTTATATTTTCAAAAAAATTTTCAGCTTGCGAAAAAAGGGTTGTCCTTAGCAAGATCCGGAAACATTCGGAATGGTGTGCAACCATTACAGTTGGTAGCACCACTGCGCTCCAAATACTTTTGAAACGCCATTGGTTAGGCACTGCTATTGTTCTCCGGTACAAGGTGATCCCCAACAAAAGTAAGAGGTTGTCGTCTGATTTATTCTTAGGTAGCTCATTTGGTCATGCCACAGCTCCTTGCTGTGTTAGTGAAAACAAACTGGTGGTGAAAAAGAGAGTACAGGGTCATTGGCATACGAGCCCGGACCACGTCCTCGGAAACGCATTTCAGCCAGTGCTTCCTTCAGACGTTTCTTCACTTGTTGTGATTTTTCCGACATCTGCAATCGCCCTGCGTTCCCCGGTATTATCCACTTTCAACCCGAACAAGCACTTACGTCATAGTGAAGCAAGTAATCAGATGTGAGCAAAGACATCTACTAGCTTGTGTAGGAGTCGAAAAATTGTTTGACATCGAATATGATTCTGACATTGAGCAAGTTCTCAATTTTGTCTTCCAGACGAAGAGGTACAAGGTGACCTTTGAGATTGAGGTGAGATTTGGGTCATGCTCTGGTGAAAGCTTTACCCTGCTAGAAAAGGCTCAGTACTAAGGTTAGCATATTTACTTGTTATTGCAAACGTCTGAGATTGACTCGTGGTGAGTCGGCGCAGCGTCTAGGCTGCCGTTCAATTATCCCTCTCAGCTTCCTCTTCCACTTATCATCCCCGATCGGTGCACCGCAAGCAAGTTCGGCGAGCTCTGTTTTTCCCTTTCACGATGCGCTGAGTTCTTGGCCATTCCTTTTACTGAAAATGTCTGTTGTTAAAAAGTGAATTGAGGAGATCTCATGAGACTTTTGATAACCTTGGACCAAGACGTTTAACAAACTTTTATTCGACTTACTTCAGGTTGATGCATAATTGTTGTGGAGTTTTTGCGGCTTCTTTTCTTTCGATACAACTCGAATATTGCATTCGTGATTTGATAGGATTAATTTTCTTGTTTCCTTCAACAGAAATATGGCTTGAAAACCAACTTTATATACTCGACATATGCTCTATTACTTCGAGAAAGGTTGGAAGGGGCGGGGCACAGTCCTAAAGTGATCTCAAAAGTGATCAGTGACTTCAATAGTCAGCCAAAGTCAACTAAAGAACGTATTCAGCTTCTAAGTTTGCCCTATTCGCCAACAGAAACTCCTATGGATTATCACTCAGTTGAAAAATTGAATAGCGAACATAACTTTTGTCGAAATGGGTGACTTGATAGCCGACGTCAAGGCGTGGATCGCCTTCAAGAATCGAAACTTATTCACTTGTGGAATCCGACTGCCTAACAAATGGGAAGCAGTGCTTGCCGCAGATGTTAGATATGTCCCGAAGTTTTTTTGAACATCTCTTTGATAAATATTCCTATCGTTTCCTTGAGTGAAATTTGGTGAAAAAATCCGTAATAATTATGCATCAACCGAATATACATAGATATCGTAAGGGCTTGAGTCTAGTTGTGAATTTGAAATGTTTTGTCGTATTTTTGTATTCGCTTCTAGAGGGTTTACAGAATGTCCATGGAAAATGTTAAGCCTGCATACCCTACACAAAAATGTAATGTTCCCAGAAACCGCGAGCAGCTTCAGAAATTCTTGAAAATTTCAAAAAGTAGTACTTGTAAAATTCAGAGTTGTTCAAGCCCTCTCAAAGCTTTTTAAGCACTTTGCAGTTTTCTACCAATCTTGAGCAGCGTCGCTTGGTGGCGCTTACCCAGGAGGTCTTCCCATCACTCTTCCTCGGTGTTTATAAACTATCAGCTTTTTTGCAAGACTCAAGAAATATGGAAATTGCCTGCTCTACCCTATCCCTAGAAGCTGACAATAAAGTAAGTAAATAAAGTGCTGCACAATTTCTGGGAAGTCGGCTTCAGAATACAATGTGGTTCCAAAATGAAAGGCAACATACATGGGGATGACGGATTCATTCTGTAGGGCAAATGCATGCAGCGTTAGCAATCTATACTCTCTTTTGCTCCTACAAACAAAAATGAACCTTTACACCGTCCTCACCTTGTTTCATTTTCTAATTCGGTTTGATGTTATGACTGTTCCTGTTGACTCATGACAATTTGTAATACAGTAATTTATATCAGAAGGAGTATAAGCTATGTGACGCGGGTGAAACGGGAACAAATTCCACCAAATAGGTCAGTACTGGAGGTGGTGTAGTGCCAAATGACACACTTTATTTCCAAGAACCGGATCGATATCCGCCTAGGCCAATTAAGCCTTCCATCCTTCCGGGATCGATGAATCGGTACCAGACTCGTCTGGGAGGACTAAAGTACTTGTACATCGGTTGGCCATCGCAAGTCGTTGTATAGGACCCATACGCACTCCATAGGCCACTACGAATCTGCAGTCGAATAAGTGGGTGCAATCCTGAGATGGGTTCGATTAATGCCCTTATCCTTCAAGTTGAGCATGCCGTGAAAATCCCTTCACTTATTTTTGTACATATTTTTTTACTATTTTCTATTTTTTCATCCTATTTTATATAGGCTTCCCACAGGATCCTCTTCAAAAGACTGTACTCCATTGTTTTCTTGTGAAGTTACTGCCATGCCAATTATTTGTTTTCTGCTTTGCTGGATCATAAAGGTGTCTCAGCTAGCATTCTGTAAGTGTTGATCATTGAGGGCCTCTGCCCATTTCTATGGGGTCCTAGCATAAGACCTTCCAACTCTTCGAGCTGTTCACTCCCACTTTATCAGTCATTTAATTTTCAGCTATTTAAGTTGGATTTCAGGGACAGACAGTTCAGAAATGACAAGTTCAAACATCTTCCCGCTTTCTAGTGATCCCTGAGGTGCTATTATCTTATTCATGCTGAATTATAGGCAAAATACTCAGTCTCTGACTGCTGATGAACTGGTTATTATGCGTTCTGGGTGTCAAGCTCCTATAAAGAAAACGATGACCAGTACCGCTTTTGCTTTACACTCCCTCCTCTCCTAATTGTTTATAAAAATCTGTCACGAAGTCGGAAACGAAAATGTATGCTGACCGATTGCCATGTTTGAGCTTTGGTTCATAAAATAGCAAAAAAGAGGAAACCAAGAAAAGCGCTACCACTGTTGGATGTTAAACAATTCAAGCTGTGAAATGACTTCTTCGGGAAACACTTGTAATTCGATTTGTATTGGAAGTTGTAAAAACATTTTAGTGCACTTCGTGTTCGTCTGTACCTGCGAAGTTAGCCGCTGCCAAAGTCAGCACTTCCATTTCTCCTTCTCTCTCACTAGACGTTTCTCCTTCTCTCTCACTAGACGTCCCATCATGTCGGTTCCTTGACCACCAACAGGGCGTTTTTCTCTGAAGATTACTTTCAGCGTTCACTGTAATGATGTTTGCCATCATCGAACATGGATGGATAGTATGCCTTTAATACATGTTCCGTAAATAGCAATACATGAATGTTTACGGTTGAGTTTCGATTTGAAAAACTCCTGAGAAAAATTGGTCTCATGCATTAATGAAGTCGGTCTGTTTGGATCCGAGGTGAAGTGTCAGCATCTCTACTCATTCAGAGGTCTAGAAGGCTTGGGGTCAACCCCGTAAAGGAACCTCAAATAACTCAATTTAAGTGTAACCCACTGGTAGTAAAGCTAGTTTAAAAGTGAATGTAGACGAAGCTGAGCTGAAGCTGATTTCTAAAGAAAGCGACGATTTTATTAACTCACACGTAGCGATTGATTGTTCTACGATCCTAATGATTGCTGAAACAGATAAACCGATATGATTTACGGTTTGGGGGGGGGGCGATACTATCGTAAAGTTGGCTTTCAAAGTTTCAATAACAACCACATAAGAGTTCAACACATTATTTTGAGCTTCATTTGCAAATTTACCATTGAACCTTACATCGATTTTTTGTAAGCCATTTTGTCGAGTGGCTAAAAAAGTCTCACGTAGAACAAATAGCATTCAACTAGAGAGGCTCTGGGAATGTCATGCCGTCCACGGACCTCTTTTTACCAATGGCTTTTTAAACATCCCAGAGTGACGAGGACGTTATGTGAATCATAAACGCAGCCGCTCGGCGCATTTTGAGCCCATTGAACTGGTGCTAAAACAAGCAGCAGCCCCATTATTATTGCTTCAATTGCTCTGGATTTATCGTGCACATTTGTAAACATCTTTCGTGCGATACTGTAATTTATGAGCTATACTTATTCATAAATCTACCCTGATTCAGTACATCGTTTCAGTTTTTCGATATTTGTTCGAAATAAATGGATAAAGCCTCTGCTCTAGTCGATCTTTTCTTGAGGTCAACCCACGCATTCGATTTAAATTAAGAATCATAGGGGCGTATTGAATGCTTATGAGGCCTATACAATGACTTAGGGCGGCCAGCCGATGCAGGTTGATGTATCAGTCTCAGGATACTCGGATGCACGTTCTGAACCCCTTCGAAGTACAACTCAAAGTCTCACTAATTATGTTGTTTACTATTGTAACAGCCTTCATTACCAATGAAACTTACCCAGCGGATGGGTGGGTTAGCTAATCCCCTTTCCCACATTGAGGAGGACTGTAAGACGAAGGAGTAAGCCACCGCATCTTTGGGGTCGAAGAATGACTTACTTGTTCAGGAGCTGCTTGCAGTGCTCAAAATGGTGGTAGTCTGGAGGGACGAGCTCCGGGTAGTGGAGGAGGTGGAGAACGGTGTTCCAACTTTGATTCTGTAACCTGGTCTGCGTCCTCCTTGTAAGTGAAACCGATCGTCATCGCTCAATAAATCTACAGTAATGCTCCCCGATTTTTCCTGTTCCACTGTATAAGAGGGTTCCGGAAAAAGACTAACATATTTCTCAGTAACACTGAATTTAGTCAGCTGTACGCAATGACACACATGGTATAGCTCGCCCAAACACCCCTTCTACACCACTTTTCGGTTTATTCCCGTCCAGCTCCATTTTTGTAGCATTTTGTGTCTTCGGAAACACCAATTTCCTTGCTTTCTCCGCCCCCATCCCACTATTTTCCACGTTCTCTTTCACTTTTCGCCATTATCTGGATAGCCCAAAATCATCGTGAACTGTGCTCTTGAAACTATCGCATCAACCAATTTCAAAGCAATGCTTCTATTTCATCAAACGGGTCTGGTACCGATTTTTGGATCCCGAAGATACATCAGTCATTTTCAGAAACTCCAATCATACAGGAATCACGAAGTCCGTAACATACTCTCCAACCTCCCTTGTGCCCCTGACCTAAATCCTTTCGACTATAGAAGCAGTGATCCCGAAGGGATTGAAGGTTTGGTCAGCTAGGCTAGAATTGACCTGGAGTTCGACCCCGAACCATGCATGTATGGTGGTGCGCTACTTGCCACTGCACCACCTGCGCCCTTCTTGATGTCTATAAAAGTAGTGAAAGTCCATTCCTGAGGCCTATTGTGTTTCTCTTTTCCGGACAACATTGGGCTTGGAGATGATCGTACATGGTAGTTCACTGGGCGATCAACTCGCCCTTCCGCTACTGATTGTTTTGATGATACTTGCTCCCTGTCTTGTTACAGTCCGATGTCAAAAAACTTGGGTTCATCCTCAATCCACGATTGTAGGAAAGTCCTGATTCCAACAGTTCTTTCGAATCCAGTCATGTTGGCTTTTTGGATTGAGGATTATTTAGATTTTTTTTGCTACTCAGATCATCGAACATTAAGCAGGTATAGTTTTTCAATGCTTAGCTGTGATAAATGGATAAGTTCCAAGCAAATCAGTTTTTGTTGCAGTTGTGTAATTGCTTTGTCTCATCAGTTTACTGAACGAATTCAGCTTTTTTAGCTGCTTAATTTGTTGTCGAAGGGGCTGTGAAGATGGGACTGCCACCATCAGAGGCGGTACTCCGTGAAACGTGAAGCCATTCCGCTGTCACCATACATTTCCATCTGCATCGCTCAAATCTCGACTGAGAATTCTCCGAAAATGGCTACATTTCCAGCGAAAGTACACTTTCGTGTGGGATTCAAGCTTGCCATAGGTGTGAGCTCACGTAGTCGATGGGATGCGCCGTGTTTTTGACAGTGACGCTCTAAGGCCAATGTGGTTTGGGCAGGAAATTGTTGTCTCTTGCATATTACTGGCACAAAGGAATTTGCAACGGGGTTAGGGGTCTCTCATCTCGAGCGAAAGACTCGTAAGTATTTGCAATACTCCGCCTACGGAATGGGATTAGCTTTTTTCACATTTACTCATAATTGGAACGAAGTCCTCCTTCATGAGTAATCAACATGCTCTCCGCAATAGAATTCATGAAAGTACGGAAGTAACGTAAGTAAATGTGAGAATACTCTCTTCCTGTACTACTGCCTTTTGTCCTCGGTACATTTTAGGATAGAAACGGTTCCAATGGCTTCTTACTGGTAGGGATCTATGGCTCAATGAAGACGTCAAAGGCGGTATCGGCTAAAGATTGGGCATAATATAGTCTGAAATAGGGTTGAATCCTTTGTATCATCTAAGATAAGGTTAAATCCTTTGTATCGATCCAGTCAATCCAGTTTAAGGGGATGCGCCTTGCATGTGACTCCCATTTAGCATTGTAGTGACGTTTGCGGTGAGCTCCTGATGTTGAACTCATTGCTCTTTTCCTCACAGGCGAATCTGGTTCCAATTAAGCGACCTCGGATGTATGAAAGGCTTGATTGACCTAGATGGCTATCTATTGGGGATTTGAAAAAGTGACCCTGTGTGTGTGATAGTGCCCCACCTGCCACTTCAATACCTCCTATCGGGCAAGCCTAGTGGCTCAAAAATTAGACACAGCTCTAGTGCTTTACAGAATTTTCGAAGAAAAAACTGCATGTTTAGCTGTCTTGTAGAGGCCGATATCATTCAGAATGGAGCACTTTTGTTGTGATTTGAGTCTTTTAGTCGTGCACCAGCAGCTGAAGCATGTTCCTCTGTAGTGACTGGAGTAGCGACACTCTACTTGGAAATCGGTCAAGCTCAACACTACTCGTGGAATGGATAAAGCTTCCCGACGTCAGCCAGTCCTACTTTTTTTATGCGTTCACGCATCCGATTTCCATTCAGAATGCTCATTAGGCCTATTTAAAGAAGTGGGGATGTTAGCTGAGGCATAAAACAAGGCTCTCCCAGACGCCAATTGACTGCCCAAGTGTTAAGAGATTCAAAAGGTCATTGACTAAGGGTTGGACCTCAAAACTCTCGTGGTAGTGGCATCAAATATCACAGCTGTTCTCCTTCGGCTCCTCGATTTACTTCTGAATATTTTATTCAACAAGACATTTCTTGGGCCTAGAATATTTTAAGTGTTTTTTTGTCTAATTTCTTGACAAAAGTCAATGTAAACTAGAAGTTGTTTGGTAGTGCACAACAGTGTGCTCGCAGACCTTCTGGATATTTTCCTTCTCCAGAAATCCAAGCGAGACTTTTAGTTCATATTTCTGTCGAACCTTGTGTAAAAGGAAAAAAACGCCAACAAACCTCTACAGAGTTATTTGACGTGAAAAGGGAGCTGGGGCGGGCGGGAAGGTGCTTGAGGTAGCGGACTTGAAGTTCTAAAGTAACGGTTCTGAGTTTTCCCAACCTATGAGCTCCGTTTATTTATCGTCTACAGGCGGACGAGAAGAGATACAATACTTTCGAAGTTTCCCATTCACTCCAAGTTGTTTTTAATTTTCATCTTTTCACGAAATAAGTTTCCTGTTAATGTGCAAGCGAATCGACAAGTTAGGGTTGCGTGCTTGTTTTTCCCGTTTACGGAGAAGTAGGTGATGGCGGATTGAATGAATTATATTGAAGGCGATTAGCGATGTTCGCAAACTCCTTACTATGCTGTTGCATCTCAGCGAAGAATCTTTTGGACTAGGTTAATAGTTTGCGGTGCTACGGGTAGGTCTACGATAGCGATTTCATTGGTTATTGAGTGTTCTCACCTTCATAATCAGCTGGCTATTATGGCGAGTTCCCAAACTTTCTTCAAGTGTGTGCCGGTCGGTCAGGACTCACAATTGAATGGCTGAAGTCGAAGGCTCAAAGTTCGAAGCCCACTTTTTGTGAATTTCCTTTTTCATTTCATTTCCATCGTCATTTCTAGGCCATCAAGAGCGTCATGAGCCATTTTGAACTAGGGACGTGAAATTAATTACACACCACAGCGGGCCTCAATGATTTCTTTGACTTGAATTACCAAATAGGGAGAGACTACATTGCTGGAGCCTGTCATCTTGGGTGTTAGAGTGAGTGCGTTTGATAGAGACTAGTTTCTAATGGTCGCTCAACGCAATGGACTTCCATTTGGAAGCTAATAGTCTAAATTCTAGCCAATTAAAGTCTGAATTTGTCTCATTCGGATATTTGTTACCAGATTTCTTGGGGGGATAAAAGCGCTGACTTTCACATCGTCTGGATCGTCTGGATACCGCAATTCATTGTGTAGGCCACGCACTGCATCCAAAGCGCCACGAATCTGAATGGGAGTCTGATGTGGGGCGCATCCCGCACACGAGACTGATCAACGCAAAAGACTTTGCTCTTATTCCTTACAGACCTCGTTGTACCTTACAGAAAAAAATAGTGCAAGTTGCTTACTTAACCTGGACCGAATCTGCTTTTCATCCAGGTGATAGTAACAGGACGTGCTGACTGTGTACAAGAAAGTCCCCAAACTTATGTATGTTGTCATGTTGGGCCTCCAATGTTGAATTCGATCAAGCAGGAAACAGCCGACTAGATGCTCAAGCAGTTGTTAAAGAGAGAATGGGCAAGCAATAGCCTTTCAAGTTTTCTCATACTAACTCTTGATTCCATGTCGTTCCAACTGGCTTCTGTCCGATAATCCTTTAATGGACAAGAATACTCTAT
This sequence comes from Haemonchus contortus, assembly GCA_000469685.2. Taxonomy (NCBI): domain Eukaryota; kingdom Metazoa; phylum Nematoda; class Chromadorea; order Rhabditida; family Trichostrongylidae; genus Haemonchus; species Haemonchus contortus. The sequence goes on from LS997566.1 coordinate 20,756,622, forward strand.
CCCCTTATCTTTTCAGACATCTCGTTCTACCTTTGATATTTTAATGCTGATTCTTAAACGGAATTCTTCCTCAAGTGAACTGTGATTGGCACATAAATAGACAAAAAAGACTCAATTTCAACAAACTCTGAGGGAGGTGCTCCTCTTACGTATCTGTTGAAAAACGTAAAGCACCTCGGTAGATGATTGTTTGTACACTGAAAGCCGCTAGGTGTTTCGGTCAGATAGGACTCGTGGAAAGTCATTGGAGTCATATTAGCTGTATGTGGTTGCCCCAGTTGTAGTATCCCAATAACAAGGTTGTCGATGAGCCCTCAAATACGAGACTTGTATTCAGAAAATTTTCAGGTTTGGAAACTTTGTCGACTACGACACAATCCACGGGATGGCCAGGCGATTGATGTAGGGGCAATCGGAAAGGTCGATAACTCCTTTATTTCATGTGAATTTTGGCCTGAATTGCGAAAACTATATCTATGGTTTTCATCAGCCGAGTAAGCTAAGATTTTTGGTGGTAGAGCTTTCATATGCATTGTACTTATACGTTCGTAAGGGTCTTTCTTTATTCTTCAGCCTTCTCTTTACATCATACCTTTGCTTAGCCAACTCACTTGTTTGCCAGAGCACCTTAACTGCCTACGCAGTTGGGTATCCATCGACAGAACCGCTCCAATGTTCTGACGTTACCCGAATGAAATGGCAAAAATCTTGCGTGAGAATAGTTCGGGAAGTGACATTTATCGCATTACTCTGATGCACTGAGTCATATGCACAGACTGCAATCCTATACATATAGTCCATTGGATAGAGCTCTAGTAGATTTCATCGAGTTTCTATCCTTCTCCATTCCTGGCACTGCTGTTACACTCGTTTTGTTTGACGTGAGCTCCTCTATCGTCGCAGAAATTCTTCTCGCGATAGTTTCGGCCAGTACAAGAATAATGCTACGCACATTAGCTTTTTCTAATCCTTGGTGCTTCCTCCTCCTTCCTTGGAATTATTTTTTACAAAAATTAGATTCATGGTAGGATGTTAATATGAAATGATGATGACGCAGTGGTAACAGCATTTTTTGACGTATCAACTGCCGCTAGAATCCTGCCTTCGGCGAGCGTTCAAGCCAGCTGCTGAGCCGGTACCGAAAAAGGCAATTTCCCTCACCTCATTCCTTTCCTGCTAAGTACCTGACCTGGAAGTCCTATTCAATGAAGTGCGGTGGCAGCCAATGTACGATTCTCACTTTTAGACGAGTCTAGTATCAATTAACCGACTCCGTAGGGATGGGAGGTTTGTTGACTCAGGCGAACGTCGATCCGGGATTCAATCCCTGCCCACTTGCCACTACACCACCTCTACCCCTATTAGAGATATTATTGATAAACTTTGCTTAACAATCATTTGTTTTGCTTTCGTACATGCATAGCATAACAGTTCTAGGCTAGTCCTTCAACAATGCCGAAAGACCAAAATAATTCAAACTCCACTACAACTTTCTCTTAAAACTGCACGCGATTTCTTTTTCCGAGTGTTTCTCCCACGTTCTTCCCAAACAAGCAAGAGTTTCGAAATACTCTCCGTCTAGCAATGAAAGCTTCTGCAGGAGTCCGCAGAAGCGCTACCACAGAACGCTTTCATATCCAAAAATTTATCCCTCGTGAGACTGGAAGGACAGTGAATGCGCCGATTGTTGGGTCAGAAGAAATGAGAAGGAAGGTCTGGAAAGAGAAGGAAGATTCAGTTTTTAAGAAGAGAGCCTCTTCTCGTTTCTCTGGTATGTTGGCGCCGTTTTTCCAAACTTTTCGAGACGAAGATGTGAATTCCCTAAATACGAGTCGTCGTGCAAGGAAACTACATACTTTCAACGTTCCTTGGGCCGTGGTTACGGGCAGGTACAAGATCAAGGCCGATCCTACAAACACTGACTCTTTTACTCGCACGCAAGAAGTCGCCGTGCAACCAAAGACCATGGCAGCTTTGCGCATTTTGGGACCTGAGGGTCGTTACGAGCAAGGTTCCAATGTGTGACCACGAATGTCCAGCTCAGCATTTTAGTCCAGAACTTGGGCTTCCCTGGAGTTAGCACTGATCACAGTTAACCGCAAATGATTTTATGAATTTTGGGTTCTAGACAAGAAAATACCAGATATATGTACTTCCTAGTAGGAGAGAGCGCCAGCCATTGAGTGCCTTTCATCAGGCGGCATTCATACGGGAATTGACTTCAGAGGCAAGCCCGATCCTCTATATGATATACTCAAAGGCAGATGTGCGTGCAAATTCAGTGCCGTTCACTTCAATAGTAACTGGCTCATTCGGATCCGTTCTTATGCACTAGGTCTTATTGACGTTCAGCGTCAGAGAACATTACTAGTCGTTTTAAGCAAGTTCGCACCTACTGTTGGAGTAGATCCTTGCCTTCTGGGCAGCAAAAGGAAGCGTTTCTAAGGCTGCCTTTGAAGTGTGTGTGACGACTACGGAAATAGTGGGAAGAGAGCAGATGCATGATGTACTCCATCGGACATGCCAATCTTAGGAAGGTATTTGTTGAATCGGCTGTATTCGAGCATAGCATGTGCCCCACTCAATGAGCTATTTAGGGACCTCATTCATCACAGGGCCCATATAAGTCCATAGGGATCCAGTGATAAAAGTGGTGATGTATGTCAACTGGGTACCGCAAAATTGATAGTTCCCTTAGCAACAAATAAAAAGTAAAACAGCAGTAAAAAGCGCATGCATGATAGCCATGGAACTGAGAAGATGGTGTCACTGTCGTCAACGACAAAAAATGATAGAAAGCGATCAGCAGTGGTTAAAGATTGTAATCATTATATCACATCACTTCCTTACTCCTTCTTGCGATCTGCGTGGAGTATGTTTCCGATTGTGATGATATGAAAGTTTGTCTTTGTTGAAGAAGGTTTAATAGCCACTGAAGGGCACACAGGGCTTTGTAAAGTGAACAATATCGAGATGTTACTGTAATGGCCCCAGCAAATCGTTTCAAAGAAACCTCTTACCCTGGAAAATTACTGGCAACTTCCACTTGATAGTACTTTAACCATCATTGTATTCGATTACTTGGATCGCCAGCTGTTGACTAGCCTGCCAGATACTTTGCCTCCTTCCTAGAAAAGAGAAGGCCCCTTTTTGGGTGTCACGCTCTTCACAGTACAGAACCGCTTCCATGTGACAATCGCGCATGGGAGCTTAGTGATATCATTGGGATCAAATGTTACAATCTCTGAAGGATAAGGAATGAAGTCTTGGGGCGTTAATCAATCCCGTCTGAGGAATACGCCCCGCATTCGACTTCCATTCAAAACCGTAGTGGCATATTGAATGCGCATGTGGCCGATACAATGAATTGCGGTGGCCAGCCGATGTAAAAGTCGGGCCTTTTATGCTCCCAGACAAGTCTGGTACCAATTAGCCGCCCCGGAACAAATGGAAGGCTTCAGACGGATATCGTCCCGGGATTTGAACCCGTGACCATTCGTGTGTGAAGTGCTCCCTTGTCTCCACATTATCTTCGCCTCGTTACTAGTGGAGCCTAAAATGACAAAGCGATAAAGTAATAAAAGATAAAGCCTTCTGGCATCAATCAATCCGTTTGTCAATCAATTCGTTCCCACATTCAACTTCCATTCACAATCGAAATGGCACAAAGAAAAGAAGTTGTGGCTCAAATAATGACTTGCGGTGGCTAGCCGGTATGCGGTTCTGTGCTTTTATCCTCTCAGACCAATCAGGTAATCCTGAAGGGATGAAGGCTTGGCTGGCCTGGGCGGATATCGACCTGGATTTGAACCCGTGACCATGCGTGTGCGATAATTTGCCATATGCCACCACCACCTACGCCCTGAAAAAGCCATAGGGTGTGAAAAACGCAGCTCACAAAGTCATCCCCGTCAGTGACGGGCTCCTAAAGCCGCTGAAGCTTTTTCATTATGGATTACTAAGTTAGCTCAATTTGCTGATGATTGACTAAACAATCCTACGAAACCTTGTTTATGAGGGGCCATTCAGGCCACTGGGCAGACTGAGGCTTTGCAGAGATATTTGTTCAATGTTTGCTTTCTGTTGCATCCCGGCTAGGCCATGTTGTTAGCAATTTATCTAAGAGAAGGGCGTGACAGTAATTTGTGGCGCATTTGAGAGTCTGCTGCTTTCGTTTACGTGCCGCTCACTTCGCTCTCTCAAGGGGGTGATCGCGTTTCGCTTCGTCCCCTGAGGGCCATCGTTGTCTCGTTGAAGTGCTCCGAATCATGCGCTTATTATCGCCTTCAGTGGCCAACCTATTCGGCGAAACGACATGACATCAATCATATGCCCATGGCTATGGCACCAACATCACTAGCGGAAGCTTCTTAAAGATGTATGCAGGTGACCTTGAGATTCTCAGGAACGACAAGGAGTTGTGGACATCGTGCTACCCATACAAAATTTCCTCTCTCTCCCCCCCCCCCCCCCCCCTCCCCCCCTCCCCACCTCCTGCATTTGCGACCTCCCACAGTCTTTCTTGTGGGGTCGCATAAGGGCACTTTCTTTTGGGGACACATTGAATTTCCTCGAACAAAGGTGCTCAATGGCCGCAAATGAAGCAGTTCACCTTCAGCTTCCGGGAAAAAGGACCTTGGTCAACTCGAGAAACTTTCCCATTGCTTCCTACAGGATGAGCAGTTTCAAGGAAAGGAGGTGCCTTCTTGAACGTACCCACTAAGGTTTCTTTCCCAATTTTGTATAGTTAACATCTCAAGGGAGTTAGGAAAATGTAGGAATGTGTAGTGAGAACCTCTTCTAACCTATTTTTGCTCGTTTATTCCAATGAATTAATAACTGGCCTATCTCGTCGTTATAGAATGGCAGCTTATAAGGGTTTGCATAGCACCTAGCATGAAAAACCGGGATCGCCCACATTCAGTTCCTTAGAGACCCTACGCACGTCTGACTACAAAGGAAATTGTTACGGGATGGCATGGGATAAGCGGCGAAGGTTCGGACCCTGACTTGCGCAGATTTGGGTGTTATTTAATCTCTGGTTCCAGAAATCTTCCCGGATCTGGTCTCTGCTCGAAATCCTCAGGGCTATTGAGCAAATCTGCTTCGAGAGAATGATTGGGAAATGGGGCATAAAGAAAAGTAGCCCATACTTCATTTCGTGTGATAACGAGTAGTGGCTGCCCTTCACGGCACAGAAGGTTCTCATACAGACCCACCATTTAGGTGTTGAGCACTTACGGGTGAAACCTGCTACTTAAAGTTTTAGACCTTCCTCTCGTTCTTGTTGGCCTTGCATCAATTTTTTGTACAGCTTGAAGGATCATGGTTCACAGAAAATCAATGGGACTGAACCATTGACTTTTTTGTTCACTCTAGCTAACTTCCAAGTCGTACCTGCCTCCACAAAATCCCCTCTCTGAATAGTCCCCTGCCCAGAAGTTGCAGCGCTCATCAAGCTCAGCTAAAATGCCTTCGCTTTGGTGCTACTACTACAATCGGTGACCCCATCGAAGTGACCAGTACAATGATCCACTCACTGCCCGAATGTTTTTTTCACTTTTCTAACCCCTCCTCTAGTACTATCGACGAATTCGATCGACTGTGTTGACCTCATTAGCAGGTTGCTTCTAGAACACTCTCGAAACCGCACCGATTGGGATGCTGTGCAGAAGCGCGATTGTATGATAAGTTCATATTCATAACTCTGATTCATTCCTTAATCGGTCGATTTTTTTCTCCTTCCAAATACAGTACCTCAAAAACTCGATCGTTCCAGAAACCATCAGTTTTCTTGTACTGGATCGCTTTAGCCGTAGCTCCTTTTCACCAGAGAAGCACAAAATAAGGCCAACTGCTCAAATCTACAGAGCGAGACTTTGGAGTTATAGTGAAAAAGATACCGCTTTTTGCAATAAGTGAAAGGATTTAAGCGACCTTGGCCTCAATTCAGATGAGAAGATGGAAAATATTCAATGGAGCAATAATCGCTAGCTTTACTCTGAAATACTCCCCGCCGACTGAATACTATGCCTTCCATCCTCTTAAAGTCTTCCAGGTCATGAGGCTCCCAGATTGACAGTGCTCAAAGGTCCGATAGATGTGATTTAGGTAGCATAGTTGCTACGGTGCAACGGTAAGTGGTGGTGTAACCCCATGAACACACCTGTGGTCGAGGCCCTAATCGCTATCGCACTGCTACAGCTATAACTCCAAGGGTGGCGGAACTTTCTCTCCGAATTCCCACGGCCAGCGGCAGTGGTTCCGCAACGACTGCCGTATCCTTCCATTACGAATTCGAATCTTCCCTCCATAGCCCCTATACAGGTTTCGGACGAATTAAAGTTATAAATTCTGCCTCATCCCATTCTGCCTTTGTTCCTTTTCCTCTCTTGGATCGCCCGCTTAGGTCTTGACAAGTCTTATTAAACTAGGAATTTTCCTGCGTTCTAACGGAAATTTTTGTTTTTAATTAGCCTCGACCTTTCAGCCTCGATCATCCCTGATTTATATGATAGTCGTTTCGTTGCCTGCCCTCTAGAATACTGTAAGTGGATAGCTAGGTTGAACTGAAGGCATTATTTTCCATTTCCCATTAAGCATCAATCTAGAATGGCAGCTTCAGTGTGGAACCTGTTGAGCTTGGCATACTGTAATTTAGAAAAGGTCCTGGGCAGCTCTGAAAAATGATTCTTTCAAAGTGACAGTGCTAGTTGGGATCAAACTGAATTGGCATTCCTACCGACCATGATCTCTGATGTAATATCAGCTTCCTTTTTTGGATAATTTGCGGTACATTGGCTGTACTTGTACCTCGACTTGGGATGTACCTAAACATACAATGGGAATCCCACATAAAAATGCACGGTCACTAAGTTCTTGAATTCAATCTACGAGTTTGGGCACTCGATGTATGAGTGAACGCGTTGTCCTCACGTACGAGTGTCACCTCATAGAGGCCGTGAAGAATAGAAGGACTCGGGGTGAATTCAGTGAGATTTGATTAAATTTATAAGTGCGATGCGGCATCCTTCACATCTGGCCTGAATCGCATTCCCACTCCATCTTCGTCTGGCTCTCGTTTAGGTTTTACTTCTGAACCTTTTCTCTGTGATTTTACGGATTCATTTTGAGAGTGATATCCTTAAGCCACTTGTGGGTCGCAAAAGGGTCAAACACTTGAAACACTACGATAAAGCGGTCTATTCATCTTGAACTCTCGATCTCTTGAACCATTCAGAGGCGTTTCGCTCGGAACATAGAAATAGAAAATGACTGCGTTCTCCAAAATAGCCCTATTTCTTTCAATCTTTCTGACCTTTTTTCTGACCTTTTGAGGTGTTAATTGAACTGTTGAGTATGCCATGCAATCACGCTTATCTTTGAAAGAATTCTTCCTCAAGGGCACATCGAGTGTGGAGAAGGGTCGAAAGTCTGATAGTGGGGGTATGGTGCAGAATGATCGAATTTTTCGCGTCGCGGCGAGAGAGAGTCGCGCGCGAAAGGATGTAGTAGTGTGCAGCAGCAGGTAAGAAATGCAGGAAGAAACGAACTAACAGTAGAAACATGCCCCAAATAATGATCACATATCAGTTGAGCTGTACGAAGAACGCCAGAACTGTAATAAAGGTAAAAGCGAATGGTTCGCGACAGCCGCGTGCGACGAATCGATTACACAAAACCGATCCTACTGCCCGTCTCCCTTTCGAAGAACTCAATGATGTTGGTGTGGACGGCCTTCCATTACAGGCAGGGCGCCCTGCGGATCGGGTAAACGCCGTAAGCTCGGGGTCAAATCTGTGGTGAGCGAGCATTTGCTAGCTGTCCTGCGAAGTGAAAAAAATGATAGAGTCCGTTAATGTTATCCACTTCGCTCTCGAACCAACCGCCGCACCCTTTTGTACTGCCCGTCGGAATGCGGCGCGTGGATCGTACCCCTTTAGTTTACTCAAGAAGTAAAGGAAAGTTTATTTTTCTTCCGATTTACATGCATTACCTTTTGAAAAGCTTTCATAACATTACGCTTCTGCCCCTATTCAAGTATACATCCTTCACACATCTTGCCTGCGTTTTAATTTGTTCTTGGTCTTACTTATTGTTGTAGGTAGCCGCCAGTTGTAGATGAACTCCTTATAGACAGTCGAAGGACACAGTATATGTAGGTCTATTGTAAGCAGCACCGGACACGAACGTATGACGTAGTAGAATGAATTAAAGCCATAAAAACCTCTGGGTACTAATCTAACAGAGCTGCGTACAATGCGCGGGTTTGCAAAGTCTGTGATAACATGTACAATTGATAACGCTCAATAATACTCTGCAATACTTATTTTCTCCATCTGCTCTTTTCACCGCTTCTCGCTGTCTCCCCTGTATTTTTGTATAAGCATACTTGCTTCGGCATCTTTTTGTCATTGCTTTTTGCAACTACCACCCTTTTTGTCGCCAATTACGAGCAAGAGGGAATAACAGCAGAGGGACAATTTAGGGTTCGCAATGAGACTTAGTTTCCAAAGTCAGTGCAGGACTTCCATTGATTCTCGACCGGAAGAAGAAACCCAAGCAGAAAATCAATAAAGCGAGCGATGGGAGACCATCTTGAGGGATTGCTCGATAATGAGTTTTATAATATATAGTAGCTACTTCCAGGAGGATAGGTATGGCCTTCCGTTAGCTGGATCAGCCGATCAAAACATAATAGTGGCGGCAACAGCGAAAGTTGTCATTTAACTCCCGAGTGAGTTGCAAAGGTAATCTTGTAGGTGTGCGAAAATAACAAGAAAAACTGACTGTTGAAAACAGTTCTAATCTCCGGTCACACATTCAACAGCCATCCAACTACCGTTGTTGCCGAGTTTTTCTCTTCCGCATTATCCGCAGTACAGTCATATCAATTCGACGTCAGGGACCGCGACCGCAGGATCATAAGGCAGATACAGCGCTATTCCCGTCTGTCGTTTCCTTCACTGTGACCCTTCTTAAGCAGCTTTTCCTATTTCAAGGTCAGAGCCAACCAAGGTGATCACGCCACTCATATTAGGTTGATGCATACCACCATTTACGTCAACCACCGTTTCCCTTCCGCTAGGCAGTCGGTTTACTAAGGCGGAGAAGTTTCGATACTTGGAAGCGATCCCCACCTTGGCATCGACCACCAAGCCATCCATTTCGCCGAAGATGTCTTCGTTAGCCAATTTTTCAACTGGCGATTAACGTGGAAATCCAGAGGAGTTTCTGTTGGTGAATCGGGCGAAGGTAGAAGCAGACCTCATTCCTTATTCGGCTTTGGCTGATTGTTCCACCGCCGAAAAGTTCGTTGAGATCGTTTCCTGATTCCACCACCATCCACCTTTCTTGAAGTAATAGAGCATAATGTGGCGTATATGAAGGTGAATTTCTAAAACATTTGTGTTAATGAAAACGAGAAAACTATTCCTAAGAAAGTTCCAAATCCAGTATTCAAGTTTTATCGAGAGAAACGAAGCCGCAGCAAAAAATTCGCAATAATTATGCATCAACCTATTAATTCTATTCATAGCATTTACTACTAATACTCAATGCTCGTATTTCAGAAAAAAAACTAACATCATTAACATATTTTCTAGCTGCGGAATATGCGCGTAGACGAAGAATGTACTTTTGTGCAGCGAAAAGAGCGATGAGCTGACTGCTTGATCATTCCTGTCGTAACCAACCAAGTCTGTTGTCTTTCAAATTGAGGATGATGCATGGAGGTGTTTGCTCAAGCCCGAAACCGATTTCCATAGTAAATGTTAGGGACTTGACAAGTGCACATCGAAAGTCCATTTTTTCCGGGCCATTCCGTTTATCCGCTTCTATTTGTTTATCAATGGGCCATAAAAATCTCACTTTCCTGTTGCCATACACAGTTATCCCACCCAGCAATTACCTTTGAAAAATGGTCATAAAGCCAGTCAACAGCTTCCGAGCTTGTTATTCCACTTAGAAATGTGCCGACTTGTTATGACTGCAACTTGTTCCTGCCTCAAGAGTTCGGTCACGCATTTTGGTGCTCACTACTTCTTGAGGGCCTACCGTAGGTTTCTCAGTTTGAGAGACGTACCTCATTTTGTCCCACATACAGTACGTGGACAGAAAAGCTTGAGTTAATAACGCTCGAACAAGAATAGTACTGGAATTTGACCGATTTTCATCAACTTAGGTCACCCCCTATTCGAGTTCCATCCGAGATTGCATAATCCTCTGGTACGCGTACGGTCCATTCAGCGTATTATGAAGGTCAGAATCATTTCAATCGAGGATCAGATCCAGCAGAAATCCTGAACATGATCCCGTACAACATTTCGGAAGGCGTGAGGCGGCAGGTACGCCCTTACCCCAAGTTTCACGAACTGACAAACACTTATTCAACTTGGAATCTGTCAAGTGGGGTTTCAAACGTGAGCACAAATTTAGTTTCACTAAAATGGAAATTATACAGCGGAACAACCAGAAGCCATACTTCTTCCTCAGTATCATGCCCTATGACTTCTCAGAATAGAAGGAAACTGAATGAATACGAGGCAATATGCGCTATATCAAGTCAGACGTTGAAGAGTTATCCTTTTTCCGTTTAGCGCTACTCTCGCAACCGTTCAGGATCTGTCCCTTTACAAGGTATTGCCCATATGTAGCACCTACGCGAAGCATATGTTGCCGGGCCAACGGTTTCGGGTGGGGTTCTTTTCTGACCACGTCCACTGACAAGAAGTTTTCCTTTGGTATTTCTTTTCTGATTCAGTGAAGATCTGTCGAACCACCCTTCCTACCACTGGTATTGTTAGGCTCTAACAGCTCATCTGAAGCTGCCTATTTCCACAGTATTCCACTCCTTTACGTTCTCCACACTTTGCTCTACGAGCCGCAGGAACTTTTGATTCCTATTCCAACCAAGACCTTTGTGATCTCCCAAGCTCTGCAGGCTCCATTTCACATCAGCGAAGTGTGCGTAATTCCAGTACATACTACGCGCATCGTCTCACAACAGCATTCTTCACAGCTTTTTGATCGCTGGAGTCCTTGGACTTAGCTGAACCGAAATCCTCCCTCCGCACATTCCATCCCCTATGTTTAGTAGCGAGAGAGAGGGAAACCTCGGTCTACTGAGCGACTCAGAACGAATTGTCAAATTGTCTTCTGAGTCTGAAAGTACTTCCCGAAATACCTCCTGATTTGCCCGACGGCAATTTCAGTAAATGATTTGTCGATAGGCTCGAGAATATCAAGAGGATAAGGCTGTCAGAACGTCTCTCCTTTGATAAACTCCTTCAGCCAAAGTAATTCACTCTTCAGTAGGCCCCTCCCGGATTTTACGTACTACGATTCTAAAACTGTACCCCTGAGATCACATCAGGTGAATACTTCCCAACGTCTCGCTCCGTTTGTGGGAGTCCAATCGGTTATTGGGTGATGAAAGGAATCTCCCCTCCATATGAATATCATTTCCTATGAAGAGCTTTTCTCAAGAAAGATCAGTTGAAGGCTTGTTGATGAACAGGTGAAGCCATTATTTTCAAGAAAATATGGCAATTCTCTTGTTTTTTGTAAACATTATTCATGAGGGTAGCGGCACCCGCGTCTGCTGTTGTCTCTTCATCATCAGCTTCACTGAAACCTCCCGCAGTCCCTACTATCTTCATGGTCAGTCGGTGGTACTTATAGAGACTCAGGCAGTATTTTCCACAGATGAACTCTTCACAAAAAACTTTCTTCTCATTTTACAGCTTTATCATTCGACAGCATATGATGTAAAGTAAAAAAGTAGGACATAAAGAGGGGAATTTGGGGCCTCCACGACGTTTTGTCATAAGCCATCGTGGCATTCCGTCGGTTGTTGAACTATTCGTGGCTTCTTCTATACTCTCCTCTTTTGCCTTCCTTTTCATTCCCCTCATTTTCTCTATCCTCGTTTCTACGGCCAGAATTTCACCTCAATCTCGACAAGTTGGAAGAACATGGGAAGCGGGCGGCGGTTAGTTAGTTACCTCTGCAAGATGAACAGGTTCTCAAGAAGGATTCAAGCAGCTCTCGAACAGGAGGTCCCCTTCCCAGTCTCTAAAACTGCGGTGTGTTCCTTCCTCACCTGATGATCTCTGCTCAAGAGGGTGGGGTAAGCACTAAAGATTATCCACTTCTCACGCCCCCTTAACCTATTCATAGCTACTCATTACTTGCTACTTATTAGGCACTTCTTGAGAGTGTTCTATGGAAAATAAGAAAAAAAATTATTTTTTCTATCGTCTCCTCCGCGTAATAGTGAATTAATTGTACTTGCTTGTTAACTAATGGCAGTGACTACTAGAATGCAAGACTTAAGCTTCGGTATTAGTCCTGCTTCCCCTGATGGGCTTATCTTGGGAACCTCTGTTCTTCAGGGAATTACCATCATTCAAAGAAAGCTGGGGCATGGTGACCTTTAAAGCCATGTCACCAAAAGAAGGTTTAACAGCTTATCCATCTTTTGACTTCGACTTGTTCGATCTGATAACCGCCACTCAGTCATTTGGCTGTCCGTTTTATCTGATTCCACTGAGCCGGAAATCCACCATCCATAAACAAATCGGGCCAAAAGCGAGCGCATATGCCATGCAATATAAACGAAATCCGAGCTTCATATTAGCTGGAATTAATCGTCGTGGGACGATCAAAGTCCATCTTCTCGAGCCTGATTTATCGCCATTCCTCTTATCCCTCTCAATTACAAGCCCTTAGGGCTTCTACGGAGGGCCCCGTAACCGTCAACAGCATGTTTACTTTTCTGCAATTGCACCTCGCATCCACATAAACGCAAACCACATCTTGAAGCAAATTGTGTGCGTGAGCACCGCCTACATTGGCCGTAAGCTCGCCCGAACGCACCACATCATTGCCCACTTCCCTTATCTGAGAGCCGTCTATTTTTTGTGTTTTTTGTGTTGGAGGTACTAGAAAGAGTTTAAGTCTGAGCTTCTACCAGGATTCCAGGATTCTCAACGAGTTGGATGGGGGGGGGGGGGGGGGAGGGGCTTCTTGGTTCTTCTTAAGGTTAACGTGAGTTGGTAGAAATTTAGTCTGGGAGGGGAAAGGGGGTGGTGGAATGGAACACTGCATCAGGGACTCAGGGACGAGGAGAAAGATAGACACAGGCCATTTTTGCGATTCTTGCAGCGCCAAGGGAATGTAGCTTCTTATCTAAACCTTAAAAGACCATAAGAGTGTAAAAGCACCGGAGTGGGTGAGATGATTAGTTCGTGCGAAAAGCCGAGAACTGGCCCACCCCGGCGCTCCCTCCCTACTGAAGCTTACTTGGTTGAAAATTGCATGTCTGCGGTGTAACCCTCCTCTTACCCTCCCCCTCCCCCCCTCGCCCCCGAATACATTTTCAGTCATGGTTTCCTTCCCGGAAGAGAACCTCTACAGTCACTTGCCGTACTTCATGATCTGGGTCAATACACCCTAAAGTGAACTTTCATTTTAGCTTCAAATGACAAACCTTCCTAAGAGCTCATCATGTGGTTGTGGTATAATCTCAAACCAGATGTGGCTCAACTGGACGACGCGGTGTTTGAAAGAATGAAGAATTGGGATCCAATCGTCTTTTACATTCGCGATTCTTGAGAACGACCATCCAAATATCCATGCTTTGAATAAATGCTCTCGAAGTGAAAAAAGAACCTTCGTCCGCATTTCTTCTAAGCTCTGCAGGGGGTCTGTCTTGGTCACTAAGGTGAAATATGGCTTAAGAACAAGGAAGTTCAAATACTTAGTAAGCCTCCCTTCAGGCATTCCTTTTTTCCTACGTACTATGGTCGACATCCACAATCAGTGAAAGAAATCGGTTGAGCAGTTGACTTTTACGATCAGTGAATAGACCGAGGGCCCTTTCTGATCAGTATTCCTATTCATCGGGCAGGGTTCATTACCGGAAAATTGATGATTGCCCCATACCTCCCAATCAAGGTGAAAAATGAGCCCTTTTTTTGCTGCGTGGTGCGGTTATTTGGTGGGCTAGTGATCCCTTCTTCATATTTCTGGAATCATTCCAGTCGTCCTTAGCTTTTGGCGGAGAATCAGAACTTTTTTCCAACTCATTCCAAGACAGTGTCTATGCGTTCACGTAGCCACAGGCAAAGTCAATAACTACTCCCGAGAACACCTTCTTTAGTGCAAAACTAATTTATTCTCTAATATGACCTCTTAATGGAACAGCCCTTTTCCCCGTCAGCTTTCAACATCGCATTGCACTTTTTGTACGAGCTCTTTATGACTTCACGCTTTCGTTCGATATTAGTAAAGCTTTCTTGTTGGTGTCGATTTCATAGAAATTGTTATTATTGAAATACTCGATTTTCTCTTTTGTACGGTTACAGGCAGATTTGATAGGTCCCTTGTTGTGCCAAAATGCAGTGATTTGACAGAAGGAGCATAGAGAATTAGCATAAATTTTCTGGCATTCCTTGATTCCTTTTCGGGAGTACGCCACACACTCGACTTTCACTCAGAATCGCAGAGGCTTCTGAATGGGTGTGTGGTTTAAGCATTGACTTGGGATTGCTAGCCGATGTACGAGTCAGTGTTTTTACTCTCCCAGACGAGACTGGCAATCAATTCACCGACCCTAAAGAATTGGAGAGCCTGGTTAGCTTGGCTCAACACCAATTCGAGTTTCATTCTACGGACCATGCGTGTACGATATTGGGCCTGTTATCACCCATCTCCTTTCTCAGGTTTGAAAACCACGTTTGGGTCGCCATAGGAAACTGTGCTAGTGGGCGATAGTCTTTTGTTCAACTTTTGAACTTTCAGTAATATTTCGAGAACAGACAAATAATATTCTGGGTACATACTTTCCCACCATTTGAGAGCAGATATGTACACGCCGATAATTCTTGTTAATGATACTGCCGTAAGTTTATACTACGACTGAAACCGTAAACTCAATCTCGGTAGCCAGGACTCTTTTCAGAGGGGTACTTTGCGATTTTTAATAATTACGGAGGTTCGACAATTCAAAAAAGCCAAATTAATCATACTGAGTAGCTGAATAGACTCTGTAGGCAGTCATTCGCTTAAACGAGGGCAGAGCAAACTGCATGGTCTAGTTAAGCCGTAGACTCTAATTTTTTTCATCTCGGTTTTTCTTCAAGCAACCAAGCTCTAAAGGATGAGAGGTAAAGTCTTGAGGTGTTAATCAATCCTGTCTGAGGGATGCGCCCTGCACTCGACTTCCATTCAGAATCGTAGAGGTGTATTGAATGCCTATGTGGCTTGTACGATGACTTCGTTGGCCAGCCGATCTTCGGGCAGTGCTTTTATCCTCGCAAACGAGTTTGGTACCAATTAATCGACCCCGGAAGAATGGGATGCTTGTTTGCTCCAGGCAGCTATCGACCCGGGATTCGAACCCGTGACCATGCGTGTCTTGTAGTGCGTCACTTCTCACTACACTACCTCCGCCCCTGACCAGACTTTAACCCACTACCTCCGCCCCTGACCAGACTTTAACCGAGTTTCATGGTTTTCTAACTACTTGAACCATTGTTGACCTTTGTAAAGTAATTCAGGGTAATGTTAGTTTTAATGGCAAATTGGAACAATTGTACTTGACGCCTGATGCGAACTTTACCCTGGCCCATAACAATCCTCTGAAGCCAGGTTAATGAACACTCTATGCCAATTGGCTTGGATTTAGAGAGTTACAACTGACTAGGGTATGATTCACAGGATTGAGTCATTTTAAAAGATAATATTATAAAATCCCAAGTTATTAAACAGATTCCTGCCATTTTTTGTACATTTTTACTTCTTTCTTATCATCTCCTACAAAACTCAAATTAGTCGAGTCTATACATCAAAAATTCTCCCTCCTGCAGCGAACCGTGACCACGTTACGGTACCTTTACAGTATGTCCATGAATGTTGATCAAAATAAACATTACCGACACCTTTTGCTTTTACTAAATTGAAAACTGAAGCCTATACACCACCCCCAGCATTGGAGACATCAATAACTAGCCTGAAATATGGTGTCATGGCGTATTCCGCGAAAACTTCATATCTCATAGCTACCGAAGAACGAAGTCACTGACGAAGCTCACTCAGGATGCATGGGTGGAGCAACTGACGGTTCTTCTGCACTTATTCAGTCTGTATTCCTGAATTGGTTCGTGATAGTAGCCGATCCAAACCAATTGGGTGGCCCTGGAACAGCGGAGCTTGGGTAAACAACCTTTGGTATGAATTATCTGGCATCCTAATAATTACTTTTGGACGGATTTGTGGACACATCTCGTTCGTAATTTGATATCATGGAGTCTCATTATTAGACTACGAACGAATGCAAATGCAGCGATCATCCTCATCGCACACTTGTGCTCACCTAAGATTCGTATGATGCTCCTTTCTATCAATCCGAACTCCTATATGTCCTGGGGAGGTGGGATATGAACAATTTGGGGACGGGGATGATTTGCACTTAACTTCTGTTCGGAGTCGTAAAGGCATCGAGAACAGAACATTGGGCCCACCCAGAACATTAAGAAGGGAATGGGGATAGCACGAAGAAAGATCACGTGGGACAACGACGAAAACTCCTTTTCCCTGACTGAGGATTGGAGAAAATCGACATATATTCTGAGTTAGTGGCTAGTAATTCCAACAACTCAAAGTCGAAGGCTCTCCTACAGTTTCGTCTCATTTCACTCCATGAAGACCTTGACTGCATATATCTTAGCGAGAGTCCAGCTCATCAACTGATGATCTTTCAGTAAATCTTACCCAAGTAATCATTGAATTTCCCCACCTTTCCGTCCCCCAATCTCCCACATTGGCCTGATTGGTAAGGGTCTTGAAAAATATCAATGACACTTGTGTTCGTGAAGTGTTCCCACGAACAAGTACAGCCAATTGGCCAGAGGACTCTGTTGGCAGTTACAACGCGAAATGTTTTCAATCGAACAAGTACAACATTTGTTTTATTGGAAGCTGGACGTGGAAATTAAACTCTTTAATTACATTTCAATCTACAATATAATTGTCATGAGATAGAGACCGTCGCTTGTGTTTCCTTTCATTATTTCCCTTCGATCACAAGCGTTCATTTCAATATTTCCATTTATCATCTGCTATCCCTTTTTATTTATTTTTAGCTGGTCGCTCGTCATCGTTGAAAGATAACCACTTAAGGAAAGTCAATTTCACTAAAACATTTATATTTCAGGTAATACATGCCTAATAAGGAAGACATACGGTGCCGGCACGTACTATTGATCAAGTTTCACGAGATGCGCCATGCATCCCACCCCTTTTCCGTATTGTTTTATCTTCGGAATTGAGAGCTTACGTGCTTTCTGGTAAAGCAACTAAGTATAAATAACTAGGAACTATGAAAGATTTGAATACTCTGAATAGTGTCCGTTTTTCCAGCCTCCTCAATATGACGCCTCTCACTGCTCGTTGACTCCGCCCATGCCCACTCTGGAAGCTTGGGTAGAGTGCTGAACATTCAGCTTTTCTTACTATTTTTTAAATCTAAGTGGTTGTACTGCGTTCGTTCTTTCATTATTTGCTTAATAGTTTCTTTTTCTTCCCTGTTGGGAACATTCAGCCTAGCGGAAAAGGAAAAAGTCTGAAAAATCGATTCGTTCAGCAGATTTGGTGGCCCGTCTGAGGAACTGTACGTCCATGTGGTGTCGCAGAGAACATTTTGCTCCAGAATGCAGAAATGATCTTGCGGTTTTTAGGCTTCTGCATTCATGGATCAATTTCTATCTCAAATCTGGCGCTTACCACCAAATGCTTTCTGGAAATGGAAAACTCCGTAGGTCTGGGTCGAATCCTGTAACGCCAGCCCATTAAAAAGACTTCTCTTCGGCTTCAAAATAATCACACGTCTTTGGAATTTTTTGCTGTTTGATTTCCAAGCTCAGTTAAGCCTATGCTCTCCTTCGATCCAATATATGCCTGCAAAGAAGAGGTTTTCAGGATCAAGGTTCAAAGTAATCTGGAAACCTCCTTTACAATACAAGTCACATTCTATCATTTCAAATATTTTCGAAAAGTCGGAACAGCCTTGTCTCGTTCGAGGCTATCTTTTCAAAGGGTGGAATCACTCTTTTTGACGAATGATTCATACCTATTCTTAATCTATCCTTATCATATTTTTGTTAAGCCATTCGCCAGTCATGACACCTCTTTTTCTGCTTTGTTGTCAGGGGTAGTTTGTTCAATTTCGGTTGTGATTCCAACCTGGAAAGACGTCTTCCATCCTCCTGTATCTCAGACGTTTTGTATTTTCGAGGAAAAGTCCGAGTTTTATTAAAAAAATTTTTGGCGTCTTGCTTGAAACGTGCTTGTGACATCTTAAGATGAATGTTGCTCCAGAGTTCATAATTTGTCTACAAATCCCTTTACAAATCTGAATAGCACTCCTGTAGATACCATAAAAAAGACCAAACTTCGATCACATTATGTCTGCTGGTCATTCTCTGTTTGTCTATCTGTCTGTCAGCTTTTCATTACCTATAGGGATGTGTCATTAGGCTTGAACAGATCATTTCCATATTTACGCTGTTTCAAAAACTCTAGCTGGGACGTGGAAGTGCGTAAAAATGGGCGGAGTTTGTGAGAGAATTTCGAAATGCGATGCAGGGAACGTTGGGCAAAATTGATCAGTGCCAGCAGATTTCGCTTAAAGAGAGGGCACCAACCAAAAGTTTGTGCGTGAAGACCACTAGTCGATGCGAGGATGATGTGAAATTCCTAAAAAAAAACTGGCATACCAAGAGATTTCAGACGAGAAATGAATTCATGTGGCCAGGTTCAGGTTGGAATGGAGATTGGGAGGGAATTCTCGTTGTAAAAGCAACGGAAGTGGGTGGAATACTTTGCTGATTCTTTGTGAATGAGACCATCGAGATGGAAGAATTAATGAAGTTGGAATCCCACGCAAGCAAGGGCGTTCTGCTAGAATCAACTCTTTGGTTATGAGCGGCAGGGTAGGAAGCCTATCCAGTTGCCTCCAGAGCATGGGTGAACCCTACAGGGTGCTATTTTGAAGTGAAAAGGTAAACTGGTCTCCAGCTGACTTGATACCAAGTGCGTAACAGTTCAGAATGCTTCATTTGCAAGTCTCTTTTTTCAGTAGCTCACTCTTCCTGAATCTGCAGAGGGACAAAAACCCTGCTCAGTTCGTTTGCTTTCCTTTTTTGCTTACTTGTTTGGAAGCGTATTATAATTTTGATGGGCCACTGGATAACCAAATATGGAAATGAATCTGAATATTCAATAGGCAGCTCTGTATGCTCTAAACAAAGCGGACGGAAGGATTGTGTTTCCGAGTTGAATTTTTCGAATTTTCTTTCTTTTTTAAGTAGACTAAACACTTGTTGAACTCCTTCCACTCCTTAATTCAAAGATTTCTGCGAAAGCACTTGAAAACTTGGAAGCGCTGGCAGTGCTTCTGAAGGATCGAGAAAAAGTTATTTTCTTCGAAAATTTTTTGAAAGCTTCAACAACTGCGACTGAGTCCAAGTATGAAGGATAAAAAGGTTGACGTCACTGGTGGTTGTATGGAGCAAAAACTTACATATGTCGCTCCAATGGACTGCCTTCACAACTGATTTTGAATCTACCGGGTAGTAAAATTTGGGGTGTAATCCAACCAGCGTACCGTACTCGAGAAGGTTTTTATGGGGTGTAAGCCTCGGAATCTATTTTTTTTGCTAAAAACTAATTTGTCTGCAGCTAGGTCAAAGGTTCTGATAAATACAACCTATTTACCAGCCTGTGCTTCTTGCACCAACATTCGGATCCTTGCAGTTTTGGACCAAAGAACGTAGTACCGGTGCTGTCTTAAAGCTACTGAGTTACTAGTAAAAATTCGTAGTATTAGTTTGATCCTGGCCTGAGTTTGATTTTGGATGTGACCTGAATGAATGAAGGACCTGAATGTTCGTGCAAGAGGCACGGGTAGGCAATGCTCTCAAGATTTGGGTGACGGCTGTTGTCGAATGTTGCGCTGCTACCTTAGCTTTTGACTGGTTGTGGAAACTCTCTTTTCATCATCCATCGCTCCCATTCACGTATTACACATTTTTCATTAAAGGCACAGTTCAAGAATGGTTTCTGAGATTCTCCCACAGGATGAAGTTGAAGTCCCCGCGTATACCATATCTGGCACTGCTAGGTCGGAAAACGGCCTAGTTACGGAATTATAAAGGCTCAAAGATTGGCCTGTGTGTATCCTCGGACGAGTTTCACCGGCGCTGTAGAGGCTGCGCCGATCACAAAAGAAGCCATGTAGGAAGTTCAATCAACTTGCCATGACCCATAGCGACAGTGAAAAACAGTTCTGTACCGTTCTGGCTTGATATAGTCAGTTCTTTGTGCAATTGCAATGACTGGAATCTCGTCCGAATACCCTTCCACGTTATTTCCATCATGGAAATCTCGTCCAACGCCTGTTTCCCCTACTTTTGAAAAATCATATTTTTCACG
Source organism: Haemonchus contortus (assembly GCA_000469685.2). Classification (NCBI taxonomy): domain Eukaryota; kingdom Metazoa; phylum Nematoda; class Chromadorea; order Rhabditida; family Trichostrongylidae; genus Haemonchus; species Haemonchus contortus. Next base: position 20,777,118 of record LS997566.1, read on the forward strand.
AAATTGGCGAGTTCTCTTTCTTAACTACCGATGAACTGTTCCCAATCTATACTCCCGCTTTTCGAATACAAACGGGTACCTCAAATTATCGTGAACTGAGCCTTTAAGTCATCTTTTGGGATCAGTATGGTAGTTAGGGAACAGAATGGCCTCCCGGAGTCAAACCTGCGACAATAATTTCGACATGAAGCCCAAATCAAACTGGGCTGATATAAAGGGAAACAACTGAGAACCGCTTCTCAAAGATGTTGGAAAGGCCAGTTCTTCTCAAGCTTTTATACGTTTATTTAGCGCCACCAGCGAGGAGCTTGACTTCAACCTATCTAACTGCGCCACTGAAGTGCCTTCAAAGTCGTAACCTCGTTTCGATGGGTAACGAAACTTGCCTATTAGTGGCGAGCTCACGTATATCCCTCATTTGCTTGAAAACGGAGCGATTACCGGCCATCAGAAAAATTAGCCTTCACGAATAATCGAGTTTGACAGGAAAATTGCTGGGAGTGGTTGGAGTAGTCGGAAGCACTTGGGAAAGCGGTCAGTCGAGCAATCAACCATCCCTATAATCGTAAATCATCAAGGACATGCCAATTACGATATACAAACAATATTCATCGTGGCCGAAACCTGAAAAAGCTCTGATTCTATGTAGTTTCCCACGGAAGCTTATGATTTCGCCTCTTCCAAACTTTTGGGGTTCCCAAAGAATCGTCCAAGTCAACAAAAATGGTGGATGTCAGCCAAGCAAGAATTCACTTCCCATGATACAAAATAAGATGGAAAGTGTTGAAATTCTACACCGTAGCGACCCGAGGCCCACTCATTTGGTCAGATACAGTGTGAAAGACACTTCTGGGTACGTTCATATTCATGAAAAGTGATGGAATTCGTCTAGCAGGGACACTCTCGGTGAATGAGCTATGGCGTGGATGTGGAAAAGCGATTGTCCGCGTGAAGACATGGGTGCATGCATAAAAGGGAACAGGGATGCCAAAATTCAGGTGGTGGTTAGTGCCACTGCCCTTTCACTGTCTCGTGAAAGTTTATAGAGTGACGAAAATTCGTTGGACATGCCGTTAATGAGGGAAATTGAAGACGTCATGGTACAATGTTCTAGGTCCGGTCTTCTCCCGATCATCAAAGAGAAACCTCGTCGAATAATACTTTTTCCATGGTGGTCATGCTTACTCATTCACAAAGGTACATTCCGTGATCGTGCATTTAGGCTGTGATGTTCATAGTTAGAGGACTTGCTCAGAGTGCTTCTTTATAAAGAGTAAAAGTATAAAAGAATCACATAATTCACGGAAGGCGTTTTGAGGCCCTTGCGTATACCATATTAGGTCGGAAAACGACCTAGTGAGGGAGTTATAAAGGCTCAGAGATTGGCTCGTGTGCATCCTCGGACGAGTTTCACCGGCATTGTAGTGGCTGCACCTGTCACAAGGGAACCCATGTAGGAAGTTCAAGCAACTTGTCATGACTCATAGCGGCAGTAAAATACAGTTCTGTACGGTTCTGGCTTGATGTAGTCACCTCTTTGTGCGATTGCAATAACTGAAAACTCGCCCATAACCGAATACCCCTTCCATGTTATTTCTGTCAATCTCTTCCATCCTCTATTTTTTCTACTTTTGAGGAGCCATATTTTTCTCGATATCCGCGAATTTTTTTCGCTTTTTTTCACTACCAATGAACTATTCCCAAATGAAAACGGGTGCCGCAAAATTGCCGTGAACTGTGCCTCTAACGAAACTTAACAGCCGTAAGGATGGCTCTTGCTCGTTTGCGCTCGTGAAGAAAAAGTGGCCACAGCGTGGAGTGTGTGAGGCGGTAGGACAGGGCAGGATATCCCTTGTGACCTCTTCAAGGACCAGTTGCCTTCCCTTTGTCTCTGACCTCTCGCTTAGTTAAAGGTTAGAGGTGTAGTGACTTCTGAAGGGGCTATGAAGCTATGAATCAAGATAATCCCAAATTATTATCGATCAATATTGCTGATTGTTGTTTACTGGTTGTCGTTACTATCACCATGACCAAGGAATACCCGTAGGAGCTACTTCAAGCAAGCCCCACAGATCTCAACGAGTGAATACGTTTCGATGGGAGGGCACATATAAAAATCGGTAGGTGCGTTGAACTTGGTGAGAGCGACTTGCTTCGGCGCTCCCCGCCACATGTCAGTGAGAGTGGGATGAGGGGACTCACATTAAAGTCACTCGAGGATTAGCTGAACTAAGGACGCGGTGAAGAACCTTTTGTTGAACAGCGCTCCAGACAGCGGAGCCTAATTCGGTCTTCTGAATCTTTCGTCTGTGGTCTTTCAGTATTACGGTGGATGTGCAGTCGCTTGTGAGATGAACCACTTACAGCATCGACATAAGGATTTGACGAAGCTGTTCCTGATGAGGACTACCCCATGTTATCTGCATGGGGTCCAGAGTCTCAATTTATCGCCTTAATGGGCACATGCCATGTGAGCAGAGTGGAGCTAGTGGGGTTTGAAGCTTCAGGCTCAAGGCAGTTCGTCAGTGAAAAAGCAGTCCTCGAAATTCTTCATTTTACAGTTAGCATTTGAGATTTCGACCTTCAAGGAAAGTGAACGCGTACAGTACCTCGAGCCCGAATTTTCTCCCGAAAAATGGACCCAAATTCTCATCAAAATAGTGTCGACTGGACGGAATGGTGTGCTACAATGTACTACACCTCGAACCCAATCCGTTTCCATTATCCAGCGAGGTTGGCAGGCCATGTGGCGGCAGCTTCAGCTTGCATCGTCCCAGAATTCCGGAATTGAAACCTGGATTGCCCCTTCCAGTTTTCCTGAACCTTCCATCCTTCTAGAGTTGGTCAACTTTCGGCAGATTCATCTGAAATAGCTGAACGACTGAGGTGTATATTCTGGCTACTGCTGGCCACCGTACGCCATTGCGTTTGCCCTACACATATGTAGGTATAAAATCGCAGTCACGCACACTATCAAATCTGCGGACGCGTCCAGGTATATATATCAACGTCCACATACATCAACGTTCGGCTACTAGCACGCACGCAACTAGAGACACGCATCCGGTCACGTATAGTAGGATCATGGTCAATCGCAAACCTCCGTCGACAGAAAAGAGTCACCATCTCCAGGCGGTTACCTACTCTATTGCCGCAGCAACTTGGGGAACAAACTGGTTGCACCTTTTTCATCTGTCTTTGCGTGACAAAGTTAGGGCAGTTTTGCGCTTGCAAACTGAGTCAGCTTATTCACCGCGATAACCGAGTTTGCAGAAGAGGATGCTAGAAAAATGCTTGAGTGCCGGAGGAGGCGATACACAGCATCATCACAGGGAAGCTGGCTAGAAGGGACGGTTTGAGGCACGGCCTCAGCAGCAGGCTTTCCACGGTTAGCAGCCTCCCAATGGTCAGTTTTAGTCAATCCCAATCTTCATGAAATCGACGGTGAAAATGCTTTACTACGTGATTTCCCTAGATTTTTTGTTTCTTCATTTTCACACCACTCGACACTCGAGCATTCATTCCTGATCTCACCACCGATATCCTCGTAAAGAACTACTCAAGCATTCATTTCTGTTTGTTGCACCTTGCAAACTTGTTTTGTACAGGCTCCAATCGATCGAGGAGGCTTGCAGATCTTCGGAGCCAGTTGAGGTGGGCTCTACCTGAGTGTAATGAGGTCGCATTAAATGCTTGGGCAATTGATAAAAGGATCAATTTATGTAGTTCGAGGCCTAGGGGAAACGACCAGAAAGAGCTCCCAGAGGAAAGGCGGAACGTAGTCAACAAGGACCGAGTCGGAGCCAATGCGGCGGCAGAGCATGGTGCAGTTAGAGGAAGATGCCGATGGCTTCCAGAAATGGTGAATCTTGTGAAGGTGCGGGGTAAGCGCTATAAAAGAAGAAGAAGGAGAAGATTGAAACTGGTCACACTGTTGGAAGATAAAGGGCGATTCTGTCCTACATTCAAAAATCGTGGAAACAGAAAAAATCACTGTCAGTATTACCATCATACCCCTAAGAACTCGTGTTCCACTAGGATTCAGTGTTTAGGAAGATTTTGAGCGAGAAATGCCTATCGTATATCGGAATTTTATGCCATTACAGAGAAAGCTCAAAAACCACGGAGCTTCGATGCCATCTCAGATATCATTAAGGTGGAATATGGAAACCATCGGAAATGAAATAAAAAAGGAGAAGGAAATAGAAATCCGATCAATCAAGAAGATATGTGAATAAGAAGCATGAAAAACAAATATTCACTCTAGCCTTCGCTCTTGGAGCCGTGGAGATCCCAGTTGAAGGCAATGCTGGTTGCTTCCACCTTCTCTAGTCCTATATGCCTTTACTGAAATGGCTCCTACTGTTCCCTACGACAAGAAATCCTTTCGAGGAGGCAGCGACCGCAAGAAGGTTGGGCCATGTCTGCAGTAAAACTGAAAAGGGATGTCAGTAAGTTCGACAGTACCCCTAGAAAGCGCCAAAAAGCTCAAAAACCGATGGTGGAAGCTTGTTAGTGACATCAGAGGGTTCACGAAGTTGCATTATCTGTTTCCTTGCTGCACCTGAATTTTGAGTGCTTGAGGTTCTCGTCCATGTCTTTTCACGGTCCTTAGGTACACGGGATCTGTGCACTGCATAATACCTAGCTCTGAACTCTATAAACCCCTTTCCTTTTCCGACAGAAGAGCCTTAAGCGAGGGAACGGGCTGCTGCTGGGAAATGGAACCTTTAAGATGAAGTACTGGCTTAGGTATCATTTTCAGGGAGTGGGAGTAGAAGCTGTCTTAGAGATAGTTTACAAATCTTATTATCGGCTAGTATAAATCTGGTCCCCTCCAACATCACATGTGGTGCTGTCAGGTCGGAAAAGGGCCTAGATAGGGAGTTAGAAGGGCTCAAAGATTGTCCCGTGTGTATGCGTGGACGAGTTTCAACGGCACTGAAAAGGCTGCAACATTCACAACGGAGCACACGAAAGAAGTTCAAACAACTTTTCATGACCTATAGCGACAGTGGAAGGCAATTCTGAACAGTTTTGGCTTGCTGTAGTCAGCTCTTTGCTCAACTGCAACAACTGAAATCTCGTCCGAAGACCCGTCATGGCAATCTCGGACAACCTCTCTTTTCACCACTATTAATGACCTTTAATTTTCACAAAATCGGTGATTTTCTCGTTTTCATAACCACCGATGCACTATTCACAATCAACATTTCCGCTTTCCGATTCAAAAAGGGTACCTCAAAGTTATCGTGAACTGTGCCTTCAAGGGAGAGAAGTGATGGGAATTCCAGCATGCAGCTCTTCGGGTTGTCTTCACTGAATAGCCCTTTTCCTCCGTAAGCTTCTCAACGGCTCCCGTTGACTTGAAAATGGGGTGTACCCAATTGTGGGCGGTGATATCACCGGCGCTAGCTTTAATCCTACACAGCTCGCGATGGCACATTTCGTGTTCTGGGTGTTTTTCCTTATTCTCCGTATGCTCCTAGTTTTTCCGCCTTTCCCATAACTGAGAGTTATCAAGAGCTTATGAAATGCTCAAAGCCGATGGAACACTCAGCACTTGATCCTGAGTGTTTTCGCATCCGGTTCGATGTCGTGGCTGACACGCTCTTTCGTCCATTTTCGTTGACGCCTCTACTTAATGGAATTTAATATGTCCTTTTTTGACAGGCTATGAGGGTATGTGTGGGCTTTCATAATAATATCGTTCAAAAACATCTATCTGGAATGCAAAGCCTCTATCATGTAACATGCGTTCCAGAGCCATTTGCAGGCAGTGGGTTATTCGTTCTTCGCCCTCAAGCTCATCAGGAAATGACTATACGGTTTTTTTCTAAGATCGGATCGCTAAGAAGGCAGATTTCTGCCTTACGCAGAATTTCTCTTTGGAATTACTCCGGGGAACCCAGGTGTCCATGGACCACCTCTTCCTTGATCGATGAACCTGAACCTGTCTCTGATAGCGAAAGGATTGACAGCACCGTTGGCTTGCCCCACACTCCCTTGTTCTCCCATCACAGTATAAAGAGCTGATGGGAAGTATGATGACCGTTGTAGAGAGGTCGTCAGAAACCGAATGACCCTTTACAATGGGCACCTGTTTTTCATTTTGCTTAGGATGAATCCATCACTCTATCTTTCGTATGGGAAACTAATAGTCGCCAACGATTCCATATGGCTCATCTGGTTAGAATCAGATCTACACATCTGGTATTGTGGCATACCATGGGCACTGTTCAGCCCTTTACTTCTTGATACTAGGAAAAACTTGTTTTGTGTGGGACAGAGCCCTCTTATTTTCTCGATCCCGTTCCCCTTCCGTTTTTGGAACGTGTCCCGCATTTGCCGTTCACTCAGGATCGTAGTGCCGTTTTGGAAGCGTCTGTGACTTATCCTAGCCTTCTGTCATGCCATTTCTTATTTTTCTTGTGCACTATTCACTTCCCAAGTGTAAAACTAAACTGATAATAGATAAAGTTTTTGGGAGTTATTCGATCCCGTCTGACAGACTCGCCCCGCACTCGACTACCATACAGAATCGTAGCGGCGTTTTGGATATGTGGCCCATAGAATGACTTGCGGTGACCAACTGGTCAGTGCCTCTATCCTCCCAAAAGAGTCTGGTACCAATCATCCGACCCTTGAGGGATGGGAGGTTTGGTTGGCTTAGGGCAATATCGATTCGGGATTCGAACCTGTGACCATGCGTGTGGGATAGTGTTTCTCTAGTGTACATTAAATAAATTAGAGGCTCAAAAGTGCACTGTGACGGAAGAGCTAATACGTCCTGAGAGCTATACGTAAAAAGGTATCAACGCAGCTTCTGCTTTCTATTGTCACCTACATTATTAGGCTCGTTTGCTGTATCTGCGAGTCGTTTTCACAGGCCTTCCCCAAACACCCTGAGAAACACATCTGTGCATCAGCTGATATGTAGTTGGGAATGTTTTTACCTACTAAGCCCACAAAGTCACAACAAAATGATCTGTGAAAGGACCGAGACTTCCAGCAGCTGCTTCTTTTTTTCGGATTTTCTGAAATTGTTTTTTTCTGCTCCAAAGAGAGCACGATCTCGGACCAGAGATTCCGACTGATTTTCTCGAAATTCCTCGATTAATTATCCATTTTGAATTCCGCTTTTATCCATCCATCTGTTATTTTATGTTCCCAGAATTTGCCCTCTCTTCACGTCGGTTTTCTATTTGTTCTTCTTCTGATCACTCAAATTGTACCCTCTGGATCTCTGGCATAATGTCTGCCCATAATGTAACGCCATTTTATTGCTATACTTACTTTTTAAAACCCCACTAAGTCCAGCTAATAAACCGGACGAGGGCCGGCTAAAGCAGACGTAGTACCGCTAAGGGCAAAGAAGAACGTCAACTAGGGCCTTTACCCTGATGTTCTCAACAACCATGTCCTCTTACCTACCTAAGATCCACAGCAGGGCAGATATGTTGTTCTTATGACTTCCAAAGTCCAACAAGTCATCATGTCGTAAAAAAACATACAGCAAAGAATTGGAGTCGTGGTCACGCCATCGATTTAAAGCGATTATTCGCTTTTGCTACAACAAGAAACTCGTCTCTGAGAATTGAAGGATATACAGGGATCTATTCTGTTTCTTCTAAACTTTTGAAGTTGTCAAGGATCATCAGGAGTGAAAAATAGTGCTGGAAAAGGCAGCTTAATACCCTAGCTCCACTCCGCGAAAGACCTACATATTTATGTCCCTGAGTATCTAGCAAGCAGAGCAAATGCTGATCGAAATCATGAGAGTTCCGAAAAAGTGGGCATCTTGGTGAACTTATCGGGGAAAGCTTTACGAAAAGCTTTAACTGGTTCCTTGTTCTTCTTTCCAAAGCATGAACATTTCTGACCGGTACTTGTATTCGGCAAGTCAACATTATGGAAACGACTCAGTCACTTCTAGAGTTGATCAGAAAAAAAAGGAGGGCAGGAGATCGACCAAAGATTTCGAGGGGTGGGAGGGAAACCAAAGGCTATCAGACCTCTGTTCCACTACTCTATTTTCTCTATTTCCGTTCTCCTTACCTCAAAGGCACAGCTCACCGTAAAATGGCTTCTAGGATATCCTCTAATAGGATAAATTTGTGGTCCCCGCGTATTTCATGTGTGGTGTGCCAGGTCGAAAAGCGGCCCACATAGGGCAGTATAAAGCGGCAAAGATTGTATCGTCTGTATGTCACACCACAGGCGGACGAGTTTCAACGGCGTTGTATAGACTGCACCATTCACAAGGGGTACCCTTGTAGGGAGCTCCAATAACTTTCCGTGAACCACGGCAGGGAATCTAGTTTCAATTTTGGCTGAATGTAGTCAGCTTACGCGGTTGCAACAACTGGAATATCGTTCGAACACCTCTTCCATCATATTTCCTTCATGGTCATCTAATACAACCCCAATCTTCACTACTTTTAGGTAGCCTTTCTGTTCACAATAACGACGAATTTTTCGCTTACTTCCCCACCGCCGCACTATTCTCAACCAACACCTCAACCTATTCCACATCATAGGGTACGCTCAGAATTATCGTGCTTTTGACCTCCACGTCAGGGATTCGGACTTAGCGCAGAAATGATAAGCAAGCATCCACCGTCTACCGACGTTCTGTGAAAGCAAAATGCTTGCAGTTTCCCCGACACACGCAAAAGTGAAAGAAATCCAAACCTCCTTCAAGGAATGAAGTCAGGGAGACGTCAAGGAATTGAAAATCAGCTAGGCCAGACACGCTATGAGACTTTGTGGTGGTCGCTTGACCAGAACGATGGCCCGCTAGGCTCTTCGAGACTACAAACAAACTGTAGCCTGGAGCTCCAGAAGATAGGCTTCACCTCGAGAGCTCTGAATGAATGTACAATGTCCTTTATGTTTCTCCAATCAACAGGATATGACTGGCGCTGGCTCATCGAAATCGACAATAACGAATAGACAGCCTTGGTCCACACTCTGAGGCGGGAGATGGGGAGTATCTTGGACACAGATCCCAGCAGAATTTAATAATTTTCATAGCAATGCGGCTTATGTACACTCACGTTTGGCTCTCCACGACCTCCTATCATCAGCATCATTAGAGAATCCTATCAATTTGGACATTCACTGCTTTCAATGCAGAAAAGCAGATAAACCCTTGTGGTGATTCATATTGCAAACTCATCAGTTCGAATCGTTTAGAGCTCCTGACTGGATTTTATGGCAGGAAACGGATGTTAGATTTGTTCGCCCAACTATGCAGAGAAAGATTTATAACAATTGGATTCTCGAAGAATTGAGCTTCCACCCTACATGATTAAGCTCAAAGTTACGTTGCATTTTCCGATAGATTTTGGGATGTATAAGGCTTTACGATGATGGATTCTTCCCGATCATCTGTACTCATCAAGTTCTAAGCTGCAGTTGGTACATTTTGAAATGAATTTGCAGTAGAGTGATAAGAAATAGACAAATCGTACTCCCATCTGATACCAGCCAATGTTTCCTAATGTTTTCGATCTGGAAATCTTTTCATAAAATCAGCAAAATTTCGAATATCGGAATTCGCCGAAATTTGTTGAGTTTGGATATCAAGAGAATCATGAGAGAGTTACCAGCTATCTAGCCTACTTTCGTTATGTCGGATTTCATCTTCATGATTTAACTTAATGGCTTTATGCTTCGCTTGGTCATCTCATCTACCTGGATCACTCATTTGGAGGACGGTCATTTAGGTCTGCTATCTCCCCTGAACAGCCTTTGTACTTCCACCTCTTCAAGCAGGCGGTCCATAGGTCAAAAGTTACCTGAAACACAAGTCACGCTCTCTTCCAAGCAATTGAAACCACTCTGTCCATCTATCGCAACAGGCTAGAGCCCTCACATGGAATTCTATGGCACCCGTACCTTCTCTCTCATTCTGACTGATATTAGACGAGGAAAAGAGGGGTGAGCTCATACTTCGATCCTGCTCGCTTGAATGCCCACAAACTTTTTACAAAACCAACAAAATTCTGGCGCCCAGAAGGTGATTCGACTTGCCGTTGCTTCGCTTTCAATAATTCATTAAAGGCTTTTCTCACCAGCTTCTGGACTCATATGTTGCCTTGGTGAAGTGAGACGTAGAAGAATGGGCCTACTTTCAACCTTTCACTTTTGGTCGTCAATTTCTTTCATAGAGACGCTCATTTCGTCTTAAACTTGTTTTCCTAGGATTCTGGCTCGCAGTATCAATGCAGAACTCCTCAACACCTTTTTTTCTCCCATCTGCTCTCTCTAACGAGACTTGAATGAATTGTGAAATTTGATTTTTAGAGGTTCCTTTCAAATCTACTTATTTTTTGAAGGTTCGCTATAATTCTACAGTTTCATAGAACAAAAGAACCCCCTAGTCAGATTTCTCTAGGGGAGGGGGTTGATTTCCTTTTTGTTTGTCGACTTTTGAGCGTTTGGTAATTGGACACTTCCTTTACTTCATAAAGCGATTATTATATTTTTGTATGTAAATCATCCGACTAGACTATGTTGTACCGAAGAAGGAGAAAGTAATGAGATGCACGCCGAAGTTTCAACTTTAGGAGATTATCTTGAAGTCGCTCTCAAAATCTGCGCATCGATTCTCTTGTTGAGGGTGCTAAGTGTTTTCCTTATACGTCATTCAGAACTCACCCAAATTTGCATATCCAGGAAAATAGATAGTATGGCAAATGGCTAGCCACCAGTATTTTGCATATTCTTGAAGCTGATACAACCTCACCCGCCTGAGTAGCAGTACACCCGGCTAACATTTCATTACAGACGATTAACCTTAACCAGTATCCAGCAACTTTTCCCGAACAACCTTCTCTTCAGAGTATTCACGTACTTATTAGATTTACCAATACATATTAGATAGCCTAATTTGAAACCCTGAAGAATTTTCGGAAAGTCAATATGGAATATTCGTGGAATGTTCTTTCCAGGAGTTCCTGACTGACTCTGAGAAATCCATATTGCGTCAAAGTGCAATCTTATCTTAACCGTATTAGGGGATGCTGATGTGCTCGGTAGGACATGAAGCAGAAAACACTGATGAGCTGAAATTAGGGACTTGGAGGAATCTCTGGATCAGTCTACGACGGTCGGGTCATTGAAACGAAAATGCAACACAGATGTGACTTAGTTCTACATCCTCCTCATTTTTCAGCCATGGCATAGTCTCTGGCAGAGCTTTCTGAGAAGGAGGGACTGCTTTTACTGATTCATTGATTCATGACATAGTTTAGCACTGGAGCAGTAAAGGAGTGAAACAGAACAAAATTGTTGGCAATAATCAACCTCGCTCTGAGATGCGTCCTGCATTCGACTTCCATTCAGACTAGTAGTAGCACCTCCAATGCGTATGTGTCCTATATAAATGGCTTGTGGTATGTAAGCTGTATAAGTCAAAGCTTTCATCTCACAGACAATAGTAGCATTGAGCCAAGTTTCGATACCGCGGACCGCGAGGCCACGCGCCACTACATCACTTCCTCCCACTGAAAGAAAATTATGTTTTCTACAATTTTTTGATCAATTTTGCACCGGTTCTTGTGACAGGTCCAATAGTTGTTCAAACGTCCGTGCGAGGTACGCTGTTAGATGAACCGAGCGAAGGATCCGCATTATCATTACTTTCCCAACTGCTCCTCACTCACTCCATCATTGAAAATACGGTCTTAACCCATTTAGATCACTTCAGGCTCCTTCATCCTACAGAACGCCATCGTATGTCTGAATTATAAGGGAGGACAAACTGCGGTTCACTTTGACATGTGTTCGAATGAGCACGCAAACTTTACATATGCACAAGTTCGATAGCCCACCACCAGCTAGAATTCCTTTACCCACGTTTACTCGAGTGTATTATCTGAAATCTAAACCTCCGTCATGTTCATCCTTCTGGGATAGACCAATTGAACGTGAACATCTAGGGATTGTTTCTTTTCATATTTTTTGGTTGTTTTCAAGGCGAATCTTGAGCGATCAGATCTCATAATGGGTATTCACTACGTCTAAGCTTAAATCATAGCAGTTATATGAGGTGAACTGGGTCGTCTCACTCGACATCCAGCTCCCTTTATTGCTAGAAGGTGGTCAGGAGTCTGTCGCTAAAGCAATGACTATCTCCTTCCAGTCAAAGCACCTTTATTCAAAGAACACTGATTATTAACGAACCACCCCTTCGGGCCTTGCCTTTTTGGCTGCCTTTTTCCGACTTCCATTTTCCAGCTTTATTTTTTCTTTCTGTGCTCTTCAACTACCTGATCTATGCCTGTGTCATCTTTGGTAAATGCCGGCTGTGGTAAGGGAAGCATGTAGAGATATAGAAGAATTGGCATGCCAAATATAGAAAGTTGCTTACTTCATCTACAATTTATCAGGGAAAATTTTGCTCTACTGCTTCCCTGGTTCATTCTCACTATTATGATCTTTCACCGCCTCTGTCCGAAGAATAACGAGCATTAGAAAAAAGCTTCTGGAGACCCTTTTGTGGATATTTTCAGCTACATTGATTAGAGGAACACTTTGCAGTCCTCTTGATAGACCTGGAGGAATTTTCAAATTCCTTTTCTGAATTTAAAGTCCTAAGGTGTGTCAGAGGAACTCGCCTACATATATTTACACCCGTAGCCGCAGTGTGCGGCTTTCGGAATCATTAATGTGGGGAAAAGTCTCACGATCTTTCTTCTTATGATGCTGAAACGCGAATAATGTTACCACTCGCCTCTCTAGCCTCATTATATGTATGTGGTAACGTGGTTTTTTCAAGTCGTTTATTCAAGTTAAAGGGTCCCATCCAATAGCGGAGGTAGGGTTGTAGAACAGATTACTGTGGCAAGTTGTACGCAGTGACACGCACATTAGAAAAGCTCGTCCAAATACATCTTTCATGCAATGTTTGTCGACATTCTGATCCAAATTCTGATTTCGCTACTTTTTTGAGACCTTCTATTTCCACGAAAACATCGGTTTTCTTCCCCACTTTAGCACTATTCTGAACTATAGCTTCCCTAATTCGTCCAAAACTAGATACCACAAAATTATCGTGAATTGTACCTCAAAAGAGGAAATTGCGACTAGTTTGAACAATGGCTCAGAAACTTTGGGATGCCCAGATGTTCCGATGAAGACTGCCCCTCCTTTTGGCTTTGCGGAATTTGATTCACTTTTTCGAGGTGTTCTGTCGTCTGTTGTACTGGTTGACTTCTGTCTAGAAATAGTTTGCTACTACGTTCTGAATAATAAGAGTATTATAAATAATCAGCCCATCAAATTTGCCAGGACGCCCATTACTGAGCCTAAAACCAGAATCTTCCCGCTGACTACCGATCAAGAACAGTCAGACATGTTTCTTGTAAGAATTCAATGTTCATTCTTCTCATTGCTAGTGCACCGCTGAGTGGTGGAAACGTCTAATCTCAACTCTACGGCAACTTCTGACACAAGTCTTTTAGGTCGATTCCCCTTGTTATTTCGATACTCTTCCTTCCGAAGGTGTGTAGGTCAACCACGGAGAGGAACGGAGGGGGAAAAGTTCAGTGAATTCTTCTCGTTGAGGAAGTAGTTGAGGGTATTCCTAATTTTTCTCAATGAACCTTTGAGACAACACAGTTCGTGCAATCACAAAGTTTATCTGTCCAAACAATATGGGACCCACGTTTATGCTTCGTTATCTCCTTCCGTTCATATATCAACATGATTCGCTGACATTCAATTATGCTGCCTAACGCGAAGGAGAGCACCTGACGATCGTTTAGGGTGTAGACAGAAGTGATTGAGTCGTCTTTTCGATGGAGAGCCTCTCTTTCAAATTTGGCATGCATACGTACTCGAACTATGTACTAGTCCCATAACAGCTGGCGCTACTCGAGTGCATATGTCGTCCTGGGCAAGCCATCTCTGCTATTTTCGCATTAGGCGTGCTTTGAAGACTGCACTCATCCCAAAACGTGTCTCAAGTACCTCATATGCGGATGCATAGTGGAGTAGGTGAAAGGGAAGACTTCAAACTGAGCTGACTTCATGCATCCTCTAAGGGCCCAGTTCAAAATAATTCGAGGTCCCTTTTTAGGTTGAAAAGCGGAAGTGTTGATGTAGAAAAGTACATCGGTGGCGAAGAAAGCGAGGGAATCTGCCTTCTTCAAATTCTTTAAAAGTAGTGGCAATGGAGGTTGTACGAGATCACCGCAGTAGAATGGCATGTAAGGGGTTTCTGGACGAGATTTAATTTGTTCTCATCGAGCAAAGGGCTGACTACCTCAAACCATAGCTGCCCACAATTGCTTTTCACTGTATATGGGTCATGACAAATTGTTGGAACTTCCCACTTCGGTTTCCTGGTGCAGTCCCTAAAAAGCCGTTGAAGCTCGTCTACTAGGGTGTGGTATTCACACGATACAATTCCTGGTTTCTTATTGTGTCCTATCCAGGACATTCCGTCCTTATAGCGACAGGTATGGTATAAGGAGAAGCCTTGTATTTAGTCTATAAGGATTCTCAGAAACCATTTTCATCGTGAACTGTGCCTTTAATGTTCAGATTGAGGCCTCTCAAATACGGAGCACATTGGAGCTTGTTATATCTGCAAGCCTGAGTAGTGATGACCGAAAGCGCACATTAGGAATCTCTCGGCGACAAAGTTCACTGGAAAAAGAGGCGCTTCCCAGATACTTCAGATTAGTCTCTTGCTTAGGTTTTCATAAACGTTGAGAATGCGTGTCAATAATCAACGGGCCCCTGCTGTTTATGTATTCATGTGCGTATATATGCGATATAGTCTAATGGCTGCACATCATATTTTACGAGCATGTTGGTAAGCTGTCTAGTCGGCTTGGGGAGCCTTCGCCAGCATGAAAGGGTCGAAGCTAAGTGTCAACAGAAAAAACCAACACAATAACAAGAATTGGCTCGGAAATTACCTGAAAATTACACAATATTCCCATCTAACCCTCTCCACCATTGCTACCTTGGGAGAGTTGAGGCAATCAGAAAACCCAGGATTATAAAAGGTAGATATTCAGCGGATAAGATCAGAGGTTGAAAATTTTCAGAGTTTTCAAGGTGTTTTCTTTTTTTCCTGTTCCTTTTTCTATCTCTCTGGCCCCAAAGCCACATGTCTGAGTTCTTAGCTCCTTTGAGTTTCTATTTTGGGAATCTTCCGTTTGCCTATGGTGCCATTGTTGACCCTTTCAGCAGCAAATAAGCCCTTTTTTACTTTCAAGGATGTCGATGTTCAGAGACAAGCATAGAGACCTCCAACCACCCCATAAACAATAGCGCCGACCAGAATTAGGTTACTTACAAGTATGTTCCTAGGGTAATTTGAGTATACCTCAGCTACCATCAAGTATGCTTGTACTGGACAGTTTGACATTGAGAGTTCTGGAAAACAGTAAAATCGCCTTTAGTTTCTCTGTCAGGAATGCGATGAGAGTTTCTCAAGGCTTGATAACTCAATTGACACCCGATTGATTACTTCCTGGTACGCTTGATTTGTTGACTTGAAGGGATATATGACTACGTGCTAGGCTTTGGTCACTCCTTCTGCTGTTACTTATGAACCCGCTACCATTCCAAAGTTATGCTTCATACTACTGGGTTTACACAGATGTAATGAACGATGCTGAGTAATGCCGGCTTACCTGATGGACTGAAGCATCCTAGCAATTTTCGCAGAATTCATTTTCGTTTTCGATATCGGGCTACAATGACATAGTTCCAGTTCATGGAAGACAAATTTCAAATTCAAGAAATCCATTGGAATATTGTTATCCTGCTAAAGTTAGGGATTGCACACTGGAGGGGTTCAGATCAGTAATAGCCCGCAGAATCCTTTAGTATGCAAGTATAACAGCGATAGTCAACGTGATGAGCGAAGCGTTTTAACATCGAGAGGCTGACTTAGCATCTGAGTTAGCCCTGAGCAGGAAAAGCGACTGTATGTTTACAAGACATAGGCATAAGTAGGGCCGGGCCATGTGGTGCATGCGCTGCCGCATGCGTGCATGATCCGGGACTCGAGTCACGATGTGATACCTTTCAAAGCCATTCAGGCCTTCTGCCTTCAAGAGATCGATCAATAGGTA
Source organism: Haemonchus contortus (assembly GCA_000469685.2). Classification (NCBI taxonomy): domain Eukaryota; kingdom Metazoa; phylum Nematoda; class Chromadorea; order Rhabditida; family Trichostrongylidae; genus Haemonchus; species Haemonchus contortus. The sequence continues at coordinate 20,793,221 of LS997566.1, forward strand.
TCAAACTTATTTGGGAAGGTGTAAGATGATGGGATTTGTACATCGATTGGCAATCACTGGTCACTGTATACGTAGGCCGCATACGCATCCGAAAGCCCCGACGATCCTGAATTGAAGTCGAATGTGGGTATGCATTCCTGAGGCAGGATTGATTGGTTGATGCCAAAAAACTCTGTTTTCTTCTTCCTCTCTCCGTGACCATGGAACTATTTTTTTTTCTTCTAGTCTACGTTAACTGTGGCTCATGCTGTATCCAAATTGCACTGCACAACTATTATTAGACTTTATAATTGGTCGAAAGTGATGGCAATATTTACCACATATATGCTTATTGTTTGTCTAGACATACTCTCCAGCTACTCCAGCTGCCCATTTCTGTTAACATTCAACTTGTACTTTCGTCGTCTCAGGCAATTCCTCCATTCAATGAGTGCCCAGCGAACTATTCTGATCTGAATTAATCTAAATTTACACGTAGTATATAACGATCCTTTCATATTATGTAGAAAACTTTGCTTCTTGAAATTTCAAGTGGGTGGATTATAAGCCATGGATCGGTCATCATCGCTCTGAAGGCTTCCGAAATGATTCAGAGTGAAACGATATTGTACTGATCTCGGACCACCCACAAAATCATCTCTGGGATCTCCTCTAGTTATTTTCTTCACTCGGTATAATTTCTTATTGAACAGGATATTTTCGTACCATCCTTATTTGAGCCTCTCAAACTAGTTGAATCGAATTTTCCAGGACCCGAGCATGCACTGGTGAAAGATTCTTTTGTTCATAGTCCTTGATCCAGTTTTCTTTGATAAATAGAACCTCTTTCACTTCCTATCTCTAATTAACATTTCCAGTACTACTTGAGTTTGTTTGCTGCTGTTTCTATTATTTGTTCGATCACATACTTGGACACCTGTCGTGTAAATAATAAATAAATGAATGAACAAATTGTTATCACTGGGTCGCACATGAACATATGAAAATTCCTTCCTCTGTGACCTCGTGACAATTAAGCCTATCACGATTCCATCATTTTCAGTGAACTGATCTGAGATGGCATGTATTCGTCTCTAACTATTCTGAGCTGTCTTATCAGTGTCTGCACTAGTCAACCTGATCTGAAGGCGAATTTGGTCGCCGGTCACTCGCGCAAAACGTTTCGGCCCTCAGCGCATGATGATGGTCTTTCTGCAATCCTTACCGACATACAACAGGTACGCCTTTCACCTAAAGTGGCTGTGATGGTCCACTACACCGCTGAGACCCCCTAATGTTTTCAGCCATTCCATCTGAATCTTGCATTTTATTGTAAGACGTTGTTATAAGAGTCTTACTTTCTTTTGTCAGTCCATTATGGCAACTTTAGCCTTTGTCTTAGGTTTATCAGTAATATGTATTTTTTCTTTTGAAATGCTATAGGGTTACGTCTATGACTAAAGAGATTGCAGTCGAAACCAGTTGACAATGGAGAGGTTGCCGAACCACTGCAGAAGTTTACAAATAATTTTATAGCGTCTGCTAGAGAACAACTGGAAGATGGGTAGGTGCAAGGATTTCATTGATTTTTTTTTTGATTTTTGAAAATTAGGAATTACTTATACTATAGTATCGCATACAACCTATTATAAACGTTTTAGCGAGGATGAGAACATTTTCAAAACCCTTTGGTACGACCCAAACTACAAGGTGCATGACTTGTGTGAGAAGTCGAACTCTGGAGGACAAACTGGCGAGCTGATATGGTTGGTTCATTAGATCGTTTATCGTTTCGCTTTCTCATGTAAAGCTTAAAGTGTTACTCAAGTTGCTTTCATAAGTAACGCAAGCGTGTGAGAATGCAGCAGCTGGAACTCACCTGCGTCTCTGAGCAAGTACTGTTGACATTTGGTCCGCGATTTGCCCCCTCATCCGCCACCAGAGGCAGCCTCGTCAGTAACCGGCTGGAGGTCCTACAGGGAGAGAGGAACCTCGGTGAAGGGTTTTCGTAGAGGAGTTAGATAACACATAATAATATATTCTATATGAAGAGAATTACAATATAATTTGACTTAACCGAATTTGAGACTTTATAGACGCTCCTATTCGTTTACAAAAATTACTATTCACGGCTGAAGACGAGGACTTTCAGGAGTAGCTAAAAGATTCCACAACATAGTGATATATTGTACAGAGATTGCATTTACTTACAGCCAATTACAAATAAAGCGCGGTGGTGTGTGAGTACTGTAGGATGGATGAACGTATTATTCAGAGATAAATTACATCAGAACGTTTTTTTTTCACCTGTGCGGAATTCGTTGATCATCATATTTTTCTAAGGACGGAACCTGGAGATCGTCTTCTCAAAGTTATCGGCAATGGCGTGGTGAAGGACGGTTACAACATGTTCCTAGCACCCGGTCAAGCTCAAGGTGAGCTTTATAATGACCTTTTATTCCCTTTTCTGCTTTGGAACGATTAAGCTGCATTGGTGGTGAAGGAAGCAAAAAATTCGCCGATTTTGCAAAAAAAAAAATATGGCTCCTCAAAGGTTGTGAAAATAGAGCTTGTACGAGGCTACCATGAAACATGGAAAGAGGATATGGACGAAATTTTAGTAGCTCCAGTTGCGCAAAGAGCTGACTACATTAAGCCAAATTTCTCCAGAATTGCCAGTCCTTTGCCATTATGGGTTATGACAAAATGTTTGAACTTCTTACTCACCCTACTCAATCAGCAATCACCAGAATATTCAATGTATATTACGGTAGATTGCCTTTGTACTTGCAACTATCTGAGACCGGATTTTTGCTTTATACATGGCAGTTCAGAGTGAATGCGAAATCGATCTTCAAATGCACTGTGTGTTGAAGATATATCTTCACTCAACTCTGAGGAATTTATAAATATGATCCCATTAAACTAAGAGCCTCAAGGCAAAAAAAAAGATTTTGTAACTCTAAAAAACTATTCCCTAAAAAGACTCACAGAAACTCAGACTGAGATGATTGCTCGATACGATCTCTTTTTCTCAGAATGAGCCCTCTCTCCTTTCCAGTACCATATTTTGAACGTACTTTTACAGCTAAGAACGCAAATTGAATTTCCATGCTATCAAATCTACCGGGTCCGGGAACTTTTCCCCTAACACGGCGTCGCACACGCCGCACCCGCCGCCTATCACAGGATTGCGATGGAAGGTTGGAGCGCGCAATTTGTGAGGTGGGGAGTCCTTTAAACATTTGAATTAGCCGGACGCTCTCTTCAGTTCCAATGCGATCCTGATCGTCGTTTATATAGGAGGAGTCATTTTAATTAATCAAGTCTAATAAACATGAAAACTAAAAAGAAACAGAAGAAAAAACGATAAAATCCAAATCCAATGTAAAAGCAAGCCAGTCAAGGAAAAATATCGCGTCCTATCGATTGGCGGGAGTACGGTAATTGCAGTGACATTTGCCGCATGCCGCAAGGGAGTATGCCGCGATAGGGGAGAAGTTCCGTTACCCCAAATTTACCTAGCCACGTGTCCGATGATCCATGCAACTCATTGTAGGCTTGAAGGTGGGTCCGGGAACTTCTCCCCTAACACGGCGTCGCACACGCCGCACCCGCCGCCTATCGCAGGATTGCGATGGAAGATTGGAGCGCGCAATTTGTGAGGTAGGGAGTCCTTTAAACATTTGAATTAGCCGGACGCTCTCTTCAGTTCCAATGCGATCCTGATCGTCGTTTATATAGGAGGAGTCATTTTAATTGATCAAGTCTAATAAACATGAAAACTAAAAAGAAACAGAAGAAAAACGATAAAATCCAAATCCAATGTAAAAGCAAGCCAGTCAAGGAAAAATATCGCGTCCTATCGATTGGCGGGAGTACGGTAATTGCAGTGACATTTGCCGCATGCCGCAAGGGAGTATGCCGCGATAGGGGAGAAGTTCCGTTACCCCAAATTTACCTAGCCACGTGTCCGATGATCCATGCAACTCATTGTAGGCTTGAAGGTGGGTCCGGGAACTTCTCCCCTAACACGGCGTCGCACACGCCGCACCCGCCGCCTATCGCAGGATTGCGATGGAAGATTGGAGCGCGCAATTTGTGAGGTAGGGAGTCCTTTAACTATTTGAATTGGCTGGCCGCTCTTTTCAATTCCAATGCGATCCTGATCGTCGTTTATATAGGAGGAGTCATTTTAATTGATCAAGTCTAATAAACATGAAAACTAAAAAGAAACAGAAGAAAAAACGATAAAATCCAATGAAAAAGCAAGCCAGTCAAGGAAAAATATCGCGTCCTATCGATTGGCGGGAGTACGGTAATTGCAGTGATATTTGCCGCATGCCGCAAGGGAGAATGCCGCAATCGGGGAAAAGTTCCGTTACCCCCTTGTGAATGGTGCAGCCTATACAATTCCGGGAAACTCGTCCGCGCATACACACGCGACAATGTTTTAGTCTCTATTACGCCCTATCTAGCCCGTTTTCTGACCTGGAAGCGCCGCATATGGGGTACGAGGGGCCACAGATCTAAACTATCGAGATATGATTGAAATAATTCTGTGCCGTGTCAGGTTGTTAGGTGGAACAATTTATTCAATCAATGGCCTAACGTTTCGACGCAATCGTCTTCTTTAGAGGCCAGGGTTACACCGCTTAAGCGTACAAAATCAGCTTTACCTATCGGGATATCTCTCAAGCAATTTCTATCGTTTCACTTTGAAAATGTCCTTTTATGCACCTGTATTCCCCAAGGGTAGCCTAATGGATGCGTTCGGGTCGAAAAAACTACCCAGATAGGTTGTGATAAGGGTACTTAAATCGGTTTAGCCGGCACACCTAAAACGTACGAATTCCTCAGCATTGCACCCTTCGCACCGGGACCCACACTTTGCACGCAAACAGTTTACTACAGCCAGCTGTAACAATGGCTCGCGCATTTGACAGCTCGTTCAAATACCCCTTCCATGCAAATCTTGTCATCACATTCTCTTCCAACATTCCTTTTACTTGTTTTGAAGCCTCATATTTCTCTGAATACGCCGAGATCGCGTTTTCTTCGCCACTTTGCACTACACTGGACTGCCACTTCCATTTCTCGTTTAAAACTAAAACTAAAAACTATCTAAAACTCACAAGTTATTGTGAAGAATGCCCTTTCACACAAGAAAAGACTTTCTGTAAAAATCGTTCAAGTGTTACATTCTTCGAATGAAAGCCTGAAATAACCTTTTCCAGCTAAACTTTCCGTTCTATGATTACAGGACGCCGAACGGATGTCCACGTGGCTGTGTACATAGAATCAATGTCATCGTTCAAGGCTCAAACAATGGTAATCTTTCTCAAGAAGTGATCAAAAGTTCTCTACAAAATATAGTTATCTCAATTAAAGCAAACTTCAGGATTTCGAAGTAGACATGTACTTGGCAATGGGATGGTTCGACAGACGCTTAGCTCACAACTGCACGCACCCTATTCTCGTAACCAGTAAGGTAATTACCTTCCACCATCTTTCTCCGATGCAACTTTCACAGATTACGAAACTCTGATCGATATCATTTTAGTTGATAGCTGATCGGATGTGGCACCCAGATCTTTATTTTGTTAATTCTAAATTCGCTTATCTACAAGAGGTCACCACTCCTAACCTGATGGTGATCGTCTATCCAGATGGCCTTATTTTTAAATCAATGAGGTATCAGGAATTCGCAGATTATTTTTTCACGTAAGCCGTGGGATGGTTGGTTATAAAAAATGTGGATTTCAGACTTGATGTAACGCTCAGTTGTATGATGGACCTGAAACTGTTTCCGATCGATCATCAAGAATGTCCTCTAAAAATCCAGAGTTGTAAGTGATTAACCATCATATTACTCACTTCACCATCATATTTCTCATGGAACAGGATGGTTCGTTAGAAGATGGGCTGGACGAAAATAAGACCAGAAAAATGAAGGAGGTTTGTTCGGACGAGTTATGCAATGTGTGCCATTGCGTACGTATGGATACTGGGGCGAATAGCTCACTACAGTAAGCAAAAATGTCTTCCGAAACTCATTCACTCATATGCATAAGTTAACAAAAACATAATAACAGCAAAAATAACCCTCCTTTCACATCCTTCAAGGTAGAAGTTCGGAAAAATGACCGCAGCAGCTAAAAGAATAACAGAGATTGAAAGGATAGGAGCAAAACATCTCCTCACCACCCGGCGATTACATGCTGAACGTGTGGGTCTTGGTGCGAATAGCGCAACCTTCATCGACTCGTCTGACACATCATCAACTGATGGACGTGGACGTCGACGAATCCGGTTGTGGGGCTCAAATAATGCCCTTTGTATTAAATTTTTCGTTTGAACAACGCCCGTTTTGTTTTACCAGCTAGCCTGCGCACGATACCGTGCGCGTATCATGGCTTGCGATAAATGAATTAACTGAAGATAACTTGGAGCGTAATCGTCTTAGCAACACAGTAACCACCCTCTTTCAAAAAATGAACAATACCGTTCAATAGAGTCATTTGGCAATCATTCACATTCGTTCATCCACATACTAACTGAGACAATCCAAGAAGCCATGGAAGGATTTGAAATCATCGATTTCTTGTTTATCCCTAACCATTGTGGAATGCGTGTAATTCACTGGAGATGAGAATGGAATTTGTTTACACTCTGACACTTATCCGCCCGTCGCAGTAGGCATTTGATAGCCTACGCATCGACGATCTCGTTCTCCAATATATTGTTTGATGAAATTGATGTCGTGACAGGCAGGCTGTAATTTGCTATTTTCACACAAACCCCGCCCCCGGTGGGTGGAGACACCTGCCATTAGTTTTCCCATCTTGCCGCCTGCATCTCTACCAAATTTGAACGCCCCGTTCCAAATTGACTATTTTTGAGGAAGCCTCGCCCCAGTGGGCGGAATCTACACCTGTCACCTACCATTAGTTTTCGCATCTTGCCGTCTGCATCTCTGCCAAATTTGAATACTCTAGGCTCAGGAGCAAAGGGGTTACAGAATTCCGGTGAGCTACACTATTCGCGCGAACCCCGCCCCTAGTGGGCGGAGCCTAGCTTAGGTCACGTGTACCCTATTAGCCCGGCTCATTCCCCACTTGTTCCAACCTCATTTCCCGCTTGTTCCAATCTGTCTGAGCTGTTTCAGTTGATTTCCAAACGGCACCACATAAGATAGTGTTACAGACAAACACACATCTGCGGTTTATATATAGTAAGGATTGTAGAGGTTTTGAGCATTGTTTATTCTTTCTTTCAGATGCATATATTGAACAAATTGTAAATTTGACATGGCACGTGGCACCTCCCTATTTCCCCGTCGGTTCCAATGAGGAGATCAAGCTCAATGATATGGCTATCACTCGAACTCGCTATGAGAAGTGTGCTGGACCATACCCGATGTTTCGCGGATCAGGTATTGCCTCGTCATCATTCTAACGATAAAACATTCGAAAATCTGCCTGTTCTGATTTCTCTTAAGGTAACTTTACACCTATAGGACATGGCATTGTCACGGTTCTGCCTGGACAGAATAATATCAACATTCAATAATGAGTAGTTCTCTGAGAGATAGTAGGAGTGAAAATGTCGAAGTAAGATATCGAGGCAGCTAGGGTTATGAGTGGTCAGATTTGATATGGGAAGGGTCGCTTCAGGAGAGGAAGAGGAAGCCCTTTCCACTAAATGGACCCTGTGATTCAGTCTAACTTATGCTCTACAGTATTACCCACCTCAAAAAATGGTTAAAACCGTGCAAGCAATGAACCGCCGCGCAGTTACTATATTATCCTAAAAGTTCAGATATCTCTATTTAAAAAGCGCTGGCTTGTGTATGTCTGTATGTCGTTCTGTGTGTCAGTCCGCAAAAAGATACGTGGGCGTAATCAAAAGTGCAAAATGTCGCGTGGGGCGGTGGTAAGCAGTTATTAAATAGGAAATCTACCGATACATGATTTCCCAACGAGCTCAGATCATTTTGTGTCATTGACTGATTGTGAGAGCATAGCTTCCTTTCTTCCGTGAAAAGAACCTTATTTGTTCTCTTCAATCACAGTGATCAAACCTTTAGAGAAGAGAGGGCGTAAGATAAGGGAACTTCTCTTCAGCATCTGTTGGTACCAGGTACCATCAACACTCTGCTGACTGTTTTTCATTACTTCTCTCCGTAATCCCCTACAATTGAATTTAAGCGAAATTTTGAATATAAATGTCATTGATAGCTGCGCAATCAGAGGAACCCTCTACTCTTGAGCGCTTCACCATCGAGAAGTGACTTCCGAAGATGAAACCTAGGCGGATTTCTGATGGAAGCAGTATCATGTATACGGAGCACGAAAAATAATTCTGTGTTCTTAATGAATAAGATCCTGGGTAAGCGGTCGTCGACATGTTATTCACGCGTTAGGTTGCTTTCATAGTCCGCCGGCATGCCGGCGTGCGTGCCGGCCGGCATGCTACGAGGCAGTGCTAGGGGAGGAGGGCGGCAGACGGTCGGTCAGCCCCTTGAAGGGCTGTAGACAAGGAGAGGCAAGATCAAAAACTATCTGTACCAGCCCCTGGTTGTTTGGTTTTTGATCTTGTTCTTCTTTGTTTTCATCCCTTCGACCGACCGTATGGTGCCCTCCTCCCCCTGGCACTGCCTCGTGGCACGCCGGCCGGCGGACTATGAAAGCAGCCTTAGCGTTTTCGCTTATCTGTTGACATAGACGCTAGTTTCTGGCCTTTCAAAACATACTCCAGGTGCTGCGCGGCTCCAGCGACATAAACATTGCATAATTTTCGAATTGACAGAAAGTACCCTTAGAACCCTCAGGCCGTTTGAACCAACCTTTTGTAGCAAACTACTCCTAATTTCGCAATTAATCAAACTTGAATAGCACGAATCATAGTAGTGCAGTGAGTCGTATAGGACACAATTCACATCACTACTAATCTTTTCCCTCTTCTCTCCCTATAAGCGTGAGCGGCGATACAACGGCTCAGATGATAATTGAGAGTAATTAATAAAATAATGATTGGCCACTTGGCTTGTGCGGCCTTTCTCGAGGAGTACCAGCGTGGAAAACTAGTCAACAGTCACTACCGCTCTCAAAACACTGATCAGCAAAATTTATATGTTCAGTTTGTGTTACATTTATAGGTTCTCATGTTTTGTTTTTGTTTTATTTTTAGGAGGTAATGCAAGGAATGCCTCAATGTTCACGGTAATTGCCCACCACCCACAGGCTTCACAGTGTTTGTAGTATGTAATGTGTGCTGCCAGCATGTACTAATCTAGGAGTGTTGTCATGGTCTGCCGTCCTTTTGTTAATTTCTGGAGAAGATACGATTTGCCTACTATCAAGAACTGTATCGTCGATCTTACTTCTCCGGGGCATCAATCTCTCTACGAAGGAATCAAGTTTCCACGTTCGTTAGTCACCCCAGCGGCATGAACCATAAGACGAAGCGAAGGGTTACACGCTCGTATGGCGGGGTAGTCATACAAGAGTCGGTTGATCCTTTCTGCTGCTCTTTACGAATACGCTTCCCCGTCGCGGTTTCCAGGGCGACGTGTCACCAAAAAGCCATCTAGGCACACGAGGGCAGGGTTAATTTCTGAGGTCCTGCTTTTGTTCATTCAGATGTGATGTACATGTTGTGATCTGATAGTTTTAATGGGCAAACATAGAATGCACGTCCCTCACAACATAACTGGTTTCTTTGAAAACCATTGGTACAAGGTACGTGAGTTGCGAAGAATCGGAAAGCGTGGCTCGCGTTTCCACAGGCGAGGGATCCACCATCCTATGCGTTTATGTTTCTGCCAGTCCACGCTCTTACATGGATAGGTCCTGAAGGTATTTTGGCTCGTTCCCATAACTTAAATGAAAGGAGAACAAAGAGTATTGTCCACTCTGCTGCGGTGAAGGCTGCGAGGGCATTTTCTGTATGATGGACTGCATAGAAAAGGAGTACTGTACTTTCGATCTGGTAGTTCACCCCATCATAGTTGACAGTCATTTCATTGTACGGTCATCCGTCGTGGCCAATGCCTTTGACCGTAAGTATGATTTTCGATAATTTTCGTAAAGACGAGAAATAGAAATAAGGTGAAAAGCTCCACTCCACTGCGAAAAACATATCGTAGTGATGAGAGGAAATCTCTACTCCCTGTAACTAGTTCCTAGGAATGTGTAAATAATCTTCGGTTTCTTATGATTCTACGATGACGCGCTATACTTCAGAGCGGACGTCAGAAGAAAATGCAAAATCAGCTGCTCTGGGAGTTTGCGGCTAGGACCCGCGCTCGGTTGGTACAAAGGGTGTTTATTTCGATTACAAGTAAGACACCCAGAATCAAGTGGGCGTTGGTCTTTCTGTGAGTGTCGCCTCTGGTCAGTTCATCTCAGACATGCTCCCCTAGAGTATGTGGACCGCGCGCGTGATATAGTGCTCCATTCCAAAATATGAGAACTGTGTCGAAATGTGCTTGACAAATAGTGGATCCAAATCAGAAGGCCAGTGAAGGCACATCTGCAGATCGAATTTAATCAAAGGAAACTTTGCCGAAAAAGTCTGAAAGCCCACTCATAAGTGAGATTCGCTTTCCTGGTTTATCCCAATTAAATGCTTGATTGAGGTGAAGGCCAACCAATTTCAAGTCCTGCAATGTGTCAAGAAAGCGCTGCGCTTGCTCGTCCTTTAGACCATTTTCGAGGCCTTACATCACGGCGATTTCATTTCAATAACCGCGAGGCGTGTTCCGAGTTATCTACTTACAGGCCAGCACTTCACACCGTGAATGACGTCTGGTCTTGCGACGGACTTGTGGATCCTCCTCTTGAAGTGCTCTGGTGTTTTCTTGTCACAGAAAACATCAGTCAGGCCCATTCTAATAAGCTCGCACTGATGCGTGAACTAACTTCGATGGTCAGACTACCGCCAAATTAGCGATCCGAAGTGCATGTAGGTCGTCACGAGTAACAGTGCCCAGTTCTTTAAACTCCTTGGCCGATGCTCGATCTTTTTAAGTTGCGTCGGAGTGCGAACATTGCCAGGGTTGCACCGGTTACTCAAGTACATTCGTTTCTCGCGAGCCAGCGTTACGTCGTCTACATAAAGAATTGTCCGAAGTGGTGAGTTCCGGAGATATCTTGTAATGGCGTTCATGATGACAACGAATAGTATTGAAGAAGGCGCAGAGCCTTGATGTATAACGACGGAGATGAGATATGGCGAAAGCATTTGCTGCTGTTTGCACTCGACTCGTTTGATTCAAGTCGAAGACGAATCCCCACTCGATTAGTTCCGTATAATCCGTGCTGTCGCAGGGCATACCATATGACTTCACGAACACGATCAAAACCGTTCGCTGAGACTAATCAAGCGAGATGCACTGCTCTTCATTTCCTGCAGTGCTTTTTTAGCAAGGGACTAGTGGCATGTATTGCGTCGGTGGTATTGCTTCCGGAGACAGAATTGTATTGACTACGGAGAGCTGGACCAATACTTGAACACGGCTATCTGTAATTCTTCCAAAGATTCCCACACTGTGCGAGAGCAGACGGACTGTACGATAGCTCATGCAGTCTGTAGAGTTGCCCTTCTTCATCCTGATTGTATAGTCTGTCGCCAACTCCCAATCAACTTTGTGTGTCGAAGAACTTCCGACAGCCGTACTGACGGATTCCAACACCGCAATCTTCACACATTAGCTGCCATGTCATATCTATCAGTTACCTTGCCGAACTTCATTTTTCACATATGTTCCCGTTTCGTCCACTGTTATCTTCTGTGCGGTACCGTGTTTTGGCAAAGCGCGGAGTAGAGAAGGCTGAGCAAACGCTACTGCCGAGATTTCCTCGAAGTTGTGCTGCCAGTGTTCTTTTGCGATCTGTTAACAGATGGGCGTTTTAGTCGTTCATGTTGGATTCTCGACATCCTAAATTTGGTCAGGGGGAGCTCCAGCAAGACGATGACTATATTTATCGCAATCATGCATCTCGACTTTCTCGCCGACGCAACGTAAGGATCAGCTTTTGCATCTGCAACGGTCTCCTTTGCACCCATGTAAATACCTATACTTCTGTCAGTTATCTATCATCTTATCGTGAAGAAATATGCCGTAGAGCCTCTTCTATTTGCGAACCTTCTCTCTGTCGTTGTCTGTCCACACTCACGCTTCTCTATCAATCTTCCGCCGTGCATAAGCGAGCAACCATAGTACTTGCTTTGGCAGCGTTTTCTTGAACGTCCCCAACAGTCGTGGCAGGCGGAAGTTGGATTTTATAATCACCATCCCTTTGGAATCGCCACCTCTTGCTTCTTGCAAGCCCGCTTCTTTCAACTCGCTTCCGTCGCGGTGGCGCGATTTTGAGCACGCATACCAGTGGTCGATATTGAGCAACCATCGGCACACCACTCATACAAGCCTTCCATCGCGATGCCTGACGAGAACTCTATCTGTGTTCTGGTTTTGCCGGAAGGTGATCAAGAGTCATGTTACCGAAACTTTAGGTTCATGACTTCGAGGTCATGCGACTTAGCGTATTCAAGGATTCGCTCACAATCGGCTTTTCGTGATCCATGCCAAACCCCCCATGACAACTGTAACCGTCTTACAGAGGCCAACTTGCCCATTGACGTTATGTGCGACAACAGGAGCTTTACTGGTGTCGCCACTTATCGAGCAAGGTATTGAACTCTGCGTTTCTTCGCTCAAAGTGACCAAACTGCGGAACTAATACAGGGAAAATCCTGTCCTGTTGGCTTCAAATAAGACTACGAGCACGTCTTGCGGTCACTTAAGCATTCGACGGCAACAACCGAGTTCCGAAAACGTTTTCTATCAATAAATCAGCCAGCGTTTTTGAATCTGTGACCGCCTCAAAGAATGGTTCTGAAGTAGCGGCCATTAACTTTCGATCCAACATCTACTGTTGCTGCACTTGTCATCCGTGTGGGCTCCCGCGGACACCGTAGCATTTAACTGTGATACTGTCATAAACTACTTAGCCGTGACAAGGGTGTTCGTAAGTGGGCGTACATGGGCCTGACTCGAGGATCTGTCACCTGCATTCGAGACCAGCGGCACCACGGGGTGACGAGGAAAACACCACCTTATCAATTAGACATGGAACATGAATATTACTCATCACTCACACTCAGCGGCTCAGCTTACAACAACTTTTTGACGACGATTTAGCAGTCCTTTATTGTGCGGCATATATGTGTCGATTCAGCACGAACAGGCACTCAGGTCTTTCCTGCTGCATTCCTCAAGAACAGCGATATAAACAATCGTTTCGAGATCGACACGTTAGATTTTCGCTCTTGGGTTGTATACAAGAACGCCTTGCTCAGTGCAACAGATCTGTCGTAAACATAGCCCTGATCGTATCATAAATGACTTCGAGCAGGTATGAAGGCATGAGGCATACCATATAACACTATAGATTCCTTCCACAGGACGCTCTAAGACTTGAAGGCAAATTTTTATAACATGCTCGCGCTGCCATTTAAAAAGCTACCGACCTTCGTGCATAACTTTAAATCACTGACACGACGAATGAGGCTTCTACAAATGATTTCCTCCTCCTTCAATTGCATTTGACCCGTCCAGTTAACATGAAGATGAGTTGAAGCGACAGGGGGCAAATTCGATAGTTGCCAACAACGACCGGTCAACTTTGTGCAGATTCTGGGCTCCTGAAATCCATGACTGGTAACAAAGTGACGTTCTTGTGCAACCGGAGAGTTTAACAATATGTTTCGCGTGCTTCTTACGCACCTTACACTGGCTCTACTCACACACGCACACCGAAGCCTGCACGTCACTGCAAATTGAAAATACTAATAATCTATCCCACTGGCAGTTTCTTTCTAACAAAAATGTGTATCACTTCTGAGAGGCCTCCTACCGCATGTCACCACTACTTGTATGTGCTGCTAACCATTCTACGTAGATTCCTACTTTTCAGTAGTATATGTCACCTTGTTTCAGCGTACTGGAGTTGTATTCGAGCATTTATCGTTATGAAGCGGCTCGTACTGTTCCATATTATACAAACCTATATCCCTACAGGTGAGCCTTTTTATTCAAATCCTGTTTTCAATTTGAACCCTCAGTATGTATGTATATAAATATATATAACTGTACAGTAGCGCTCAAAAGTCTTCAACCAAATGCTTCTTCAGTTGTACTTTTCAGTCGTAACTCCTTTCTTACTGGGTCTAATCTTGCGAAATTCCGATATGTGTAGCATGGGTGTATTGTGAATATCTATCACCATTAACCTGCCATCTGGCCATGTTCCAGAGATCCTAAAGGTCCTTCTGGGACTTCTTTCTCTTTTGCCATCTTCGTAGTGTTCGAGCGCTGATGTCGAACACCTGTATCACCTCTACCACCTGTATTCCCGTTGATCGTCGATTTCCTCTAGCGGGCGCCAGTAACGTCTCCATTCGTCTCTGTCGCGAGCCAGATTAGTCCAGTGAATCGCACTCGCTCGAGGGACACGGGGCAAAACACTCCTTTCGTTCCGAGCTTTCGTTAACAGAGATCAAGCGATACGTTACAGAAAAAAATTCCAGGTATGTTGGTTTCGATATCATGGATGACTTTTTGGTTGGATCCGAGAGCATCTCCAGCTCGAATCACTTTGACTATTACTAGTCTGCTTACTCTAACCACTATGAGCAACGGAGCTCGACAAGACCTTCCTCAGGTTCGTTCCACCGTTTTAAAAGTTACATCGAGCGACTCTGTTCCCAAAGTGTTTTTAGGTGTCCTACATCAAGGCACTGGACATCTGGTTGACTTTTTCGCAGGCCTTGATTTTTCTGGTATTGTTGGAGTATTCATTTGTCAGTTTCTACATCACACGACGGGTATTTGACTGTCCTCATCGGTCATGTTACTTTCAAACGCAGGGTCTCTCAAATAGCAATCACAAGCAAGGAGTGAGTTGGTTGGCTTCTACTAAGGAACTTCAAATTCTACATAGGATAAAAGAGAGTTACGTCTCTTTGAGCTCTTCAGAAGGTTGATACAGAAAAGGTTACTAGTGAAGTATTTAGAGAAAAGACATCTCAATGTTACTGTGCAGTATATCGTTTGAACCGATCCTCGAATCGTTTTAGGAATCTTGAACATTCTCAGAAATCCTGTCGTATGTTGAACTTCAATCGAAACTTTCCTTTTTCCTTGCTCGTTTCCTTCCGTCTCTTCTCCATTATATCCTCTGTTTATGTTGATGGATCTGTTCATAGTTTTTGTATCCCTTCCTCGACACAGCTAACCTTGTGGAATCAAATGCGATCATTTTCACAGTGACTGCGAAGTGGGTGCGAACTTGCAGCTTGGGTCTCGAATTGTAAATTCCAGTTGACCTTCAAGCTCTTGGCAAATAGTTCCCTGACCACAGTTAGAAATGAGCACGGCAACGTGGTGTAGCTGAAAATTGGGTGTTGGTTTCCGTAAGTCTATCAATAATCATATGTAGGAAGCGGAGCAATCGAAGATACTAGATGAAATAGTGTTTCCTTTTCACCCTGGTGTGAGGACAGGTGTGCAGGTGTCTAGGTGTATTGGGCTTTTGTCCGTTTCAATTGCTGATGCAACATGACATTCGTCAATAACACTTGACGTCTTCTGTGTTCATTTAGACATATGCGGACTTTTCCTCGAATCAAGCTGAAATGGAAACACTGCTTCAAGTCTCCAACTTCTCTCTTGCTTTAACCTCGGCTTTAAGATGTTCCTGGCTAAAATATTCTTGTGCCGTGCGAGGTTGTCAGGTGCTGTTATCTATTACATAGCTCAGACCTCGGTAAGAGTAATGTAATCGAGTCATTCGACGTCGTCTTGCTTTATGCCAATGTCCAAAACGAG
Source organism: Haemonchus contortus (assembly GCA_000469685.2). Classification (NCBI taxonomy): domain Eukaryota; kingdom Metazoa; phylum Nematoda; class Chromadorea; order Rhabditida; family Trichostrongylidae; genus Haemonchus; species Haemonchus contortus. Next base: position 20,809,095 of record LS997566.1, read on the forward strand.
CAGGCCCTACAAACATTATCTGAAATGCTAGATAGGCATGCTAATAATATTAATACCTTTGGAATTAGTAAAAGGCATATAATGAGGAATGGTCAAGGAATGCTCAATGTGTCACATCTTCAAGTGTGCCGGAAAGTACTTTTCTCAAGTCAGAGGTCTTGCTATGGGACAACGGCTAGCACCGGTTCTTGTTGTGTGCTTTATGGGCAGAATCGAAGAACCGTTTCTAGACGGAATCCTTTAACGTAATGTAGATATATCTGTGACTGTTTCATCGTAACATCGGCACAGTTCGAAATGGACGAGTGTTTTCGTTTCATGAATGAACACTCACAGTACATTAAACTCATCCGAGAAGCCCTACGTGATGGTTGGCTCCCTTACCTCATCACCCAGGTGAAAGTATCTAGTGGCGCTGTTAGTGTGAAGTAGTACCATAAAACTGGTTTCAAGGATATCTTACTTCACGCTCCATCAGCTCAACCACAATCCTTTAAACGTGCAGTCGTCAGCAACATGTTGAGAACAGCAACAAGTGTGTGCACGGGTGAAGCTGAACGACTCGAATGCCGGCATTTAGTTTGCTAGATAGCTGCTGTGAACGGTGTCACAAGGTTCTAGAAAATCTCGCACTAATAGCAGCGTGCTACGCCCCAAAATAAGTTACCACTATGTCTTCGCTTCATCTCTAATAAAATTAGCAATGCTATACAGCGGAGCATTTTCAGAGCTGGGCTGCAAGATGTTGTACAATTAGTGAATATTCCTAATAACAATATCAAGCAGTTTTTTTGGACGGAACAGGCTCTACGACAAGCAGTGCATAACGAAAGATTGCATCATATGTCCTCAAGGAAAAACAGGTGATTGCGCGCTGATAGGCGTGATCTACCAGATAGAATGCCGGACATGTGGGGCAACACACATTGGAGAAACGGGGAGACAACGAGCTGTACGAATAAAAGAATAGCTAGCTAGTATGAGGCGTGGCAGCCTGATAGCGGCGCTTGGCAGGCATAAACTCGAGGAGCATAACGACAACAACTTAGAATTCACGTTCACGATATTAGCGCAGGAGACAGAGATTTCAGTGAGAAAGGCATTAGAGGCGTTCTGGATTTTCCGAAGAAATTCTGAAATGAATGGTAGAGACGAGAGCCCGTCCATAACCAACGATCTTCTGCCATTAACACCGCACTGCGACTTGTGACTCAGTAGCATTATAACGTGATCTTCCTTATTGCAAGTATCACAAGTATAAGAGAGACAGCCAATAAGCCCCATTCGCTACTGACAGTCGCTTGTGACGACAGTGAATATTATATCCGCTTGAACGGTGGAACCTTGGTGAGTTATGTTTCAAATTGTGTTTTGAGTTCGCCGTAACATTTGCTAGGGGGTTATGCGCTTCTTGGATACTGTGCAAATGTGCTTTAGGCCTCTGTAGACGACGAGAATGTCAAAACGTTAGACCATTGTGATTAATAAATCTTCCACTTAACAACCTCGCACGGCACAAAAATATTTGAGCAGAAACTGCTTCAAGTGGTCTCTTTGGTTTTTTCACAACTTCATTTTGCTTCTTATCATACCTTACTCTGTTCAGCTGCGCTGCGCTCTCTCTCAAGAAGGATCCGTGATTTGGGGCCACTCCACTGAATCAGTGATTCTTCTTGTCCATTCAGAACCATATGCTAAAAACGGTAGAATCACTCATAAGAGGCTGCCAAATCTCATAAACCTAATAGGATGAGGATTGGAAGTTTCGCTTGAAATTGCTGTTTCTATTCGGGTACTCATCAAAAGGAGCATTCAGTGGCAGAAGGGGTAAAGGGCAGGAGGGTTGTTTTGACGTACCAACTATTTCATTTCTTCATTTTCCCGAGGACTTATCAGTGCCTCCACCTTACTTGTTTTTTGTTAAATAGGCCACTTTTAGGCTGCAGCGAAAGTAGCTAAAGATTTTTCTCAATCCCAGACATTTCTGGTCATTAACTTGTTCTAGCGGTTGTGAGCATCAATTCCATTGCTATTTATTACTCTTTATGAGCAACCCTATGAGAAACACCAATAAGATCTTTGAACAGGGATCGACAAACGAATACGTTGTGAAGTGCCGCTATCGTAACAGAGATGGTCGGCGTGATGATGAAAAAAGCCGTGACAGTCCATCGCCAAATGATGACGATGAACTGCAGGTATTGCTTGAGAAAGATTTCATGAGTGAACAAAACGCGCAATGTAGAAATCCTAGGATCTAAGCGGACTCTAGGGCCGTACAAAGTGAAACTAGCAACTTCGACTAGTACAAAGTGAAATTTCGAAGATAAATTCAAATCAGCATAAGATCTACATCATCTTGTGGTATGACCGCTCAAGGGAAGCAGAACTCTCACATGGCTAAATTGCCCCAATAGGGCGCCATTAGGATTGCATGTGCTCAATTTTGACTCGCAGTAAATCTCGGCATTTATTATATTTCCAGTTGTGACTATAACTCTCTTAGCTGTGCAACCGGGGCTTTACCACCACTTAATTCGGCTTACGTTTCGGCGTTTCCATCTTCTTTCACGCCTGGGAAGAAAGAAGCCATTCAAAAAACAATTCGATCAGGCTTTAGCATACCGCTCCAACCCTTCCTCTCTACGTATTTGAGGTTACAGGAGCTTGATCATAAGATAGATTCCAAGTTCCAAATCTTTTCGGACTCTTTATTCGCAATACTGTGTTCCAACATCGCAAAACGAACAGCAAGGAATCTGACCCTGGCTGAAAGTAGGGGTTCAGTGAACTAAAACAGCTTCTACCTCAGGCTACAAAGAGCAACAAAATAGGAGAAACTGAAGTTTTTTTGTAAGATATGGAGAAAGACGACATTCCTTGCATCATAGCACTATTTACCAACCTTCAACACCAAGGGAGTTCACAATACAGTACCTCCGCTTTTATAGGGAATGGTGAGAATTGACACGAGGGACCAGTTTTTTTGAAAATATCAAGGGCTACGAAACATGAGGGCTCCCATTTGTGTCCTATTTTATCAGACAAATCACGTCCGGTCATACGATGATCACGTGTGAGAGGCAGGTTTTTTTGGAAATGATGAGAGTATGAGTAGAATGAGAGAGAGATGAGTACCCCCTTCTAATCCTAAACAACTAGTTCGAAATCTCTTGTATGATCGCCCGTGCCCATCGTGTATCATACGCCCATTCGGTGTGGAAGGAGACTGCACAGAAGCTACACTATAGGGGATGTCATGGGGAAACGTGTTTTGAGACGGTCACGATATTATCATGTGAACCAATTATCATATCAAGACATATCATGCGACGAAGCTCCTGGATCCTGGCTAACAGGAAAGGATCTCAAGTGAAGCGATGTTGCATCAGGGTAAAAGCCGCAATGGCAGTTTGAGATGAAATCTGTACTGTTGGACGTGCGTTTTGATGCTGCTGTTCTCACATCTGATATCCATATTTTCCGAAAGATTTTGTGAACGAAATTTTGCGAGCGATTCCAGGTGAGCTTAACATAATCGATTAGAGATTACATGGGAGTACCAGCTTTTTCAGCGCTGGCTTGGAACAGTATGAAGTAAGAAAGAAAGTTCTAGGTGTTACAATCTTCTTCTTCTTCTCCCTAGCGTTAATCCCGCGCCGTCGCACGGTCTGCTGTTCTTGTGAGTCGTCTCCATTTCACTCTATCTACGGCATCTTCTGCCGTCACCTTGGTTTCGGCGAGGTCCTTTTTGATTGCGTCCCGCCATCTCTTCTTTTGGGCTCCTCGTGGTCGCTTACCTTGAGCTTCGAACTCCACTGCTTCCCTTATCGGATGGCTCTGTGGTCTTCTTAGAACATGCCCGAACCATCGCAGGCGTTGCACTCTCATCTTCAGTTGAACTGAAGCTGTTTGCATAGCCGTCCTGACATCTTCATTTCTGACCCGATCCAGCCGCAGGCCCCTCTGAGCATACTCATTTCAGCGGAGTGGAGCTGTCCTTTATGGGATCTACTCACGGGCCAACACTCGCTGCCGTAGAGCAACGTGGGCCTTACCACTGTCCGATACGCTTTTCCTTTGAAGGTCCTGGAGCACCGACGGTCGCAGAGATACCGCCGGACTTCCTCCACTTCATCCATGCCGCATTTATTCGGGATTTTACGGCCTGGTCCACGCTACCATCAGCGGTAGATCACTCTCCAGGTCGCGGAATTCCTGGACCTTTTCGATGGCTTCCTCGCAACTCGACGATTGACTCTGTGCCCTTCTGGGATCAGAGGACCATGGTCTTCTTCACGTTCAGCCGGAATCCATTCTCCGCCAATACCCTCTGCCAATTTGGAGTTTGTCCTGGCGTACTTTCTTGCTGTCCGCTATCAGGGCGATGTCATCAGCGTAGAGAATGGTCTTCAGTGGCTCATCCATGAGTTCTTCTGTGATGACGTCCATCGTGAGCAGGAAGAGGAACGGGCTCAGAGCTGTTCCCTGGTGTACCCCAACCGCGACATCTATTGCTCCGGTTTGGTCGTGTGGGGTGTGTGTTGTTGTGGTGGAGACATCGTACACGTCCTTCACCAGAGAGATCAGGTGTTCTGGCACCTTTCGTTTACGGAGTGCTCACAAGAGGACTTGTCGCGGGTGGCGGTCGAAAGCCTCTTCCAGATCGAGGAAAGCTAGGTAACAGGGTCTACGCTTTTCTCGATACTTCTCCATAACTTGCCTAACTATAAAGATGGCATCCGTTGTAGACTTTTCAGGCATGAAGCCGAACTGCCCCTGTGAGATTTTGACCAATTCTCTAAATCTTGAGTCGACCAGCCGTTCGTACAGTTTCATCGTGTGAGCAGTCCAACCTGTACCCCCTGTAGTTGGAACACTCCATCGCGTCCCCCTTCTGCTTGAAGATGGGAACGATAGTACTTCTCCTCCACGCATCTGGGATCCTTCCTTTAGCGGAGACTGTGTTCAGGAATCGGTTGAGCCACTTTATCCCGTGCTCTCTGAGCATCTTCCATGCCTCGATCGGTACTCCGTCCGGACCAGTTGCCTTCACAACCTTAATCTTTCCCATTGCTCTATGCCTCTCATTCTCTGTCCAGAGATTGATGGGGCTAGCCGTAGCCTCTAATTGGGGGTTGTTCTTACGGGCGGATTCTTCGTTGAGGAGCCCGTCGAAGTATTCCTTTCACCTACGTCTAACCTCACTAAGCTTCCTCTGGATTGCACCCTCGCTGTCTGACGGACTTCGTCACTCCGATGCCCTGAGGGGCGCGGTACGCGCTTTCGTCAGGCGGAAGACGAACTTCTCTCCTCTCTACTGTCGAGTTTCTCATACAAGGCGTCCATTTCCGTTTTCTTCGCCTTCGCGACAGCACCCTTGGTGAGCCTCTTGGAAGTTTTGTAAGCAGCTAGCAGGTCTTCTAGAGCTCGTGTCTTTTGCCAGCGCTTGTAAGCCGATTTCTTCTGCCTCACAACTCGTTGGACTTCATCATTCCAGAACCATGCTACCTTGTCACCTCGGAAACCACCTCGTTTCCAGCGTCCTTCTCTTTCGGACTAGTGCAACTTCCACCACCGGATCCTCCGTTCCGTTCTTGTCCTTGATTTCTTAGAAAGATCGATGGCTATGTCTACTAGAAGAGGTCTATGTTGTGGAGCCGATCTTCTCCGGGCAGTACCCTGATGTCCTTGGCAGCTTTGAGGAACGGTCTTCTTACTATCACATGATCTATTTGAGATTCTTTCCCTCCACTGCAGTAGGTTACCTTCTGGAATTCTTTTTCGCGAAGAAGGTGCTGCAGACTGCCAAGGCTATGGTCAGGGCAAAGATTCTCTATCTCCTTCTTACTTTCTGACACCTACTCCTCTACCTCCATGTACCCTTTCCAGCCCCCTTCTTTCACTGCCGACGTGCCCGTTCAGATTACTTGCTATGGTGAGATAGTCCCCCTCCGGAACTGATCCGATGGTCTCGTCAAGGCTCATATAGAACTCATCCTTTTCGTAGACGGGGCAGCCGGCTTGAGGTGCGTACACTGGTGTTACTGTCAAGTACCCCTCCTTCGTGACTATCCTCACAGCCATAATTCGGCTGCTGAGACATTGCTATGGCCACACCATTTCGTTTGGTGTCTTCTCCGTTGTAGAAGAGTTTGACACCCTCTCCAATTTCTCTGGCCTCTGCTCCCTTTCAGCAGGTCTCCTGAAGATATAGGACTTGGATGTTCCTGCGCTTCACAAGATCAGCGACATCCCGGGACTTCTCAGTAAGCGACCCCGCATTTAGAGTCCCTATTCGGACCAACGTCTTTTTCCGAGGTCGTTCACTACTCGGTAGCCCCCGTGTACTGTCCACAGAACGCGGGCGAGGGTCCTGTGCGCCCCTTCCTGGTGAAGTCCTAGTTTTATCACTGCTACTCTTTGAGACGTTAGAAATATTTATTGTGACTGGTTTCCCCATCAGCCGGCCTGTCAACCTGGGCCTGACGCTGGAAGCGATATCATTTTTGCAATTTTTGCAAGGCATGGAGTCGCTCTGGCAGGGATCGAACTCGCACTCCCTCTAAGTGCAGACGTGAGCCTACACTCTTATCCACTTGGCTATCCCTGCCTCTTCTAGTTGTTTCAATATAGCTACTAAACGGTAAGGAAGGAAGAAACGAAAGTAGAGAGAAAAGCTAAGGTGATACCTAGAAGATTAATTATTTATGATTTTCATTTCCTTCACCTGCTTTTGTTATGGTGAACTTGAGTGAATAGCTCCATAATCCCTAGACGATGTTCACCAGTGCACCGTCAGCGCCTTCGGCCTTTGAGTGTTCGAAACTGTACTCACTTTACAACCACGAACAACGGTGTAGGTGGCAATTAACGAAAATGCGAAGCATAACGGTGAAAGAATGGAGTCAGAGCAGAGTGTTCAGTGTATCGCTCAGAAACCCGAGAAATCCTGTGAATAGAAAGGGTAGAGATGATAAATTCCCCGACGTAATCAATTCAATCTTTGGGATAATTCCCGCATTCGATTTTCATTCAGAATGGCGTTTTGAACGCATACATATTTCATTTCTACAATGACTCGCGCAGGCCAGTATGCAGGTAAGGGTATATATCAAGCCAATAAATCCGGTACTAGCCATCCGATTCCGAAGAACTGGAAGGCTTGGCTGGTCTGGGTTCACATTAATCTGGGATTCGATCCTGTGACCATTCGTGTGTGACAGTGCACCACTTGCCGCACTGTGAATATGTATCATAGAGGGAAGCAAAAAATGGAGCGCATGTTTTAGCAGGAGATATATCACTTAAAGCTTCAAACGTTCTAGGTTACAAGAATAGAATCCCATATAATGCAGAAATTTCATGTCAATGTGTCAATTCCACGAGACCGAATCTAGTCCATCCCGCATGAAGCTGCAACTTTATTGGTGCCTCAGAGGATTCTCGTACACCCACAAAATGTGTTCTCTCATGTTAAGCCCACCTAAAAACTACCACGTATCTCCAGTCAGAGAATTGTCATGGGTATCCTTTCAAACGGCCACTTTGACTTGAGATAACTTCCTGATAGTCCCTCTGACATTTCCAAAAAGGAAGAGTGTGCCGATGACCGGTACTATGCGGCTTTGAACCCAGCAGTCGATATCGTGACAGCTCTTCTTGGCGGGTTTGGGTCAGAAGGCTTGCACAGTAATCGATAGGAGGCGATTGCGAAGGGATTAGCGACGCACTCGACCTTATGTGACTCGTGGGAAGGTTTGAGTTACGTGATCAACCCTCAAAGGGAGCCAACTCGGTTAAGTCCTACTCGAACCAAATTCCTCTCTCCGAGGTTGTCGGTGTGCCGCACAGGACGACTATCCTAAAAATTAGTTGGTCTGTCGATTACTGACTTCGTAGCAGTATTTTGAACCCCATTAGAACTTCCTCCGCAGGTTGAAATGGTGCTTCATCGAATGAAACTTGAGTAGCCTTTGGTTTTCAAGCGGAAGCGCCAAAATGTAAGTCGGATAAAAAGGTGCTAAAATCTCGGTTGCACAGCTCACAACGCCCGTCATATCTGTGAAGTCGAAGCAGGTTTTTACCATGCTGGAATTGCACAAAAATAAGTAAGATTACTAGGGTTCATGCTGCAAGCAGTCCAGTCAGGTACCCAACTGATATTGAAGAATAAAAAATTCCGGCAAATTTCAACGGTTGAACCATGTAATCAGTTCTTAAGTTTTTGAACTGATTATTATGAATGCATGCCCAGTATAGAAAAGGGGTTTCTCCATGACCTGAAACTTTTAACATCTTTTTTTGAATTTTTCATGCTTGAGAACATTTCTATACAACTTTTAAACTTCTTCGTTATTTTTGGAATGAAACACGAGTGAGAGCACTTTTAGGAGGAAGACCGTACGCGGAACGAAGATCCCGAGTCGTACCCATTTGGAGTGAGTCTTAGCCATGATTTATTGAAAGGTTCAAATTTTCCTTTTTGTACGAGTTCACCACAGTGCCCTTCGGGCCGCTAGGTTCACTTTAGTCGTTCCATCAATGTTTTTTCCTTTTAACCCGCGGCGTCAGTTCGATATAAGATGATTAATGCCCAACATGTCGTACCAGTACTCTATACAACTGCAAAATTCACGAAAATAGGCAATAGTTAAAAATTCCTTTTTTCATTTTTTCTACTTTACTTCCCTTACTGCAACAACCCATGTTACTGTCTTATGCTCTTCTGTACCAAGGTTCGAACCAACAAATGTGAGTGCTCATAATTCTAGGGTAGTAATCGTTGCAAACCTGTCAAGTCACTTAAAGAGGCAAGGGAAAGACGCCATTCCCCCCATTGGCTGCTTTCATAGTCCGCAGGCCGGCGAGCCAACGCGCCGGCACGCTGGCCTACGTAAAATGACTTAGTTCGTATGTAAGAAATCTACCTCTGTTGCATTTTGTTTCACGGTCAGAAAAATTTTTGATACGATGCTTCCCAGGGCCTTGGCCCAATACTAGCTCACGTAGCTATACCTCCACATAATGGTCAGTGGTGTGAGGAATTGCAAGGGAAGGAAACGGTGAAGACATTCGGAACCTAGTGAGAAAAATCCTAACTAGTGAGCGAGAAATGGGTGTTGCCAGTATGTCTTACACATTTGAATTTGGCGTCTTTGCTCAAGAATGAATCGACTCAGAAGTTCTGAGAATAGAACTGTATTGTTTGCAAAACGAGGCTATCAATCACAGGCGAATTGAACTGGAATCGCTGAGCACTGAGTATAGAACTCCCCCAGTCATTTTATTAGTCGGAACTTCACTATTTCTTCTACCCAAGAAGATAGGCAGCGCCCTTTGTTATATTGTGGAAGTGTATGTATTGCAATGGAGCGCGGGCTTCAGTCGAATCGCTAGGTTTAATAAGTTCCCAACACAATTGAAGATAGACAACGATTGCTCAACGGAAGAGTTCTTATTTTCAATAAGTTCCCAACACAATTGAAGATAGACAACAATTGCTCAACGGAAGAGTTCTTATTGTCGAGAAAGACGTAAGACCAGAGCTATAGGTGCCATCGGCGGTCCTCAGACGCAGCATATGTTGTCCATACTAGTTCCTTGGTTCACGCACTCGACTGAGGAGAGTACTGTAAAAGTGGCATGTGCATAAAAAGACTTAAAGAGGAAATGCAGATCTAGCGGGCACCGATTGCGTGGGATCACGTGACGCTTCATGCCGATCTGAAGATATAATAACTATGTACAAAGTCCTCCACACGTAGTACTCCATTAGAGTATGAGCTACATACACGGCTCTTTATAGACAGTCATATGAACATCTTTCTTGCTTTTAATGAGAATAGAGTTAAATTAACTGTAGTAGTTCAGGATGTAATGCACCCCTTGATGACTGATGAAGGCAGATTTAGCCCCCACCAGTCATCAAAGGGTGTTCACGATCTCCAGATTAAAGATTGACAAATAGTGTTGAATGGTTATATTCCAAGGTTTTACCATTGTCAGAAGCGTTGGGAGTAAAACAGGTTCAGAACCTTAGATCTGTATCTGCAACTCGAATATGGACGGGTCTTCATGATATGATGAAAGTGCTATAGAAATTACAATACATAGATCTGTAAATTGAAAGGCAATGGTGAGTACTAGATGCTTGCTTCGATGAAAAGCGATATCGTAATGGACTGAAACGTAACCTCGGAATTCAGCCAGATAGTTGCTTAGACTTGGGAAAGATTAACATCCGAAGAAATGATATCAGTGTGCGTAACTGTGCAGAACACACAAGTGTAGCCCTTTGCGATTGTCTTGACATATCTGCTAATGACGAAGAAATATAAGCGATTCTACGGGAATGCTGCACAATCAGATACACGGGAGACACAAAATGTCCATACAAAAAAGGTAAATACCTCGCAGATGAGCCTGAACTATTCAGAAACTCCGTGAGCACATTACACCTCTAATTTATTCTTGAAGGCATAGTTCATGATAATTCCGAGGTATCTAGTTTAAGTGAAATAACGTAAGTTATGCAGCAGAACAAATGACTGGATAAAGGAAAGAGGAACAAGGAATAAAGGCGAGGAAAGCACAGAAATCGGGTTATCGTAAAAAATTTAAGGCTCGAAGAAAAGAAGTAAGGAAAAGATGTGTACGAGATTATGCCAACAGAAGCGACAATGAGGGCTATTTAGACGAGCTGTTAGTTGGTGCAGTAGCGTAGAGAGCTGGCTACAAAGAAGGGAAATTGCGGAAATCGTCCTCACCTGGGCGCATCCATATTTCCGATTCCATAGTTCTTAGCATAACAAATCGCTTATTTGACAAAGAAAAAGGAGATGTATGCTTACAGATTCCGTATGAGTGCGTCGCTGGCCCCAATCGTTTGAGTGTCTCCCTCATAAGCGTAGTGCGTCCTAACGCCCCACTGTGAATGATGTAGCATTAACAAGGCCGGCATAATACCGCAGTTTTTGGCTGTTTAGGCCAAAGCGATTCTGGACATTGACGATTCCCTACAAACCTGCGACGCTCAGTTAAGGTCGTTGTAAGGAATCGACAACGACCTGCGTGTTATCTTTAGAGGGTCACAAGTTCATCCTTGGGAAGAATTTGAATATTTTTCGTGGACTGTTCCTCTAAAATTTTCGCCAAGAGGATGGAAAGATAAATAATGACAGCATGACTTTTTGACGCGGAAAGTTTCTGAACATGTTACTCGCCTGCCTTCCTGGTAAATAATTCAAGCACTAAGTGCGATATTCATAGTGGTACGGCAGTGCTATTGCTTATACGCCCATAGCTTTGATTCCTTGAGCTAATGCTTTCTGAAGAAACCCGAACCAAAGCTCGATCTTATGTCGAAAATTATCCTAGTCCGTATTTGACATTGGGCCTTCGACGCCTTCTTCACGTGAACAATTCGTAGACTGACCCTTGCTGCATGCGCTTTTTCTTCTTTAGTCGTTAACTTCATGTATTGGCCTTTCAGCCATTCGTTTCAGCGCGACGAGTCACCACCTCCTCCACCTAGACCACCTGAAAATGGCAAAGTGAAATGTGGCTATTCACTGAGTAAAGGCCTTACAGCGTGCATGAACCATACAGCGGTTTGTTTTTCTTCGTCAGCTCTCCTTTTATAGTTGAACTTTGTCGGAAAATAGGTTTATTTGTTGTTACTTTTTCCTTTTCTTCTTCTCTGATTTTTTTTAAAAACGGAAGGCAAAGTTGCGCAGGCTACATGCTCGAACCCCTTGTGTACAAAAATGAAAATAGAGGTGCTATTCGTCCATCTCACGAAACAAGAATTGACTGACAGGAATCCGAAAATACTATGATTCTTACACAGCATAGGTGCTACGTGAGGTGCACACCATCTCTTCTGCCCTCAAAATATCCTAACAGGCAACATGATTGTTTTGATTGAAGTGATATGAGAAACCAATCGTGATGTTTTATCTATTTATTTAAGTAAGTCCAAAAGCACGAGAGCTTGGTTGGTAAGATGTTTTTGATAATGCTTTAGCATTGGTCACAACGCCTTTACTTCGCATAAGTAATTCCGGTTCACCGATAGTTACTGTCATAGATTTGTGAGGTATATGAACAGATAATCATTGCAATTCACCAGCATGATGACATCGACCGACAATAAAGAATAAAGTCTTGGGGCGTTAATCAAACCCGTTCAAGGGATGCGCTCACGCATTCGACTTCCATTCAAATCGTAGTGGCGTATTGTATGCATATGTGGCTCACTCGTTACGAAACGACACACCAGCGCACGGATTCTTTATCCAAACTTGGGTAGTTGAACCCTTCTAATAAGAACAATGCAGATTAGCAATAGCTATGATAAACAATCGATGATAGCAACCATGTCGTGTGAGGCGCAGAGGGCGTACACAAGTAACAACCAGACAATCTTTAACAATGCAAGTTAAAAAGAGACACAATGAGGTGACACTGATGAAATTGAAGAAATGAAGGCGCATAATGAGGCAAAACTGATGAAAGTGAAGAAGTGATACGCAGAGCTTCTCCTTCTCCTTTTATTCTGCTCGTTGCATTCCGAGAGGATGAGTTCCCTTGATAACGCGCATGCTTCTGCTATCTTGTGAAAAGCGCATCGAAAATGCGAGCACGGGGATCAGAGGCTAATACGATCGCGGTGATTCCGCGATGACTTCGAATGCAAGCTCATCGTTTGGTTTTGAGTTGCTCACAGTCTGGTTCTCATTGTTATGAGGTTTAAGGCTGGCAACAGGCTGGCAAACTCCCCGTTTATAGCGAATTCGTCCTGTAGCAGCGTAAGTCCCTTCTGCTGCCTTCTTCCTTCTTTGATGTAATTTTTGTTCGGAGAAGAGTTCTACCCCGAGTCAGCTATGACGTGCTCTCCTGTACAGCTGAAATGTCACGATTAGTTTTTACACACATACAGGGAAGGTCTTTTATGGCGTGGACGCTTTTTGAAAATGGTTTTTTGCATGGTGTAGTAGCATGAGCAGAACTATGGTTCATTTCCGCTAAATGACCTTCTTAATGCCAAAAAAGAGTGAAAATGATTCTGTCAGAAATTGCCGTTTCAACCCACTAAGCGTCGTTTGTTTCATTCATGGCGTCGACTCTGTCCGTACAGTAGAAGGCGCCATTGGACTGCGCAATAACATGAACGGTAGCCAAAAAAAAGTGAGCCACTTGTTGAAACCTGTTGAAAAGTGCGGGATAGTTACATATATGCTTTCCACGGTTCAGCGGCTAGCAGCGACGATTGGTGGGGTGGATAGCGATGTGGACTTCGACTTGAGACGGCTAACCTGGCTCGGATCCCCATGGCATTGCCGTTTTTGCATTTTATGCTGCCACCTCCAGATTAGCTCCATGTTGCACCAGGGCCAAAGCAAGTGCCTGACTGGTCATGGTCGACCAAGGCCAGCGATAATCTCTACAAGTAGTTAGACTTCATATGTGGCGCATTATCAGTGAAGGAGCTTCGAAGCTTCACACTCCCAGGAGTATAAAGGGGTATCTTCATTTTACACAACATAAGTGTTGTAATAGGGGTCAGGACCCTATAATATGGTTCCATGGGAAGTGTTCGATGGAAGCTGTCTTCGACCTCGTTCGTCAATGCAAAGATAACAGGATTCCCATATTCATTGTAACTCCCGATTCCGACTTTTCCCTGGGCGTCAACCGCGATCTTCTGTGGGAAAACGAATCACATCCTATTTCAACTCGTCTTCTTGCTGAAGGGTCCATGAGCATTTGGCTTGATATAGAAAGTTGTCACTCCTGAAGGAAATCATTCAAATGCCATATTACTAGATTAATGACTAGACGAAGGGTTAGGGCGATACCCGTTCCCAACATAGTATGTACCATTCCCTAACTCCGCGTCCTGCTATGAAAGACTGGCAGGACACGATCAAGAAGGACATTGCTGAAGTCGAGGTGACTGCAGAAGATACCAATCGTGAGGAGGAAGGAAGTGGAGATGACCAACCAGAACAGTGGACAAAAACCCTTTAACGGCGCGAGATCAACGCTAGGGCAAAAAACGGTAACCAAAGAGTTGTATGGGCTGTGCAATGTCCATATAGTGTCCTAAGACCAGACGATATGATAGAGTTTTTTGACTACCAAGATGATATCTAACCAATTTACCAATATTTTACCAACTGAATGAACTCCCGATGTGAGAGATGCAAAAACAGCCGACTGATGAAAAAAATCTAGGAAAAAACGGGAAAGTTGAAGGGAGGGGGGGAGGGAAGGGGGAGGGGGACTCTTGGGGAGTGTGAAGCCTGCAAGCTCCTTTACTGATAGTGCACCACATATCAGATACTAACGACTCGTAGAGGTTATCGCTGGTCCTGGTCACGATCAGAAGAATCAGCAGATAACATTTTCATAGAACAAAACACCATTTTTCCAGTGGTTTTAAGTCAAAAAATTATGCGCGGAATTGAAAATATGGAGAAAAAAACGACTCCAGCTCAGTGGCTACCTTAATATAAGACGAGTGTTGGTACTTGTTCAGCTCGAAATCAAAAATCGAGATGAAATTACACATTTTCCCCCTTACACCGCGCCACCGTACGCCACATGTTCACCGTGCAATGTACGCTTAACTTAATTGCGCACGGTGACTCGCTGTGAAGGCGAAAATGTGAACTTCTATTGGAAGATGACGGTAGTTGCTGCGAAACCACTATTTCTTTTCATGAGAATTCGGATACGAAACAGCTACTCGTAATAGAAGTGATTTGAAGTGAGAAAGCTCTGTATTCAATTGAACCTCTCAACGTTGCCAAGTTATGTTTTTTGTTGACGAATGACGACAGAATCTTTCCAACAACTTCATTTTCGCTGGGCTTAGCACATTGACGAGATAATTAGTCCACATGTGAACTACGGTTGATATTCTCCATTTTATATTAGTTATAACTCCTTTTCCTGTCACTTTTTTTTCTCAAATCACAAAATCGGAACCAAGTGAAGCTGTCTACCGGAGGGCACCAGAAAGTCTTTAATTTTTGCAAATTCAGGGTTGGTACCTTAGCTCTGCCTCTTTTAAGGAACGCACTAAATCAAATAAAGTTCCTTCAAAAGCATTTAGTAACTCATCGATGCAGCGTTTTTGTCGTACCTCTAGTACTCTGTCCATTGTCCATTGAAAAATTTCAAAAAAGAGATATGTTGAAAAGAAAGTCCCATTGGCTGCTCTCATAGTCCACCGGCGTGCGTGCCGGCGTGCTAGCGTGCCGGCGTGCCGAGGCAGTGCTAGAGGGGGAGGAGGGAGGCAGACGGTCGGTCACTCCTTTGAAGGGCTGTAAACAAAGGGAGACAAGATCAAAAACCATTTGCACAAGCCCTGGTTGTTCGGTTTTTGATTTTGTCTCCCTTTGTTTTCAGCCCTTTGAAAGGGCTGACCGACCGTCTGTCTCCCTCCTCCCCCCTAGCACTGCCTCGACACGCCGGCACGCCGGCGGACTATGAAAGCAGCCATTAACATCTTTACTGTTAACGACAAGATGCGAATAACGCAAAAAGCTCCTCGCAACGATTTCTGCTCACAATAGAGCTCATGATTGAATAGGCACCAAGTGCTACTGTCAAAAAATAGAAATTCCACAAAAGATTTCAAAAATATTACCGCCACACACCAGAAAGTCTACAAAAAAAGCTGCTGTCGGAAGTGGAAAGAAAACGCGCGACGATCACTCGCGACTCTTTATTCTCAGAACGCGATTGTCGTCAATGTGTCTATGACACTAAACCGAAAAAATCCTCTCCTTTCACAATTTCTCGAACATGCTTAGCACTCTGCTCACTTCGCTTAACAATTGCGTATTGCCCCATATCCCTGGTTATCACTGCTAGACCGATGGAAGCCCGACTTCACTGTTGCTAAGGACTGCAACATCTGAAGTCAATCTAGTGCTAGTAGCCGCTAGTTCTTCTATCTCAACCGCGTCACACCAAGTTGATGAAAGAAGCTGACGAAATTGATACAATCATGAACACTCACTGTCATCTCTTGATTAGTATGTTGGATGGAGGGCAAAAGGCGTAATCCAACACAAGCATCGTCCGGGATCCAACTTGGGGACACCGGCACAAGTCAAATCTTTCATCCCTCCAAAGGCTGCCACAGCAAGTTATCGTATAGACCATTAACACATTCACTGCACTAGTAAAATTTTAATGGTAGCAGAATGCAAAAGCGCATCCGAAAACGGGTTGATTGACGCCAGAAACTTCATCCTTTTGTGCAAGTCCATTCCCATCACGAGTATTCCTATCAATACTGGAACTTCAATTCAAACAGTGTGAGGGTTCCCGGTCGCATCTTCGGTAAGCTCAATCGCCACTGAAATGACTTGACCTAGAGGGAAACTCTTCCGCAATCCGCATTATGTTCTGGCTCGTCATTTTAGCCGGGACTCGTTTTTCCTTCGATCAAATATGTGAAGCCAGGCTTTTTATGGTGGAGTGCAAAATTACTCCAAGATTCCACACTGTTTCATTGTCTTACTCCTTTTCGAACCTGCAGCACCCATTGTTTTATATATGTGAGAACTGAGTGTGTATGTAAGCTGCACGGCTTTTGCCTTCTGATTGTTTCATTCTATAAGTTACTTTGTTAGCATCATATATTTCTTCTACAGTTTACCCTTTAACAGATCAAAATTACTTGCCAAGCAAGCATTGATACGGTATCAGAGGCTTGATCTGATCCGTTTCATATCTCCTAATCACCAAACGAGTTGCGACAACCATTCCCATACAGTTGGTAAAGTAAATGGTGGACTATTGCTGTCCAATGCTTCATTTAACCAAATGAATAGTAACATTTCGCTATGTTTTTTTTGCTTTTTTTCAGTTGAAGCTGGTATTGGTGAGCATACGTTGAACAGTAATTGTGCTCTGGGTCAGACTCCGAGGTTGCAGTTTACCCTAAAACGCGCCAATTCGGGGGCCATGACACCTCGTATTGCGGATTAACAGCAGTCAGAGCATTAACAGAGACATTATGTCAGAACAACTTATAACAGCACAGCTTATATTATACGTGCAGCTGTTGACGAGCTGTTGCTAAAAGCTGCTGAGTAGACGAGAGCAAAAGGGGTCTCCGTAGTGTATGGGATAAAGAGCAAGAACGAGTTGGAGTTCTACCCGAGAAAATCTTGCCTATACCTCGCCCCTTTTGAAAGAAAATTTCAGGATGTATTGAGTTGGCGGAGAAGTTCTATCCCATTTTTGATTTTGACAAATCTGCTCACTTCTTAAGCGACTAAACGGCAACGCCACTTGTAGCAAGAGTGTATTACTGCTTCTACCAGCGGCCTGAATTGTTTTTTGCGCCCCTTTTTTGCAGTATTGAGCGAGGACGACCACAGCACTTGTGTCGTACCACACTTTTCTTCTACCATTCCATCTCTTGATTTAGGTGGTGTGTAACGGGTACCCCCAGTTATGAGACAGTAGTCCGCTGCTACAAACGCCAGGTAAAGAAAAGACGGGCTACCCGTATGAACTCAACTTGAGCGAGCTGCAGGTGTGAAAACGTATCCTTAGCAGCATACGAGGAAAATCGTGAACACGCTCGGAGCTCACAGTTTCGCAATCGAAAGTGGATTGAAGAAGTTTGGCCGATATGTTATGCACCACCTCAAGCCTTGCGACGGTAATCCGTGGTGGAGTCCGGCTTGACTCCACTCAATATGCACAAGAGAAACAGATGACTCGAACAACTAATCACCGAACATCCACAGAAAAGCGCAGTGGGTCGGCTCAGGAGAAGCACCGAAAGAGCTTCCCGAAGAGGTTCACCCCCTAAAGGTCATGCTGTCAGTCTGACGAGATGCAGAGGAGTCAGTACATTGGTGACCGTGAGGGTGATGAGCTACTGTTACTGTCAGTCCTTACATGCAGCAGCTACGACCTCTGAAGCGAATCATCGTCCACCGGAAAGGTACTACCCGAAGCGTCTACTTTCAGCTTGACAGTGCCAGACCCTGGCTTCAAGACACACGCTCAAGTTTAAATCTGACAAGAAAGGGTAAAACTCAGGAGTAGTATATTATTTTTTGCTGTACATTGTTAACCTTGTAACTCAAACAGGACCCTTTTTTCTTTTTTCGGTGTGATAGTAATTCGTAAGGTAGAACAGGGTCACACACTGGCATACACCATGACATAATTAATTAATATAAATAATTATGTCATGATGTCATAAACATCTAATTATTCAGAAGACTTAACCCATTGACGACCGCGTGGCCCGTATACGGGCCACAGTTTTATTTTCCATGTATAACACTCATTTTCGATTTTGTTGACCCTTTCAAGTATAGAGCAGGTTCATGACCTACTATGGAATCTTGACGCGCATTGGTCCGTGAAACGTTTACTTCTGACTTTAGTAATAACAGAAAACAAAGTCACTTCTGAGGGCACTGGTAAAGGAGCAAAACCAAAGGTGACCAAATTTAAGTAAAAAGGGTGTAAATGGACTTTGCTGAGGTATTCGATGATTCGAAACATGTCATTCTCATCTTGTCTGCTTCCTCGTATCTAGACAGGAAATGATTTGGTAAAAACTCTCACTCCCTTCGAACAATCAACATTAGATGCCATAACGTAGCTCTAAATAATGTGTATGACTTGTAACCTTTACATGCCACATTTAGAAAAAAACTTTTTTGTCGGCTGGAAATGCTTACGAAAAAAATTACTTGTTCCTAGGACCGTGTGGCCCACCAGCGGGCCACAGCAGCAGCTCGCGAAAAGCGCGTTCGGTCCCACACGCCAGACACGCTATAAAGGCGCGGTCGCCGATGGGTTAAATTCTTCAAAAACCGTAGTGTCGAATATTCAGGGAATGCAGACTCCGAGCAAATGGTTCCTCCTGAAAGCTGATCTCAGCTGACTCACGCTTGCTTGTGAGAAATAGTTTGAGGGGGGATTTAACATGAAAACAGAAAACAGAGAGGCAGAGAACATATTTGAAGCATAATGCGTGTGGGAACTCGGTCTTGAAAAATAGGACCGGATATCGTTAGACCTCCATGCTCACAATAGACAAAGTTAGAATCGCGCTTGAAATTCTGGTCAGATTCCTAAAGCACAAGATCGCGACTGCAATGATTTTGAGAACCTCACAAAAGAAATTCGAACAACCGGCAAACTTCAAGAGTCGAAAAAGTCGTATTTCAGTGTGTAGCAATAACAAAGTAGCGGCCTGCTCAAATCTCAAACGGGAATTCTAGAACCATTTTTTGTGTTCCACTTTCACATAGTATCACTCAATTTGTTGGTTTGTTATTGTTCACCATTTTGTTGTTAAATACGTGTAGCGCATGGATATTTCTAGATCAGCCAGCCAATGCACACCAGCGGAAGTTCACGCTGAGACACACTGACACACCATTGTTTAATACATTTGAGCATCAATATCGATTGCATGGTCATTGAGTTAGCCCTTGAGCCACGATTTGCAGAGAAACAAGGTTGAATAATACCAGTCAAAGGCCTGTATAATTCAAAAAATTGGTTTGAGAGGGGATGTCTTAGCAGCTCTTAAATTGTTAAGCTAGCCTGAACGGATTTTCACTAGTTCTAATTCGTGTTCAGTCGACGACCGACCTTCGCTGGATACGCACACCATTGCAGATCCCTCCCCTTTCCTCAAACATTGATACGTTCCCGTTAAGCCACTAAGGATAGAAGAACTCGAACTCCAAAACTCAACATCATTGTATGTTGGTTCTTGCACACGTTCTTACCAACTTTTATATGCAAAACCGCACACATAGGGAACGGTTCCAGTTGAAAGTGACAGTTGGTGAGGGCATTGGAATATGCACAGATCTTGAAGCAGCATTCTAAGATTGCAGTATGTTTCTTTGATTGGAGTAAGGGAGAACTTCGCTCCACATCTTATGACGCCTTCAAGTGGAGTGTCAGCTTCAGCAAACCCGCTGAACCGCAGCGCTGAGTTTTGCGATATTAATACCGCGGATCCATATTTGTAGTGGAATTTTGCTTCTTCTCAGCCCCTAATAAAAAGTACAAGCCATTGCTCAGCTGCGCCCTGTTTTTGATGAGCCCTTCTTTTCGGGACCTTCCATTGTGGGCTTACTGGTGCATTCTGTGGAATTATAGCTTCCTTTCATTATAATGTAAGTGAAAAAATTATCGAAGGAAGAGATATCAACATAGTCTGTGAGCTTTAGGCGCAGTCAAGTAGCTTCTCATCTCTGTAGTCCCCACTGCTATTATCAAAATCATCATCCGTTTATGAGAGGGAGGGGACAAGAAAAAGTAGAACTGTTGTACTGCCTCATTTTATGCGCCAAACATTTGTACTGTATCACCGCTTGCTTGGACTTGATTTTCGAATCTGCTTCCTTACATAGTTGACGCTGGTTGTCCTAGCTCTTCGATGAAATCTCCGTAGAGTGCTTGTGTGACTCTATTTTACGTTCTCTAGCTATGTGGAGCTGCTTTAATAGCGGAAAACACTCGCGAGTGGTTCGAGAGAGAGGCCGAAAATACAGTAAGTACGATACGGTAGCTGGTTCTGGACCCAACTGCACGATTTCATAGTCGTTTCTATATGGTCGTCCACAAGATATCGTGCACTAGTAACGAATTGCATGTGAAGATCACTAACTCGATGCATGGGCTCAATATCCAGAATTCGTGTCATGACTTTTTTAAAAGTTCTTTGATATTGCTCCACGGCATTGACATGAATGCTGGAATCAACAATATTTAACAGCTCGTCAGTAGATTTCTTTCCTTAAAACTTACATTTCTTGATAAATGTATTCCGAATGTGACCGCATGAACATACAGGCGTGTGCAGTGACGACGACAGTTTTGTAACGTATCACGTCGAACTTCACTGAACACTTGAGATTCATATTGAAGCCATTTCTAGAACAACATGATGTCTGCAACGTTTTAAGGCTCTCATGTCCGCCACGCCTCACGCTGCACCTCATATATACAATAAATTCGACTTCACAAAACCCTGCCAAAGGTGTGCGTTACAAAACGAACACACTGCGCGGAAAATCGATCGATGTAAGTTGGATTTTTCGAATTATTTTTATCAGCCTTTTTAGTTTCGATTTATCACTGAACTTAGGTTTCATATTTTCGATCACTTTTTTGACAATCCTACTATATATAAACCGCAAACGTCCGTTTGTCTGTTTGTCTGTCTGTATGTCTGTTCGTCCTTCCGAAAGTCACGTAGGCACGATGTAGATGTAAATATCACGTGAGCGCGTTGAGGAAACGGTTATGAAATGGGAAGTCAACCAACACTATTGTTGCTACTCTAATAAATCGTAGGTAAGCGATACTGAGTATAAGGTGCACGCGTTAGCATGCGTGCGTGAGCAACTGGTAAATTGCATAAGGCGCATTGCCATAGAAATTCGAGTGGAGCCAAGCAGTTGATGCTCAAAAGCAGAGCTCACAGTAATTTTGGGCTATCTAGTTTCAGACGAATAATGGAAGTGACAATCCAGAATAGTGCAAAAATCGCAACGAAAATCGGCTAGCTCAGAGGAATAAAAGATCAAAAAAGTAGTAAGAAAGGGGGTTGTGCCAAAATTTGGCGATAAACAACACAGGGAAGGAGTATTTGGACGGGCTATCCAAATGTGTATGCTATTGGCTACCGGCTACAGTAAGCGCTGTGCGTTTAGTTCGTGTGTCCAGGTGTGAATCGTGCAACCTCTACAGCCTCTACAAAGACATGACAACACCGCCTTGAGTGTGTACGTCGGCCAAGCCGCTTTGGGGGGCCCTTATTACGCCCTATCTAAGCAGCTTTTCGACCAGACAGCGTTCCTTATACTATCCTCGTGGATCACAGCCTCACCTCAGAGAGGAAACTCAGAAATAATTTTTATCGTGAAGTGTGCCTTCAACGCAATGTTATGTGAAGAAAGGAAGTCGCGAGTCATTGTGATGTCTTTGGTCTGATTATTCTTTCCTGCAATTACAGAAAGTACTGTAGTAACGTACAATAGCAGAAGGATATCAACACTAAGCTCTACGATAATTGAAATAAGCAACAAAGAGTGCAGTTATGACACCGTTCGCGACTAAACAATTAGGCAACGTACAAAAAATAACTTATTTCAATCAACACCGAGTAATTAAAATGACAATCAGGTCGACGAGCACTCGGCCTTGCAACTGCGAAGAGGGCCACAGAAAAAAAACTGGTGAGGACGCAAGGACGGCTTTGCCGCTTGGTCAAACTCGAGCAAGGGTAAACTACAACATGTTCTCGGGGCAGCGCAGCAGGCTGCATTTCTCTAATTAGGATCGCGTACTGTAACAGCTTACGCTCATACAGTACGCGACCCTAATTTAGAGAAATGCAGCCTGCCGCGCTGACCCGAAAAAACCGAGGCAACTTGAATTTCTCAATCACCACTATTAGGCATTTCTTACACTCCAGCTTCCCGCTACTAGGCCAGAAAAAGAGTGAAATTGTCAGATTCCATATGCTGTAGAGTGTGCTTTGAAGAAAAATAATGACGCTATAATTTCTCAATTGCAGACAGCCGGTGGATATTTCCGACCACGTTTTCTGTATTCTGCATTCTATATTGGCTCTATTTCACTTGGCGAAGTTCGACGGACGATACTAGACGTTAAGCATTGACACATCTGATACATTGTGTATAATTAAAGATTTTCTAAATTAACGTTATTGTGATAAAGAGTTTTCTGTGCTCTCACATTTATATCGGTCATTTAGAAGGCTTCAGAGGCTTTTTATAGAATGGGAGTCTACATGATTGTTTGATAGCAATCATCCTAATAAAAAGGCCAATTGCCAATTCAGATGTCTGCTCGGGTGGTTTATGAAGTGCGACTGCATTTTTCTTCTTGATCATCCAACTTTTTTATCATCGATTTCTTAATAACCCTTCTTAATGTTCAAGCACCATGTGAAGTATGAAGTGTTTGGCTCTGAATTTTGGATGGTTATATAGTAGAGTGAAAATGTAGTCGCGGGGAATGGAAGGCCAGCGATCTTTTAAATCATTTCAAGCTGAAGAAGGGAAGGGTTATCTAAATCGATTTTCAATGCTTTCACTGGCCTCCTCCCTCGCCCCTGAATGCATCTTCACCCATAGTATTAGGTTGATGCATAATTATTGCGGATTTTTCCAGAAAAAAAAATTATTTAACGAAAAGATAAAAATACTGAACAAAAACATATTCAAATAACTACATACTTCAGAACTTATCCACCATCTACATCAAGCACTGTTTCCCATTGGCTAGATATTGGGATTCCAAAAGCGAAGAAGTTTTGATCCTTGGGGGTGATCCACGCCTTGACATCGGCCATCAAGTTATCCAAATCGACATAACTTTCATTCCCTAGTCATCTCGTCAGCGATCGGTTGACGAGGTAATCCACAGAAGTTTCTGCTGGTGAATATGACAGACTTAGGAGCAGATCCCATTCCTTGGTTGGCTTTGACTGGTTGTTCCATCGCCGAAAAGTTACTGGGATCGCGGAATGACTCTGCCACGTTCCAATCTTTCTCGAAGTAGTTAAGCCTAATTTGGCGAATATGCGGATGGTTTTCTGGGTACATTTTTGTAGAGGAAATTAAGCAGATCATCCCTGAAAAAATTCAAACTAAATATTTAAGTTCTAACGAGAGAAAAAAGCCGCAAAAAATCCGCAATAATTATGCATCAACCTAATAGTTTTCGAAAAGGGAGGCAGGTCAAGAACCTTTCTTTATTTCGATTATTTTCGCGAAGTTGACTTGATGAGACGTCATGAAGCGCAACATCTATGGCTTCCGTAGAATAATTGTCATTTTCTGTGGAGAGCCTTCAGTATTCAAAATACGTTTTGAACTGCAAACACCCAGGCAATCACAAGTTTCCATTTTTTGATGACTTCTTTCATTTAATTTTTACATAGTAGATGACATAGTATCTTCTTAAGTGAAGGCCTAGATTCCTTCTTCGATCTGATTGTTTTCACAAAACTGAATTCGACGTCATCTGCTTATTCTCAGGCAGGGTTGTATTCACTGTATTTCACAGCAAGTGTGGAAGCAACACTCCAACATGATAAAATTCCCTAACCAATTTTGTTGCTTGATTGCCAGACCAATTGGAGCGACAATAGTAATATATTCCGTACACTCTGCTGAAATTTTGCTCTGTTCCTAACTGAGCGTACTCCTGTATGAGGTCTTGAGTGTAAACTTCCATAGTGAAAACGTTATCGTAAGGTGCACCATATTTTTGCAATTCGTTTAACCACGCCTTGACTCTCCGGAATGGAATCGACGGTTTTCGTGGAAAACGATGCAGTTGGAAAACGATATCACAACCTCTGATGCGGCTTCTGTTTTGTTGATATAGGGTAGCAATGAGTGTACGTTGTAACCCCACTGACTGAACGGGGTTGTACCCAAGTGTGCAATCCTTCGCCCACTCCACCGCCTTTGTCTCAACGTCGCAATCGTAGCTCTAAAATAGTTCTTTGCAAACAATACAACAACAGGTTTGTTTGATCGGTAGAAACGGTAGAACAACGGTGCTGGACTTGGTTTTAAGGCCTGAAGTCTTAAAAGTGATTATGAACAGAGTAAATTATAACAGAAACGTACCACTTTGTTCATTCTAACCTTTTCTGGACCGACGCTGATCTAAGCTAATCCTTTACCTATGAAGGGTCTGGATAGCCTCAACCAATGAAACCGTTTTCAGAAGTTTTTTTGTGAGGAACTTGCTGGTACTCATTGTGCTTGTCAACAAACATCTGTCTAGCTTCGTCCGTCATTCTCGTATTGAGCCTAGGGCACATACCTCCTGAATGACGTTCTTACAACCCGTCACCCCAAACTTGAAAGATCATTTTTGTGAAATTATCTAGTCTTAGAATTTGCATCGTAAGATTTCGCGGTTTTTTTCACTGTTGACGCTGGCATGACCGTAGTGTATCCTGGGGGGATACATGGAGTCTCATCTCTGCTACAAGTGCAATCACTGCAGTCCTCGTCAGTTGTGCATGGATCCCTTGTGTCGTAAATCGAATGGTTGGGCCTTTTTACTTTGTATTTTGATTTTTGGAGGAAAGTTCGAGTGAGGGGACCTAATTGCTCTTTGACCGTTGTTCTTTGACTCGCGCAGGGTTATACTCACATCCTTCGAGTCACATGCTTGGGCACCATTCAACAGCACAACGTATCTTGTCACTCGATTGCCAAGCCACCTGCAACAAACGTTCTTACGACATCAATAAGTTAATCTAGCTGTGGAGTTTATAATCACCTGCGTGTAATGACCAATACCCCGATTGAAAACTGTCAAGATATTCTCCTGTGGCACACCATGCATCTTTAATTCCCAGAACTAGGCTTGGACGCTCCGAAATTGTGAATCCATTTTTGTCCAAAATCCAAAAAAACAAGTTGGGCTTGTTATATATATATATATATGTGTGTTATGTTATCTATCATGTACATATGTTATCCTACTATATATAACGCGCTAAGTGTGTCTGTTGGTTTGTCTGTGTGTTTGTGTGTGTGTGTGTGTGTGTTTGACCGGAAATTCATGACTCCGGTTCCCGTCGACCTAGAGAGTTCAAATTTGGTAGGTGTAAGGGGGGCAGGATGGGAACACTAATGGTGGGTGGTGGGGCCGGACTCCGCCCACAGGGGGCGGGGTTTGTGCGAAATAAATGTTTGAGTGCAAATTCATAACCCCGGTTTCCGTCGACCTACAGAGTTCAAATTTGGTAGGTGTAAGGGGGGCAGGATGGGAACACTAATGGTGGGTGGTGGGGCCGGACTCCGCCCACAGGGGGCGGGGTTTGTGCGAAATAAATGTTTGAGTGCAAATTCATAACTCCGGTTTCCGTCGACCTACAGAGTTCAAATTTGGTAGGTGTAAGGGGGGGCAGGATGGGAACACTAATGGTGGGTGGTGGGGCCGGACTCCGCCCACAGGGGGCGGGGTTTGTGCGAAATAAATGTTTGAGCGCAAATTCATAACTCCGGTTTCCGTCGACCTACAGAGTTCAAATTTGGTAGATGTAAGGGGGCAGGATGGGAACACTAATGGTGGGTGGTAGGACCGGACTCCGCCTACAAGGGGCGGAGTTTGTGTGAAAAACTTAAACTTGGACCTAGAGCGTTCAAATTTGGTAGGAATACAGACGGCAGGGTGGAAACACTTATGGTGGGTGGCAGGACTGGACTCCGCCCACAAGGGGCGCGGTTTGTGTGAAAAACTTAAACTTGGACCTAGAGCGTTCAAATTTGGTAGGAATACAGGCGGCAGGGTGGAAACACTCATGGTGGGTGGTGGGGCCGGACTCCGCCCACAGGGGGCGGGGTTTGGTCGAAATAAATGATTGAGCGGAAAGTCATAACTTCTGTCCCCGTCGACCTAGAGAGTTCAAATTTGGTAGGTGTAAGGGGGGGCAGGATGGGAACACTAATGGTGGGTGGTGGGGCCGGACTCCGCCCACAGGGGGCGGGGTTTGTGTGAAAAACTTAAACTTGGACCTAGAGCGTTCAAATTTGGTAGGAATACAGGCGGCAGGGTGGAAACACTCATGGTGGGTGGTGGGGCCGGACTCCGCCCACAGGGGGCGGGGTTTGGTCGAAATAAATGATTGAGCGGAAAGTCATAACTTCTGTCCCCGTCGACCTAGAGAGTTCAAATTTGGTAGGTGTAAGGGGGGGCAGGATGGGAACACTAATGGTGGGTGGTGGGGCCGGACTCCGCCCACAGGGGGCGGGGTTTGTGCGAAATAAATGTTTGAGCGCAAATTCATAACTCCGGTTCCCGTCGAACTACAGAGTTCAAATTTGGTAGGTGTAAGGGGGGGGCAGGATGGGAACACTAATGGTGGGTGGTGGGGCCGGACTCCGCCCACAGGGGGCGGGGTTTGGTCGAAATAAATGATTGAGCGGAAAGTCATAACTTCTGTCCCCGTCGACCTAGAGAGTTCAAATTTGGTAGGTGTAAGGGGGGGCAGGATGGGAACACTAATGGTGGGTGGTAGGACCGGACTCCGCCTACAAGGGGCGGAGTTTGTGTGAAAAACTTAAACTTGGACCTAGAGCGTTCAAATTTGGTAGGAATACAGACGGCAGGGTGGAAACACTTATGGTGGGTGGCAGGACTGGACTCCGCCCACAAGGGGCGCGGTTTGTGTGAAAAACTTAAACTTGGACCTAGAGCGTTCAAATTTGGTAAGAATACAGGCGGCAGGGTGGAAACACTCATGGTGGGTGGTGAGGCCGGACTCCGCCCACAGGGGGCGGGGTTTGGTCGAAATAAATGATTGAGCGGAAAGTCATAACTTCTGTCCCCGTCGACCTAGAGAGTTCAAATTCGGTAGGTGTAAGGGGGGCGGGATGGAAACACTAATGGTGGGTAGTGGGACCGGACTCCGCCCACAGGGGGCGGGGTTTGTGCGAAATAAATGTTTGAGCGCAAATTCATAACTCCGGTTTCCGTCGACCTACAGAGTTCAAATTTGGTAGGTGTAAGGGGGGCAGGATGGGAACATTAATGGTGGGTGGTGGGGCCGGACTCTGCCCACAGGGGGCAGGGTTTGTGTGAAAAACTTAAACTTGGACCTAGAGCGCTCAAATTTGGTAGGAATACGGGCGGCAGGGTGGAAACACTTATGGTGGGTGGCAGGACCGGACTCCGTCCACAAGGGGCGGGGTTTGTGTGAAAAACTTAAACTTGGACCTAGAGCGTTCAAATTTGGTAGGAATACAGGCGGCAGGGTGGAAACACTTATGGAGGGTGGCAGGACTGGACTCCGCCCACAAGGGGCGGGGTTTGTGTGAAAAACTTAAACTTGGACCTAGAGCGTTCAAATTTGGTAGGAGTACAGGCGGCAGGGTGAAACACTCATGGTGGGTGGCAGGACCGGACTCTGCGCACAATGGGGGGGGGGGGGGTGGGGTTTGAGCGGAAAATCATAACTCCTCAAGGGTGCAGGGCTTACAGAGATATGTCAAAATGGATCTAGAGCGGTCAAACTTAGTAGGAATACAGGAGGCAGGATAGGAACACTGATGATAGGTTGCAAGACCAAACTCCGCCCCAAAGGACTGGGCGAGAATAAATACTGTTAGTTCGGACCCAGACCGTTGAAGCTTGAAGGCACAAGGAGTTGGCTGGGAACATTGATGGTAGCTAACATAGTAGACTCGGCCGCGATGAAGTGTCTGAATAATTTTTTCCCTAAATAATCGCCTTTGTGATATAATGCGATGTTCTATTCGGACACAGCGAAGATGGCTTACAGAAAAAATCGCTCACAATTTGAAGCTAATACTGAGGGTGTACAGCTTTCAAAGAAAAAGTAGAATCCGAAGCGTTATTTGCGCATAGCAAATTTTTCAGAGGAAGGAGGAGCGCCCGGCGTA
The DNA here is from genome assembly GCA_000469685.2 of Haemonchus contortus. Lineage (NCBI taxonomy): Eukaryota > Metazoa > Nematoda > Chromadorea > Rhabditida > Trichostrongylidae > Haemonchus > Haemonchus contortus. The sequence continues at coordinate 20,837,576 of LS997566.1, forward strand.
GCCGGGCGAACCCATTAGAAGGAGGGACGCCCGGCGTTAGCTGGGCGGCCCGACTGGTATATGATACACTAATATTTCTATTGCCAACAAAGCATCTGTGATATACACAGAAACATTGAAAATTGCCAACCCGTGTTCTAGGTTTGAATCGTCAAACAAAAAGCTAGAGGAAACGATGGGCCTTCTTTTGAGAAATAGGTATAATGAGGAATTTATAATCACTATTATAGCTAGATGTATATATAGAAATAAACTTATTCGTTACAAGTATGCTATCAAGGATAATCTAATAATATAACCAAACAAGTTAGTGGAATTATGAAAATTTTCTAGTAATTATCAATAGTACAACTTGTTTTCCATATGTGTACTTTGTCTAATTGTATTGACCAATCCATTTCACCCATTCGTTTGTCCACTGACCCCAAACCACTGATGAGCCTCAGGGGAACGAGGAAATGGTGATTCGTCCGGTGAAGAGGCGAAACGAGCCATCTTTAACTCCATTTTATTTATTGTTATTTCATTTATTGTCACTTTATTATGTTTTCCACGTTTTTTTACAAGCTCCACTATTTTCAATCTGTTATTCTTTATTTATTGAATTTCAGCATATTCTGCAGACTCCGTCTTGCTGAAATTAGTCCCTCCTAGCATTCACAAGTTTTGATTCCAGTAGTTCTTTTGCATAGGCGGGTCATATTCAAATTAAAACTCCTATGCATATGCTGTCATACTTACATCAACTTTGCAATGGTGACTCCAAAAAACCTTGAGCTCAATATAAATATTTTGATACCCTGTTCGGAAGGGACAAAGGAGTAAACATAAGTGTCATAATTTGAGCAAAGCCACGAAGCATACCACTTTTAACAATCGAGCTGCTCTCGGAGCAAATCCTCCAAGCTTACTTTCGCTATCCTTTAGCCATAGTGGATCTGGAAAATACCTTTGTCGCACCGGTCCTGCAACGTTATATTATAGATGCTTTGCACAGACGCTACTAACCGATACTAGTTGTGCTTATCAACAAGAATCTGTCTAATTTCATCAGTCATGCCATTGTCAGAGGGACAAAACGCAGCTAAAAAAGTCCCCATAATCGAAACTTCAATTCCAAGCTTTCAAAACCTTGACAGATGCACACCCTCCAAACATGGTGGTGTCAGAAACACCTGAATGAGGCGATAGCAGCTGATACAACTTCTCTTCACATATATTCAAAACTCACAATCAGAACACAAGAGAGAAATCGATATTGTACGGAGTGTCGAATGTGCTTTTCATTTGCTGCAAAAATTGGCTACTTTCCATGAATGTCTCATAATGACCTAGAATATGTGAACTAATTTTGAGTAAGATTCTAGTATGATTCATTCACAATGATTTTGACGAAGTGAACTATTTTTGAGAGAGAGTCTAGGACGATTCAGGATGATTTTTCAAACACTTCCCCACTAACCGATTATGCTACACGCTAACATTATTATGAAGACCAGTCAAAACAGTAGCAGAAACTTCGCATCCAACAAGTTATGAGCATTCACCCACATTTAGCCAGGCCAGCATTGTGGCAAAATTGAGGGTGAGTAGGCGCGTGGGTTCCTTTTTTCTCCTCGTGTACATTTCAAACGATTAGCGATAGTTCAGTCCTCATCATTCAACATTCTTTGCCATCAAATGGTTTCCTTAGTTTTCCTAGTGCAACAGTTTCTTTTCACTAAAATCCAAGTTGAGAGTGCCTGAGATCAAAAAGAATTCTCGGCGAGCTATTTTACACACTTCCATGAGATCAGACTTATCAAGCGCTATAGGTAATTACTACTAGGTTAATCGAGAACTATGTTAAATCCTCTCTAAATATAAGGCGCTAACTTTGTGTGTCCGTTTGTATGCCCGTTTGTGTGCCCTCCCAAAAGTCACATAGGCACGATCAAGAGCATGGAGATCACAAGAGCGCGGTGGGGAAGTAGATCACATGCTAATCAATTTTTTAGAGAAGAGAGAATGTAGGGTAGGAAACGTTTTACATGGGCATCTGTTGGTATCAGGCATCATCGAACACTCTGCTGATTGTTCTCCATTTCATCTCTGAAGCGCAATTATAATAAATAATTTTTTGAGGTGTTAATCAATCCCGTCAGAAAGATCCCGCGCATTCGACTTCTATTCAGAATCGTAGTGCGGTATTGAATGCGTATGTGGCCTACGCAATGACTTGCGATGACCGGCCGATGTACAAGTCAGTGCTTTTCTGCACCTCCGCAATAATCGCAATTTTCTACAATCAGACTAGAACGACATTTTCAATATAATGTAATGACAGCCACGCTCTCGAAAGGATATTTTGCTCTTGAATGCTTAACCCTTATGCGCAATTTCCAGGAATGAAACTAAAGGGGGACTTCGGGTGTCGTTTATACGGAACATGAAAATGTTTTACTGCTTTTTTCGAGAGCGAGCTCGCGCGCACAGCGGAGCGTGCCTAACGACTACTTCTGTGGTAAACTATTAACTGAAATTAATTTATCTGTAAATCGACCGACATAGGTTATAAGTGAGGCACGAACAAATACAAGCATCCAATGACATGTAACAATACAAGGAATGAGGACAAAAGGATTAATCATACAGAGCTACATGCAGAAGTAGATCATCCCGATGGGATATGATATCGGTGGCCAGGGCTTCGCCCCATGGCGGTAGCGAAATGGTAGATGCCGCTCGTCGGGTAGAGAACCTTGTCGACTCCCCGATGTCGTCTTCTTGCTCCGCGCTCTGCCCTAAAATTTCTTCATGAGTCATCTGAAAGCATCAGCATATGATCGCCGCGCTGGTACAGCGACAGCGCGGCCTACACCTCCCCACTTCACCCAAAGTCAGACCCGGACTTTCAGGAACGCTACTAACACATGAGAGAGTAGAAAAAAATGTCCTACCAAAAAGGAGTTTTTAATAGTTGCGAAAGTAACTAGGACGGGATTCGAGTTTTGCGGACACTTGACGTGCGGGGCGAGCTGGTGGATGTCGCCGATATAAACGTGGCGAGCGTGTGACAAACGCCCGGCAATGGTCAGGAGAGCTGGTTCAGGTATTTGGGAAGCCTCATCACCTATTACGGTAATGAAGGATGAAATATAAGACTTAAAGACGCCGGAACGTGACGTTGAATTAAAGGCAATGTTCACGAAAAAAATGGTTTCGGAGATTAGCACATGTTTTGAATTCGAAGCCCCCTCTGATACCATTTTTGCAGGAATTAGGTCGGAAAACGGCTGGATAGGGCACGATAAGGGCAGGAACATTGGGGGACGGGATGCCTCCGCCCCTCGCTAGATTGACTACGAGTTCAAGTTGTCCTTCACCACATTCGCACTGGAGCGAAGTTGGTGAAAAATCGATACGCTGATTGGCAAATTGCCAGGAATGATCAGCTGGTCCACCGCCTCGTACAGGAGCTAGTATTCGGCTGTTATTTCTATTTTATGTTTGTTATTTCTATTGTTTTTTTTTTGTTATGAATTTTTCATGGTAGCATTCTTTAACTATACTCGTAAGTTTATTGAAGATTCTAACATATTTTGTGTAGATTATTGCATGCAAATGTTTTTTTAATGCAGAAACTCCGTTAATTTCGATGTGTTGTCTGTATTGCAGACATTGCGTCGCCTTCGTGCATTCTCGCTCGAACACTCCCTAACCGCAGTTTTTTCAATGTGAAATTCGTCCACCCCCCCCCCCTTTCCAGCTCTTTTTTGACCCTTTGTAATTCTTTTTGTTCATCGTTTTTTGCGCTTGCTTCGTTGTTATCGCTTTATTCTAGAGTAGTCCTATCAATTCCCGTCAAAAAAGGGTACCCTAACTTTTTTGTAAACAGTGCCTTTAAGTAGGGAAGAGGTGGTCATACACAAAACCAAAGGACGATTCACCGCAAATAAGATTTTATTCATACGCTTGAGTGTGCGGGATACGTACTGTTCCGCTACTTCATATTCGTCCCTCTCATCGTCCGTCATTCCGGGCATTGCATCGGGTTTGCCAATATAACTCTCAACTAAGGAACGATGCCGTTTAAAACGACGGCAGCCTTCCAAATCCTCTTGTGACAGCTGGTGCCTAAACCTGTCACCCAGGGTAAGAAGTACCTTACTGAGGTCTACGGGTGTTGGGGTGCGATTGTCCGCCGCAGCCGTGTCCGAGATGTGGCGAACCACCTGCATGTCGGGAAAGTCGTCCAACGACAGCAGTGTTTCCGTGAACTAAGCTACCGCCGCATCCGTTGATGTTGTAACGATGACGGTAGTCTTGGGAAATCTAGCCGAAAGCGCCGCTATAAGAGATCCCACCAGTGTTTCGCCGGTGCCAAAAGCGGCTTGAATGGCCACCAGCGGAGTGCGACTTGCGCCTACTCGGATCGCGTCTCCCTGGTCGGGGGTCAAAGTAAGAGTACGTTGGTTGACTATGAATGACCGAGCCTCCTGAGACGGAGCTGCAAGGGAGCGGAAATACTCCTGCTCACTGACGCCTGCCTCTTGGTTTGCGTAAAGGATGTTAATAACCTGATCACCCATGGAGTAAGGATTAAGGCCTGCGAATATATCCATACGTGACAGCAGGTCATAAATAGGGTTGGCTGCTACGTTCGACCGGCTAAGGCGAATGCAGGCATCAAAGACGCGAGACCCGTCAGAGTTGCGGCTGTTTTGCCGAATCGCTCGAAGAAAAGTGGTGTTGGCCCACGGGAATGCTTCGAGGGTAAGGTTGAGCAACTTACCAGTCGGAAAAGTTGACAAGGTGGACACCTTAGCCCAAACCAAACTGGGAGAACTAACCACTCAAAGAACGACGTGCCGACCGGGAGCCCATCCATCTCCTGAGGCCATGTCAGTGAGACTGAATTGTATCCGTATCGGGTGCCAGAGGGGATAAACTAGCGTAACCTCCCGCAAATGAGTGCGACGACCGTCGCCCGCGGCGTTTATAGCCGCAAGCGCTGCGCAAGCTGCGTTGGGAATGCGACCGGCTTTCCGCTTGGATCCCGCAGGGTCTCGATGGAAGTTATCGAAGCGCTGAAGTCGGTCAGCGCACCATTCGCGATCGTTGAGCGGCAACAGGAAGACTCGCGTGGGGAGGATTCCTTCTTCCGGGTGCATCGAGAATAACCGACGGACGGTGGCCGCCGGGTGCTCTCGCGCTTCTAACGATACTGGAGGCTCACAGAACCGCATGGCTGAGGAGACGTTTACGCGCGAATGTGCCCCCACGATGTCATACTGATGCAGACGTTTGAGGTTAAAATTGCAAAGCGCAGGAGTAACCGTGACCGCATCTGGCGAACCTTCAAACACTGCCCGAGCATGTGTAACGCGATTGTTCCGGGTCGTGAGGGAAAGGATTATGCCATAGACCGGGTCCGAGCGGTTAGTGATGGTCACTAACGCATAGTGGGCCGCTCTGAAAAAGAAGGAGGCCGTTGTTTCGAGAGCCGTCATGCGAGGTATGGAAGCCTTCTTAAGGGTGTCCTCTGGAGATTCGAATGCCTGGGGTGTCGGCTTGACGTCATATACCCGGACAAAATCCCTAACTGAAACAAGAGACCTATTGAAACAACGACAGCCTGCTTCGATGTCAATACCACACCTATCGAGGAGCATGCAGTGGAAGTCGCGTCTATCCGGACCCATAATGAAAAAGCACTTTGCCTCCAGTACAAGGCCTGACCCGTAACCTGTGGAAACCACCTGATATGGAACAGGGTGGATGGAATTGAAGGTACGCGGCTTAGTTATGTACTGGTGGAGTCGGTTGAGGTCTGCGTGTACGAAAACCACGTCGACCTCCTGATAAGTACCCGCCATCATCTGGTCAATAACCTGCTGGGACTGCTTGCGGAAGCGGATAGTGTCGTCTAAGTGTGGCAACTCGATAAAGGGTATTGATGTTGGCAACTTAAGTTCCCTGAAGACTACCTGCGGAAATAGTGATTTATTGAAGTGCTTCGAGAGTAATCCCAAGTCAGGCAGGTGGTGGTACAAGTTCACATCAAGATCCGTGGTGACCGTAGGTGGATCCAGGTGAAGGTATTGAAGCGGGCGAGGATTTACGAACTGCGCCCATGGATGGTTGTTAATCCAAGGGTGAGTGAAGCCTTGTGGGGTCTCCCGAGGTAAGTGCGAGGTACTCACTTGAGGGAGTGATCCAGCAAGAACTACTGGCGCCGGGGGGGGGGGGGGGGGGTTCAGCAGGCTGTGCTGCGGAAGGTGCCCTTGGTCCACGTCCCCTTGTGGCGGTTCTACGCGTAGGTGGCCGCGAGTTAGCGGGTTGAGCTCTCGACGAGCCGGATGCGGGGGGGTCGCGAGGAGGGAGCTCCACGCGAGGAGGATGGCGCATCCGCTCGAACCGGCTGGCGTCGGCTAGATCCGCTGCGACGTAGGTCAGATGGTGGGGTTGGTGAATGGTCTCCTTCCTCTTCTACCTCCATAGGGTGTGGGGTAGAAAGGTGAGCAACTGCCAGCTGTTCCAGAGAGGCAGTCATGTTAGCGAGCGATGACTTACGAGGCTGCTGGGGCTTAGCTTTCTGGGCTGGCTGCTCTACGGTGGAGGATCTAGACTGGCTGCTCGGAGTAGGTGAGCGACGCGGGCGCGATTCGAGCGACACGGGAGCTCCCCATCGAACCTGTAAGGCTTCGGGTTCTGAGAGGATACCGTATTCCTGTTCTGGGAACTTGAACCTTGTGCCTCGGTCACCGGTTTGGATGTATCCACGGCGGAAACCTCCTCGGTCGAAACGTCGGAGAGGATATTTGTTGATTCGGCCTCTACGCAGCCATTGTCCACTTCGTCGGTCGACGTGCGACTCGACGACATACTGTTGGTATCGTCCGCTACGCTGCTCACCAGAAAAAAAGGTTGCCTTACCACGAAGTGAATATAGCACACCACAAATAAGAGACGTAAGAAGAATGTACAGCGATCGAGCAAAAGTCGGGTCTTTGTAATTACCTATAATATGTTTCGTAAACAGGATAATACTAGAAAAGCAAAAGTCGATTGCTATAGAAGAATCAATTATCGATTACGTAAAAGGAAGTAGGATATAACGCGAGATATATGTATATGTATGCATTATACGATAAGATATGACACTGAAGAAGAGTAGAAGCATTTATGGAAAAGGTAGAGAAGAAGAAGGAAAGTGGAGGAGGACGGCCAATGAGCGGTTGATGAGGACAGACTGTTTAAATGAGTGAAGTGGGCGTGTCATTCAAGGAGACTAACAGATAAAGGCAATGGCATTTAAACATGTGCGAATGCCAGAGCGCCGAAAGAAAACAAAGAAGATTGGCATGAGGAAGAAGTTCATGAGAGACCGTAAGCTCAACGATGTGAGTTGAACGGAATTTAAATTGGTTACCGACCGTACCGGTCAAAGCGAAGTACGTCTCAATCTGAAGCGTGTATTATACGAATGCGAGGGTGCCGAAAGTGTGGGAGACGGAGACTGGTCCATGGTATGACCGTAGCCTTCCACGGGACTGTCGACGTCGTCTGCTGCAGTGGGAGCAAGCTGTTCTGTTTTGCGCAGCCGTGGGGTAGTAAAAACAGGTCCTGACAGGAGATGACATGGCATGACCTGATTCATATGAACTTTCTTAGGTGCTGACTGCGGAGAGGAGATGCTGACTATGATTAGATGAGGGGGGGGGGTCACCTTAATGACACGAAACTGGCACAACCATGGATAACAAAGCTTTTGGGACAGTCCTACCTTGGGGGCTAGGTCACGAAGGCATACGCGATCGCCTTCTTTAATGGATAGGGGAGAAAGATGGGTGCGATCATGTTGCGCTTTGAACTTCATTCGTTGCCGCTCGTTGAAAGACATCGCTGAACGTCAAGCCGCGTGAAGGGTAGTGACCAGATTTTGAACGTAGAATCCCGAGTCTTCCGCTGGAATGTGGTTTTCCAAATCGTGTTGGATCAGCAGGTCGATATTCAATACAGGGTCGCGTCCATACATAAGAAAGAAGGGAGTATTATTGATGCTCGAGTGAGCAGAAGTATTGTACATAAACGCGCAAGCACATACATACTTGTCCCAATCCAGTTGGTTCTCGCTAATACATATAAGTACGGAGCATTGGATGAAAAGTGGCGAAAATTCGTTCGCACGCGCCGTTACCTTCATGATGGTAGGGTGTACAGTAATGCCTATGGATGCGGAAACTGTCCCTACTCAGACATTACTTCGCTTTTGAAGTATGAGGCATTGTCTGAGATAAGCTGGGTCATAACGCCGAACTTTAATATACACTCGGAAACAATAGCTCGCGCTACCGTAACCGCCGTACAATCTGGCAGTTTTGCATTGGCATGCTTCGCAAGAACGAAACAGCGAGAAGATATCTTCGGCCATATGAGGCCAAAAATATTTACGTGCGACCTTCGCTAGGGTTTTCTTCCAGTTGAAGTGTCCTCCGGAGGAAGGGCTAGTGTGGAATGCCAGGTAGATGGGTTCTTTAAACTTGTCGGGCACTGATAACCGTTCTAAGCGGAAGGATGCGGAGTCTGTACGGTGGTCGACATAATAGACGCAACCGTTCTTCCGTTACACGCATTTTTCGGCAATGGTCAGCCATTCCGTCTTTTGTTGGTCGCTAAGAGAGGAAGGGAATCGCTGTGTCTCTATGAAAGAGAGAGTAGCGGAACAGGAATGATCGTTTCTTTGCTCTTGCAGAGCGTCGTAGGGCCGAATAGCATAAAGGGGACCTACGCAAAAAATTGAAGTTCGTATCGAATATGCGACAGGCAGGGCAGTATTGATGCTGACAGGAAACACGATTATGTCTCCTGCTTTAGGTGTGCCATCCTGGAACTTGACACGTGAATCAACGGCTCGGGATAGGGCATCAGCTACGACGTTAGACGACCCTTTCAGATATTCTATAGATACATCATAACTCTGCACCTCAACAACCCACCGTGTTAAGTTCTCATGCGTCTTATTACGTTTTAACAGAAACGTGAGCGGACGATGGTCGGAGTAGATGGTAGTGTGATTACCGTATATGGTGGGTCGAAAGAAACGTAGTGCACTCACAATTTCGAATAACTCGATGTTTGTGGGACTCCATTTTTGCTGAGATTCCGACAGCGTTTTACTAAAGTAACCAATGGCAACGAATTGTGGGTCCGTATCCGAATGACGTTGAAACAAGGCCGCTCCCACCGCATATTGGCTGCCGTCAGTATGAAGGAAAAATTCCTTACCCTGTGGGAATCCCAGGCATGGTTTTGACGTCAGCTGAAGCTTAAGCCGTTCAAAGGCTTCTTGTTGCTCCGGTCCCCATACAAACTTCGCCTTATCCTTTAAGAGAGCATACAAGGGGGGCGCTACCAACGCGAAATTTGGAATGAACTTCCTGGAGAAGTTGGCCATGCCTACAAATCCTTTTGCGGCCTTTGTTGTAGTATGTGTGGGGAACTTTTCGATGGCCCGAACGTTTCGAGCCGCGGGTGAATAGGAGGCACCTGAGATCTCATGACCTAAAAAAGTAATGCGGGTGCGGGCTATTTCTGTCAGTTTCTTACCAGACGCCTTAAAGTTAAAAAGGCGGAACCGGTAGAAGACCTTACGGAAGGATTGAAGATGGTTGGGAAAATACTTGTCAAATATGACGATGTCGTCCAGATAAGCAAGGCAACTATTCTCTAAGCCTGCTAGGGTGCGTGCCATTGCCCGTAAAAAATAAGCTCCTGCGTTTTTAAGACCGAAAGAGAGGTACACGATCTGGTAAATACCCCGATGTGTTGCCCAACCACATTTCTGCTGACTCTCCGGAGAGAGAAGGAGTTGCATATACCCTGATGCCAAATCCAAAGTGGTATAAAACTTGTGACCGGCTATCTTAGTTAGGATATCCTCAATGCGGGGTAGAGGGTAGTGATCGGGTACGGTAACGCTGTTTAAGGGGCGAAAGTCGAGGCCGACTGTTAAAGAACCATCCTTTCTCTTAACAAGAACGGTGTTGTGGACCCAAGGTGTGTCACTCTCAACAATACGCCCCGCACGGAATAACTTGTTTATGTGATCATCTGATTCTTTCTGGAACTTAACGGGAATACGCTGAGGGCGGAACCGGGTTTGTGGGGTATGGGCTTGAACAACCCAAACAACCAAGATCTTGAACAAATGGTCTTTGATCTTGTCTCTCGTTGTTTACAGCCCTTCGAAAGGGCTGACCGACTGTCTGAATCCTTCCTCCCTCTAGCACTGCCTCGGCTCGCACGCCGGCCGGCCGACGGACTATGAAAGCAGCCTATCGGTTGTCGTCTTGATAACGATTTCAGACTCTTCATAGGAACCCAGATCGTAAGAGCCAGTGGAAATGCGATCACGAAACTCATAGAACAACTGAGCCAGTTGGCTTCGTTCTTTGTCAGAGACCTCTGCGAAAGCCAGATCGACTTTGCAGGAGTCGATGCATCACCTACGAAGGGAGGTAAACCAGACTGAGAGTGAGAAAGAGGTAAAGCGTCATTGCTGTCAAGAGGAACAGCTAACGATATCGTTGTCCCTTATAGAGCGTTTCTGGTCGAGATGATGGATTAGATATCAACAGAAGGGGGTCAGCAGCATTATACTGCTGGAGAAACCATTAGTGATTTGATTGACAGCTTGTCATCTTGAGAAACTAAGCGAAGTTGGACAGGTCTGCTCCGTTACGCAATGGACAAGTCTCGGATGACGGTAGGAGTACGGTAGTCTCAGCAACGCGAACAGACATTGTCTGCTCGGCAAGTGGCAAAGGGTTTGGGGGGACGCGCACAATATTTTCAAGTGGTGATCTGCAAAGCGCAGAGTTATCATAGTCGATGGTCCAAGGTGGTAACCTACGAAGGAGGTCATTGCCCAGAATAATATTGTAGGCATACGCTACGTCGGGAATGCAGGCTGACTTTGTAAAGTAGACAGGGTGCTTGACCGATAACGACCCGATTTCAAACGACACGAAAGAGTTGCGAACCCCAGAAGTTGGACAGGGACTCTTGCCATACCTATTACGCTAGTAATGTAGCTTTGAAGCAGCTGGAATGCTCCAAATAGAGGAATAACATCTACTGAGGTAAGAGTTATGGATGCACCGGTGTCAACGAGGACCAATACTTGCACTTGATTAACTCGAACAGGAATCTGAGCAACAAAGAAACGATCACGATGTGATAAATATAAAACATTGACGGAGCTCATGATTGCAAGAGGGGGCCATGAGGAAGAGGCATCACTTTTGAGACAAGCTAATGGAACAGGTTGTGACCTTTACTGAGAAGATGTATTAGAGGATATCGAGGGGCGTGACTGATTGGCTAACGGGAACGACTGCGAAACAGGAGCACGGTATGTCGGGAGTTGCTCTCGTAATAGCGGGAGCAAACCCGAGTAATATATATTACAGTCAAGGATAAAAACCGTTTTAATCATACGAAAGGTCACAATGACACCGCAGCAAATGATCCACAGGTCAAAGGACCACCAGGGACCAAAGATTGTTGACCAAAGTGAAAATGAATGAGACTTGCGTGATACAGAGTCGAAAAGAGATTCCTTATCGTCAGCTACGCGAATATGCGAAAGGTGGTCTGTTTATACAGCAGACCACAATTCTTACCATTGATGATCCTGGACCAATTCGCTACGATTGGTCAGAATAAGGTTATGGAAAATCGTGAGAGGAAGAGCGAGAGAAGGGGAATTAAAGTTAGAAGGGCTTCCGATGTTTGGAATAAAGGTATTAGGAATCAGTTGCGAGTGACCAGTTAGGGAAACAAACCTGAGAAAATAGTCTTCACGCTGGAGATAGAAATAGCGTACCGTCGAGCAATCAACTGTAGATGCTTGCTGAGAAGCGACCAAGGTAGTAGGGTCAAGAAAGGAGGAAATAGCGTTACCTGATGGTGGAACTATTTTGACCATTGGTTTGGAGAAACAGGTACCATTAAAGGGTATGAGCTTGAAGTTATTGGCGGGGATGGCCATGCACCAGCGAAGAAGCCGCTATGTCATTACGACCTAAGAGGTTGCGAAGGGTGAGGGTTGGATTAGCAGCTAAGGACGTATGGAGAGCGAAGGCGAGAAGGTTCGTCCTGTCGCATAGGGCGGACAACGCGTGATGGTAAAGCGAGTAGACTGCAGATCCTACTGAACCTTCCACAGCTAGTAGTTGTGCGGCCAGTTGCTTGGAGGTAACTATCCCAGCGTCCATGTCCGTAGAACGGGGACGAAATAAACCGAGCCCCGCAGTCCACTACGCGATCGCTGGTTTCGCGCCATGAAAGCGCGAATTCCTTTGAATCCCTAATCCAAATGTCGCCTAGCTGCCGGCCCTTCATCTTCATAATTGGCGTAAACCGACACGATTCCTTCTTATTGGGCGTCCAAACAAGTAATGACCCATCCTGCAAAACGCAACTTCCGGACTCGTAGATGCATTGGGCAAGGTTTCCGACTGGAGAGTCGGGAAAAGTGGCACCATGACGCATATGGACAACAGTTCGAACCAAGAAACAATCAGAAACCGTAACGGTGCGTTCTGAACAGCAACCGAAAGGGGCTGAAGGCCACTGGATGACCAGAGTGTTAGAAGTTGCCCAAAAATCGTCCGATTAGGCCAAAGTACCATGCTCACACTTGTGATGTTGTGACATCAATTGGCAGGGTTCGAGGGGCACGACGGCATGAGTCTCGGTCGAATTCTCATAAGGTGCTCCAAAGAAGTTAACTGAGTAGGTGTCCGACTAGACGACGATCTTGCACAACTATGCCACTGTGTCGTAACGCTGAGTGTTGGGGCGGTAAATGTGAACCGACAACGCTCTGGGGGTTTCCTCAGCTGGTGGTATAACCCACGAGCAATTATACGACGTGGGGTTTCGTGCAAGGGCATCAGCTGGATCATACGGACACAGCCATGCCGATGTCGAAGTCGGTTAGTAAGCTTGCACGCACAGCGGAGCGTGCCTAATGACTACTGTGGAGAAACTATTAATTAGAATTAATTTATCTGTAAAGCGACCGACATAGGTTATAAGTGAGGCACGAATAGATACAAGCATCCAGTGGAATGTGAATGCATTTGTGACTCAAAGATTTGGGGTAACGGAACTTCTCCCCTATCGCGGCATTCTCCCTTGCGGCATGCGACAAATGCCACTGCAGTTACTGTACTCACCCCGCCTCCCGCCAATCGATAGGACGCGAAATTTTTCCTTGACTGGCTCGCTTTTTCATTGGATTTTATCATTTTTTCTTCTGTTTCTTTTTAGTTTTCATGTTTATTAGACTTGATGAATTAGAGTGACCCCTCCTATATGAACGACGATCAATACCGCATTGGAATTGAAGGGAGCGGCCAGCCAATTCAAATAATTAAAGGACTCCCTACCTCACAAATTGCGCGCTCCAATCTTCCATCGCAATCCTGCGATAGGCGGCGGGTGCGGCGTGTGCGACGCCGTGTTACGGGAGAAGTTCCCGGACCCAAAGACTTGCGGCGGTCAGCTGAAGCACAAGTCAGCCCTTGTATCCTCCCTGACAAACCTGGTACTATTCAGACGACCTCCGTGGTCTGGGTGAGCATCGGATACGGGATTCGAATCCAAACCATATGTTAAGATAGTGCACCACTTGTCGTCATACCAAATGCGCTCAAGCTCATGAATACGAACAGGAATATCGGCAAGAGCACATTGGTAGTTTTGATTAGAGTAGGGACGAGTATAAAACACAAATCAAAGGCACAGTTAACGCTGAGAATGGCTTACGAGATATCCCGCTAGGATGAATTTATGGTCCCTTCGTACACAATATGCGGCGCTACATATCAGGTCGTAAAACGGTCTAGATAGGGCGCCATAGAGACTCAAAGATTGCAGTACGTTCAAACAACTTGTCATGACCCGTAGCGACACTGTAAGGCAATTCTGGAAAGTTTTGGTTTGATTCAGTCAGTTCTCTGCGAAAGAAGAAGGGAGAGAAGCATATGACTTCGACCAATCCCATTCCTGGGATGCTGAAGTATTAGTAGGGATAGTGCATGAGTTCTCTGCGCAATTGCAACAGCTGAAATCCGTGGCAAAGCCCCTTCCATGTCATTCTGTTATGGTACCCATACCTCGTAAAACCTCGATTTCGCTAGTTTTGAGGAGCCTAGCCTTATTTTTTGGGAAATCGCCGAATTTTTCTCGCTCCCTTCACCACCAACTAATACTTCATCTTTTCGACTTGAAAAGATGCCCAAAAATCATCGTGAGTGGTACCTCTAACTAAGGTGCATTGTTCAGACCTGCTCGATTCCGCTACGGTGGAGTTACAGTTGTTTTTTTGGTGAAAATGTACATAGTTGGGGGGGGGGGCACCCATTCGAAGGTCAGTGTATCAAGAAATGAACTCAATGAAACGCGTTGTGCCGTGTTATACGGACATGCCAGTTTTCAAATAAAGGCTTTTGTAGGGAAAGAGCACCGCGGTGGGCAAGTTTTCTCTGTTTCTCTTCTTTTTTTTTTGCAGGAGCTAATCATTCCAGCCACCTAGGTGCTCCTACCTTACCTAGGCTTATTTGGGAAACTAAATTTTCTTAGCTGAAACCGCATAAAAGAGCTAAAGTGGTCGGTTCCCGTTATCCTCTACGCATCCGATACAGTGCTGATATAACGAGGACTAACACGTTAGACTGAGTTCATTATTAATATACTGACCTTCGGATGGGTGCCCCCCCCCCCCAACTACATTTTCACCGTTTTTTTTATTCGACCTCAAAGGTGAGTACATAGTTGATTGTTGCACCCGCTCCCTCTAGGCAAATGAGTGGTTTGATACTGGTATCGTTCTCATAACACCAGGTGGCAGTGTTTCCCCTATGAGATAGATCCCCTGAGAAGAAAGTAGCTCGAGAAAATGTTTGGCATGTGGTTGAAATTCTGCTGCTATGCCAAGTGTGTGAGGAAGAATTTCGTAAGGCTTGCACAGCTGCAGCTGCAGCTCCAAAAAAAGTGAACAAGCTGGTCGAGCATCCGCGAGATAGGCATTCAAAACTAGTTTCCGGGCATTCATCTCTCGAGGAAAGAACTCAGAAAGAAGTCTTGATGACGAACTAACTTGATGACGAATGATGTTCATGACGATAGCAAAAGAAGACTTTGTACTGAGGGCACAGGAATTTGGAGGTTTCGGAGAGAGCTTTTAACTTCTCGGATCTCAAGTACAAGATTCGCCCCAATCACGAATAACCTTCCCCGATCCTTCACCCTCAAAATGTAACCTGAGCGCTTGCTTCGAGTTCGAAGAAAAGGAGCCCCTGTTACTACTCCATAGTTTCCTAAATTGGCGTCCCCATTAGTTTCGTGAACGCCTCTCCTGAACACTCTCCTTCTGGAGGAGTGTTTAGTAACACTTCACACCTCATATGGGGTATGATTGCTAAGCCAATCATGCGTTACAAAGTTCTACAGGCGTTCTCATATAACATAAGCATTTCCCGACGAGCTAATACGACCTTCCGTGTCTTAACTGTGACCCATCCCTAACGAGTTCACCCCTGGGCAATAATTGTCACCAAACAGTTCCTACAATCAGATTGCCTCGATCTTCCTTGCGTCAATATGACCTGAGTTTACAGTTGATATGAGGTGTCAGGTTATTATCGATCCAATACTTGAATTATTCAAGGATGAAACGTGAGCCCTCAAACGCTTCAGAATGTTTAGGGCTACCAAAATAGTGATACATGTATTACAAGGGGAATGAAGTGGGCCTACCCATTGACGAACTGTTGAAATGGTACAATGTGGCATTTCTGGCGGTTTCCCTTGTTTTTTAGCTTTTCGTCTTACCGAATTTACCAAGTGAGGTTTACATCAAGGCATGAAGCAAATTCTGTTTGCCAGCTGGTCCTGGTGTGTGTGGGCATTTTACACTTTAAACTTTGGAGAAACGATCACATAAAATGGTTCACATAGCTGTAACTGACAATAAACAGCACCACTGGAACTTGTGTGCTCAAATTACCCATGTCGCTGTTAACTGACTTCAATCGAATGAGCGCTTATGTAACTTGACAGTCAGATCAATTTACATCAAAATCCCCAAGCAAAAGAGGCCCCCTCTCTTCCACGTCCCCCACCCCCTGTGCAATTTAATGCGGGGACCTTGGTTGGGCGCATGACTTGGCGAAGTGCTAACGCGGATCGATACTCGGCGAGGCCCCTGACGCAGACAACGAGGCCGACGAGGCCGGCGCCCCGGCCACCCAAACAGCTCGTGACTGCCTACGCATACCAAATCGATCCCAGAAACACGTCATGGGAATGAAAAAGTGAAAAACAAGTCATTTGATGAGCACAGTTCAATCATTGATCATTAAATGGTGGAAGAAACTCGTGATCGTTCGAGTGGAATTCATAAATGAAAGGAATTGCAAGCAAAAATCCCAAGTCAATCCATTTTCATTCCTGAGTCACTTCACCCGAATTCGGTGATAGACCACTTTCTGGCTCCACTTTTACCAGCCAGAAAGTGTTAAAGCCTCATGACTTCGGGAAGAAAAGCGTAAGAGCACCGTTACATGTGGCATATTCGGTCCAGCACTTCTTGCTAGGGACATCCCGACTATTTCCAAACGTTTATTGGGCCATGTACCGAAAAAAACTGCTTGGAAAGTTAACTTAATTTTACTCAACAATATCACTGTTCTGAACAATGTTCTTGATAACTGCCCTGATTGAATTTCGAAAGTCGGAACGGTGGAACAGGGAAGTTCATCGTGAGAAACCGACCTGTCAGAAATTCCATATTGGAAGGTGAAGTTTCAATACAAATTTTACAATTTCGTCTCTGACTGGTTTTGGATGAGTTTCGTCTGTGACTGGCCCAGAATGAACCCTGCATACTTCCCATTGGACTTCCTTTCACCTATAGTACCGATTGAAGACAAAATCCTTTTCCCAGAAATGAGAGCAACAGAAATGTACCATTTCATCACTTCGGGATAGCAAACATTTGGTACGAATTGGCATAAGAACTGTTAATTGCTTCTATTTCCTCGGAAACCCCAAGTAGAACGCACACGTCTATGGCCATCACCTAATCCTTGGGCCAACATCCTCACAATGTTGATGAAATACTTTTATTGTGTAGCTTTCGAAAAAACCCTGACGCTTCCGCATATCGCCTAGAACATTCCGTCCCAGTTGTTCATCCCGCATCGCTGGTGAGTCACAGGCCCTGTCTGCAGCCCGACCTCGATCGATGGCTTTTCGAAACGTGAAAGGGAGCTGCGCCGCGTACGCGAGCGTTTGGGCTCCTAATGCTATATCGACTTTTGGCAAAATGGGCTGTTAACTGGATAAATTGTATTGATTATGGTAGTGATGGCACAGCTGTATTCACACTCTGTCAGCATTCCCATATCATTCTGACCCAGCTGAGGTAGGTCAAGGCCATCAATGTGCGCGCTCATTATGCGCGGCCGAATGTGCGCGCGGGCGCGGCCTCACATATAATGGGAGGCGTGGTCGTCGGGAGGCATCAGTCTCTCTCATTGCTGTGTGCGTGCGGTTGACGCTATTTCGTTCATCCAATCCGTACGTTTCTCGTCTATCACTGTTACCTATTCACTTTGAAGATGCGTGTCAACGTGTATTCATCGTCACCAAGCTCCTCTTCTGGTGAGGACGACTGCGTTCCTATGGAGACGTCTCCGACGAAGTTGCTGGCAATTGCGATCCAGAAGCGACGTGCATTGTTTGGTCGAAAGGAGCGCGACTACCGACTCGAGCTGCTGCAGACCGGCTTCATCCAGTCTCTGTGTAAGCATTTGGGTGAGCGTAGAGCTCGTCGCCGCAAACGCGGCGGTAAGCGAAGCGTTAGGGAAAACAAGGGTGTTGAGTCCTCAGGGACTCTAATAACTCGAGTTGAACCTATCGTTCAGAATTCTTATGATGGTGAGCCACCCAGCAAGCAGACCTGTCGAGACGAGGAAAAGGATCCATTTGGTCTCGATGACTTCTTTGTTCGTGTGTACGGACGTTCGGTGACTATCGAAGGTTAATCACACATGTTTCTAGACAATTTTAGATTCTGTAGAATGTTTTGTTCCATTTGTTCAGCTTTAGATCAAAAAGGTGTACCTCGGCGATTCAGCCACCCAATGATTCAACATGTGCGGCGGTCGCGTTCTGGATAATTGGTCAAGTGTCGTTATGTTATAAGTTTGTTCCCATCTTGTACGCAAAATTTTCACTTCAGATCAGATCGTTCCTCGTACGGGTAGTGCCAGATGGGTATCTGTATATACTGTTGTGTGTTTTGAATAAATTATATTCATTTATGTTTTATAGACATGTGTTTAGGAAGAGGCAAGAAGACTGCTTTCAGCAAGCTGAAGTGCTGATAGGCTTGTTCAAGTTTCACATTACTTGCTAGGGCTTGAGTGATACCTTGGTTTCAGTACCCTTCAACTTGGCTAACGATGTGAGGTTTGGCCAAGGGCGGTTGCGGTCGTCAACAGTTTGTTCCTAATTATCACTGTTCTTTTTGTGGGTTTAAACTTGCCCTACCTGGCAGTTTAAACTATTTGCAGATGCGTGCACTCTCCACAGGCGACGTGATGAATGACAACGTTGCTTTCGGGCGATTTATCCCGTGTACAGGATGAAGCAGAAACTGAATTGTACTGCTCTGGTGAACTCACAAAAATATGTCTTCAGGCGAGTGATTAGAACTAGGCATTCTCCACTAATTAGGAGAAAAGGTCTCAGGATTGTGCATGGTGCTGAAAATTACTTTCTTTCAATAGAGGCATGGAAAGGAAACGGATAATGGGAACTTGTGTTTGGAAGGCATGCTACTGTTAGCGATGTTGATCAAGCTGTGGTTGTGGAAAACTAGAGGTGCGAGAGCAGTAACGTGTGGTGATAAGAAGATGGGCCGCTAATGAGCATGTACAAGATCAGGGTTGTTCTTATCACGTCGCCGTCGGAGCCTGACAGTTGAGTGAGTAAGGGGGACTATATTAAAAACTTGTTAAGTTAGGTAAGGTGCACACACGTGAGTTTCCTGAAATCAAACAACACACAACACTGTTTAAGAGGATGTTTTGTTCCAATGCACATGTTCTGTAACGATCGCAACAATGCATGCGCTACTTAATGAATTGGATCCCGGACAATAGAAGAGATGAGCCCTTACGAAAATGCGTCCACAATCACACTGGTAGGATACCGGTACAAGCTTAGTCACTTAAATTACATCTACACTCCAACGAACGAATTGTTAGGGGAAGTCGTTCACATTGCTAAGTGTCTCCGGAAACTGTCTGATCACATCACAGGTTCTCGTAACGATCACACCGATGCGCTTCGTTGTCTCCTGAATTGAATACCTGGCGAGCGAAAACTTTTATTGATTTGCTGTTTGCTGTGGGAGGGAGGGAGGTGCTCCCCGAAATCTATTTCTTTTGAAGATGTCCGAAACCACACGATCAGTCGTAGGATCTGCGTCAGTGAAACCGCGTCTACACTCCAATACACGGATTGGTAGAGGGAGTCGTTTACGTTATGAAATGTCTCTAAAAGTTTCCTTTAATCACATCACAGGTTCTCGTAACGATCACACCGATGCGCTTCGTTGTCTCCTGAATTGAATACCTGGCGAGCGAAAACTTTTATTGATTTGCTGTTTGCTGTGGGAGGGAGGGAGGTGCTCCCCGAAATCTATTTCTTTTGAAGATGTCCGAAACCACACGATCAGTCGTAGGATCTGCGTCAGTGAAACCGCGTCTACACTCCAATACACGGATTGGTAGAGGGAGTCGTTTACGTTATGAAATGTCTCTAAAAGTTTCCTTTAATCACATCACAGGTTCTCGTAACGATCACAGCGATGCGCTTCGTTGTCTCCTGAATTGAATTCCTGGCGAGCGAAAACTTTTATTGATTTGCTGTTTGCTGTGGGAGGGAGGGAGGTGCTCCCCGAAATCTATTTCTTTTGAAGATGTCCGAAACCACACGATCAGTCGTAGGATCTGCGTCAGTGAAACCGCGTCTACACTCCAATACACGGATTGGTAGAGGGAGTCGTTTACGTTATGAAATGTCTCTAAAAGTTTCCTTTAATCACATCACAGGTTCTCGTAACGATCACACCGATGCGCTTCGTTGTCTACTGAATTGAATTCCTGGCGAGCGAAAACTTTTATTGATTTGCTGTTTGCTGTGGGAGGGAGGGAGGTGCTCCCCGAAATCTATTTCTTTTGAAGATGTCCGAAACCACACGATCAGTCGTAGGATCTGCGTCAGTGAAACCGCGTCTACACTCCAATACACGGATTGGTAGAGGGAGTCGTTTACGTTATGAAATGTCTCTAAAAGTTTCGTTTAATCACATCACAGGTTCTCGTAACGATCACACCGATGCGCTTCGTTGTCTCCTGAATTGAATTCCTGGCGAGCGAAAACTTTTATTGATTTGCTGTTTGCTGTGGGAGGGAGGGAGGTGCTCCCCGAAATCTATTTCTTTTGAAGATGTCCGAAACCACACGATCAGTCGTAGGATCTGCGTCAGTGAAACCGCGTCTACACTCCAATACACGGATTGGTAGAGGGAGTCGTTTACGTTATGAAATGTCTCTAAAAGTTTCCTTTAATCACATCACAGGTTCTCGTAACGATCACACCGATGCGCTTCGTTGTCTCCTGAATTGAATTCCTGGCGAGCGAAAACTTTTATTGATTTGCTGTTTGCTGTGGGAGGGAGGGAGGTGCTCCCCGAAATCTATTTCTTTTGAAGATGTCCGAAACCACACGATCAGTCGTAGGATCTGCGTCAGTGAAACCGCGTCTACACTCCAATACACGGATTGGTAGAGGGAGTCGTTTACGTTATGAAATGTCTCTAAAAGTTTCGTTTAATCACATCACAGGTTCTCGTAACGATCACACCGATGCGCTTCGTTGTCTGCTGAATTGAATTCCTGGCGAGCGAAAACTTTTATTGATTTGCTGTTTGCTGTGGGAGGGAGGGAGGTGCTCCCCGAAATCTATTTCTTTTGAAGATGTCCGAAACCACACGATCAGTCGTAGGATCTGCGTCAGTGAAACCGCGTCTACACTCCAATACACGGATTGGTAGAGGGAGTCGTTTACGTTATGAAATGTCTCTAAAAGTTTCGTTTAATCACATCACAGGTTCTCGTAACGATCACACCGATGCGCTTCGTTGTCTGCTGAATTGAATTCCTGGCGAGCGAAAACTTTTATTGATTTGCTGTTTGCTGTGGGAGGGAGGGAGGTGCTCCCCGAAATCTATTTCTTTTGAAGATGTCCGAAACCACACGATCAGTCGTAGGATCTGCGTCAGTGAAACCGCGTCTACACTCCAATACACGGATTGGTAGAGGGAGTCGTTTACGTTATGAAATGTCTCTAAAAGTTTCCTTTAATCACATCACAGGTTCTCGTAACGATCACACCGATGCGCTTCGTTGTCTACTGAATTGAATTCCTGGCGAGCGAAAACTTTTATTGA
This sequence comes from Haemonchus contortus, assembly GCA_000469685.2. Classification (NCBI taxonomy): domain Eukaryota; kingdom Metazoa; phylum Nematoda; class Chromadorea; order Rhabditida; family Trichostrongylidae; genus Haemonchus; species Haemonchus contortus. The sequence continues at coordinate 20,859,156 of LS997566.1, forward strand.
TTTGCTGTTTGCTGTGGGAGGGAGGGAGGTGCTCCCCGAAATCTATTTCTTTTGAAGATGTCCGAAACCACACGATCAGTCGTAGGATCTGCGTCAGTGAAACCGCGTCTACACTCCAATACACGGATTGGTAGAGGGAGTCGTTTACGTTATGAAATGTCTCTAAAAGTTTCGTTTAATCACATCACAGGTTCTCGTAACGATCACACCGATGCGCTTCGTTGTCTACTGAATTGAATTCCTGGCGAGCGAAAACTTTTATTGATTTGCTGTTTGCTGTGGGAGGGAGGGAGGTGCTCCCCGAAATCTATTTCTTTTGAAGATGTCCGAAACCACACGATCAGTCGTAGGATCTGCGTCAGTGAAACCGCGTCTACACTCCAATACACGGATTGGTAGAGGGAGTCGTTTACGTTATGAAATGTCTCTAAAAGTTTCGTTTAATCACATCACAGGTTCTCGTAACGATCACACCGATGCGCTTCGTTGTCTACTGAATTGAATTCCTGGCGAGCGAAAACTTTTATTGATTTGCTGTTTGCTGTGGGAGGGAGGGAGGTGCTCCCCGAAATCTATTTCTTTTGAAGATGTCCGAAACCACACGATCAGTCGTAGGATCTGCGTCAGTGAAACCGCGTCTACACTCCAATACACGGATTGGTAGAGGGAGTCGTTTACGTTATGAAATGTCTCTAAAAGTTTCGTTTAATCACATCACAGGTTCTCGTAACGATCACACCGATGCGCTTCGTTGTCTACTGAATTGAATTCCTGGCGAGCGAAAACTTTTATTGATTTGCTGTTTGCTGTGGGAGGGAGGGAGGTGCTCCCCGAAATCTATTTCTTTTGAAGATGTCCGAAACCACACGATCAGTCGTAGGATCTGCGTCAGTGAAACCGCGTCTACACTCCAATACACGGATTGGTAGAGGGAGTCGTTTACGTTATGAAATGTCTCTAAAAGTTTCCTTTAATCACATCACAGGTTCTCGTAACGATCACACCGATGCGCTTCGTTGTCTACTGAATTGAATTCCTGGCGAGCGAAAACTTTTATTGATTTGCTGTTTGCTGTGGGAGGGAGGGAGGTGCTCCCCGAAATCTATTTCTTTTGAAGATGTCCGAAACCACACGATCAGTCGTAGGATCTGCGTCAGTGAAACCGCGTCTACACTCCAATACACGGATTGGTAGAGGGAGTCGTTTACGTTATGAAATGTCTCTAAAAGTTTCCTTTAATCACATCACAGGTTCTCGTAACGATCACACCGATGCGCTTCGTTGTCTGCTGAATTGAATTCCTGGCGAGCGAAAACTTTTATTGATTTGCTGTTTGCTGTGGGAGGGAGGGAGGTGCTCCCCGAAATCTATTTCTTTTGAAGATGTCCGAAACCACACGATCAGTCGTAGGATCTGCGTCAGTGAAACCGCGTCTACACTCCAATACACGGATTGGTAGAGGGAGTCGTTTACGTTATGAAATGTCTCTAAAAGTTTCGTTTAATCACATCACAGGTTCTCGTAACGATCACACCGATGCGCTTCGTTGTCTACTGAATTGAATTCCTGGCGAGCGAAAACTTTTATTGATTTGCTGTTTGCTGTGGGAGGGAGGGAGGTGCTCCCCGAAATCTATTTCTTTTGAAGATGTCCGAAACCACACGATCAGTCGTAGGATCTGCGTCAGTGAAACCGCGTCTACACTCCAATACACGGATTGGTAGAGGGAGTCGTTTACGTTATGAAATGTCTCTAAAAGTTTCGTTTAATCACATCACAGGTTCTCGTAACGATCACACCGATGCGCTTCGTTGTCTACTGAATTGAATTCCTGGCGAGCGAAAACTTTTATTGATTTGCTGTTTGCTGTGGGAGGGAGGGAGGTGCTCCCCGAAATCTATTTCTTTTGAAGATGTCCGAAACCACACGATCAGTCGTAGGATCTGCGTCAGTGAAACCGCGTCTACACTCCAATACACGGATTGGTAGAGGGAGTCGTTTACGTTATGAAATGTCTCTAAAAGTTTCGTTTAATCACATCACAGGTTCTCGTAACGATCACACCGATGCGCTTCGTTGTCTGCTGAATTGAATTCCTGGCGAGCGAAAACTTTTATTGATTTGCTGTTTGCTGTGGGAGGGAGGGAGGTGCTCCCCGAAATCTATTTCTTTTGAAGATGTCCGAAACCACACGATCAGTCGTAGGATCTGCGTCAGTGAAACCGCGTCTACACTCCAATACACGGATTGGTAGAGGGAGTCGTTTACGTTATGAAATGTCTCTAAAAGTTTCGTTTAATCACATCACAGGTTCTCGTAACGATCACACCGATGCGCTTCGTTGTCTGCTGAATTGAATTCCTGGCGAGCGAAAACTTTTATTGATTTGCTGTTTGCTGTGGGAGGGAGGGAGGTGCTCCCCGAAATCTATTTCTTTTGAAGATGTCCGAAACCACACGATCAGTCGTAGGATCTGCGTCAGTGAAACCGCGTCTACACTCCAATACACGGATTGGTAGAGGGAGTCGTTTACGTTATGAAATGTCTCTAAAAGTTTCGTTTAATCACATCACAGGTTCTCGTAACGATCACACCGATGCGCTTCGTTGTCTACTGAATTGAATTCCTGGCGAGCGAAAACTTTTATTGATTTGCTGTTTGCTGTGGGAGGGAGGGAGGTGCTCCCCGAAATCTATTTCTTTTGAAGATGTCCGAAACCACACGATCAGTCGTAGGATCTGCGTCAGTGAAACCGCGTCTACACTCCAATACACGGATTGGTAGAGGGAGTCGTTTACGTTATGAAATGTCTCTAAAAGTTTCGTTTAATCACATCACAGGTTCTCGTAACGATCACACCGATGCGCTTCGTTGTCTGCTGAATTGAATTCCTGGCGAGCGAAAACTTTTATTGATTTGCTGTTTGCTGTGGGAGGGAGGGAGGTGCTCCCCGAAATCTATTTCTTTTGAAGATGTCCGAAACCACACGATCAGTCGTAGGATCTGCGTCAGTGAAACCGCGTCTACACTCCAATACACGGATTGGTAGAGGGAGTCGTTTACGTTATGAAATGTCTCTAAAAGTTTCGTTTAATCACATCACAGGTTCTCGTAACGATCACACCGATGCGCTTCGTTGTCTACTGAATTGAATTCCTGGCGAGCGAAAACTTTTATTGATTTGCTGTTTGCTGTGGGAGGGAGGGAGGTGCTCCCCGAAATCTATTTCTTTTGAAGATGTCCGAAACCACACGATCAGTCGTAGGATCTGCGTCAGTGAAACCGCGTCTACACTCCAATACACGGATTGGTAGAGGGAGTCGTTTACGTTATGAAATGTCTCTAAAAGTTTCCTTTAATCACATCACAGGTTCTCGTAACGATCACACCGATGCGCTTCGTTGTCTACTGAATTGAATTCCTGGCGAGCGAAAACTTTTATTGATTTGCTGTTTGCTGTGGGAGGGAGGGAGGTGCTCCCCGAAATCTATTTCTTTTGAAGATGTCCGAAACCACACGATCAGTCGTAGGATCTGCGTCAGTGAAACCGCGTCTACACTCCAATACACGGATTGGTAGAGGGAGTCGTTTACGTTATGAAATGTCTCTAAAAGTTTCGTTTAATCACATCACAGGTTCTCGTAACGATCACACCGATGCGCTTCGTTGTCTACTGAATTGAATTCCTGGCGAGCGAAAACTTTTATTGATTTGCTGTTTGCTGTGGGAGGGAGGGAGGTGCTCCCCGAAATCTATTTCTTTTGAAGATGTCCGAAACCACACGATCAGTCGTAGGATCTGCGTCAGTGAAACCGCGTCTACACTCCAATACACGGATTGGTAGAGGGAGTCGTTTACGTTATGAAATGTCTCTAAAAGTTTCGTTTAATCACATCACAGGTTCTCGTAACGATCACACCGATGCGCTTCGTTGTCTGCTGAATTGAATTCCTGGCGAGCGAAAACTTTTATTGATTTGCTGTTTGCTGTGGGAGGGAGGGAGGTGCTCCCCGAAATCTATTTCTTTTGAAGATGTCCGAAACCACACGATCAGTCGTAGGATCTGCGTCAGTGAAACCGCGTCTACACTCCAATACACGGATTGGTAGAGGGAGTCGTTTACGTTATGAAATGTCTCTAAAAGTTTCCTTTAATCACATCACAGGTTCTCGTAACGATCACACCGATGCGCTTCGTTGTCTCCTGAATTGAATTCCTGGCGAGCGAAAACTTTTATTGATTTGCTGTTTGCTGTGGGAGGGAGGGAGGTGCTCCCCGAAATCTATTTCTTTTGAAGATGTCCGAAACCACACGATCAGTCGTAGGATCTGCGTCAGTGAAACCGCGTCTACACTCCAATACACGGATTGGTAGAGGGAGTCGTTTACGTTATGAAATGTCTCTAAAAGTTTCCTTTAATCACATCACAGGTTCTCGTAACGATCACACCGATGCGCTTCGTTGTCTACTGAATTGAATTCCTGGCGAGCGAAAACTTTTATTGATTTGCTGTTTGCTGTGGGAGGGAGGGAGGTGCTCCCCGAAATCTATTTCTTTTGAAGATGTCCGAAACCACACGATCAGTCGTAGGATCTGCGTCAGTGAAACCGCGTCTACACTCCAATACACGGATTGGTAGAGGGAGTCGTTTACGTTATGAAATGTCTCTAAAAGTTTCCTTTAATCACATCACAGGTTCTCGTAACGATCACACCGATGCGCTTCGTTGTCTGCTGAATTGAATTCCTGGCGAGCGAAAACTTTTATTGATTTGCTGTTTGCTGTGGGAGGGAGGGAGGTGCTCCCCGAAATCTATTTCTTTTGAAGATGTCCGAAACCACACGATCAGTCGTAGGATCTGCGTCAGTGAAACCGCGTCTACACTCCAATACACGGATTGGTAGAGGGAGTCGTTTACGTTATGAAATGTCTCTAAAAGTTTCGTTTAATCACATCACAGGTTCTCTTAACGATCACACCGATGCGCTTCGTTGTCTACTGAATTGAATACCTGGCGAGCGAAAACTTTTATTGATTTGCTGTTCGGGGCAGGATGGTTTCAAGACATTACATTCGTCGCGCTACTGCATCGTCCAAATGCTTCCATTTCCAGTGCTGCGGTATCTAGCATTCTAATCTTGTTTCTTTCAATGTCCGTTTAGGATGTCAAACGGAGAGACGGTTTTGAATAGTCCAGTGGCTATGGAGTTTTTTATGCGCATTTGAGTGATCACTTCGCAGCCTACGGACGCCAATATTGAATATGTTGACTGTAATGTAAGCTGTGTAATGGTGTGGATATCTGCAAAACGAACATTAAGAACACTTCTGGGAATTACCCTTGCATTGGATGAAATTTCGCTTTCAAATCGACACCGACGTCATGCGATATGGCCATCCGTTTCTTATCAACTCACTGGAGAGGGTTATGGTTAACGGGCATGTTTTAGAGAACATTGTGCTACGTCTAAAATCGTTTAGGTTCGCAAGCGCAGCTATCACCTTCATGAGTCCAGTGCAAGTTGTAGTGTTCTGTACGCGATTGTTGCTCAACTCGCCTTTGAAATGAAAGAAGATGGATCCTTGTGTGGAAGGCCTGCAATACAGACGTGCGAGAACTCCTTTGTGAATTATCCTTGCTATGGACGAAACCTCAATTGCGCTTTCAAATCGACACCGACGTCATGCGTTATGGCCATCCATTTCTTACCAACCCACTGGAGAGGGTTTTGGTAAACGGGCATGTTTTAGAGAACTTTGTGCTACGTCTAAAATCGTTTAGGTTCACAAGCGCAGCTATCGCCTTCATGAGTCCAGTGCAAGTTGTAGTGTTCTGTACGCGATTGTTGCTCAACTCGCCTTTGAAATGAAAGAAGATGGATCCTTGTGTGGAAGGCCTGCAATACAGACGTGCGAGAACTCCTTTGTGAATTATCCTTGCTATGGACGAAACCTCAATTGCGCTTTCAAATCGACACCGACGTCATGCGTTATGGCCATCCATTTCTTACCAACCCACTGGAGAGGGTTTTGGTAAACGGGCATGTTTTAGAGAACTTTGTGCTACGTCTAAAATCGTTTAGGTTCACAAGCGCAGCTATCGCCTTCATGAGTCCAGTGCAAGTTGTAGTGTTCTGTACGCGATTGTTGCTCAACTCGCCTTTGAAATGAAAGAAGATGGATCCTTGTGTGGAAGGCCTGCAATACAGACGTGCGAGAACTCCTTTGTGAATTATCCTTGCTATGGACGAAACCTCAATTGCGCTTTCAAATCGACACCGACGTCATGCGTTATGGCCATCCATTTCTTATCAACTCACTGGAGAGGGTTATGGTAAACGGGCATGTTTTAGAGAACATTGTGCTACGTCTAAAAACGTTCAGGTTCACAAGCGCAGCTATCACCTTCATGAGTCCAGTGCAAGTTGTAGTGTTCTGTACGCGATTGTTGATCAACTGACTATTTGCTCGCCTTTGAAATGAAAGAAGATGGAATCTGTGTGGAAGACCTGCAATACTGGCCTGCGAGAACACCTTTGCGAATTGCTATGGAAGAAACCTCAATTGCGCTTTTGAATCGACACCGACACCATGCGATATGGCCATCCATTTCTTTCAACTCACTGGAGAGGGTTATGGTAAAAGGGCATGTTTCAGAGAATGTTGTGCTACGTCTAAAATCGTTTAGGTTCACAAGCGCAGCTGTCACCCTCTTGGGTTCAGTGCTCTCTGTGGTGCGTTGTGCTCGAATTGTTCCTCACTTCAGGATGTGCATTCACTCTGGGATAGAATTATGGGATTTTATGTAGAAGACCTGCAGTGCTATCTATTAGAGTATCTTTTTGGACGATTCTTGCCTTGGACGAATTATCAAGACTACTTCAAGTCGATGCCATCGCCGCGAATCTGACCGGCCGCCCCTTTCCTACTCAGCCCAAAAAGGCCACGGTAACGGTACATTTTAATTGAACAACGTTCCCGTCGTAATCTTTTAGGGCCATGAACGCAGCTATCGATTTCGTGGGTGCAATATTCACTGTGGTTTCCTATGCTCGAATTGTTATTCACTTGCTCACTTTGTGCTTGTGTTCAGTTCGAGATTGAGTAGAATCTATGTAGAAGACATGCAGTATAGATGTATTGGATTATCTTTGTGAATAATCGTTGCTTTGGACGAGCTTCAACCCTGCTTTCAAGTGGACGCTGTCGTGCTACAGGCCGTCTTCCCGTCTTCTTCTCTCTGAGGCTGTGGTAACTGGCGCATTCTCATAAACCTTGAATTCCTTCACTAATCTTTCAGGACTCTCAAGGAAACTGTGGCTTAGATTAGTCCTATGTGTGGTGTTCTGTGCTCAAAATTGCGTTTTTACTTGCTCATGGTCTCTGTGGGATGTGGAATGGTAGAAAGTTGATTAGAAAAGCTGCAGTACACATCGCCTGGTACATATATTCGTGTGTTCTTGCATTGGACGAAACTTAAAGTTAATGAGTTGATGCTGTTGTCATGGAATCTGGCAAGTTACTCCTTTCCAATTCAGTTCGAAAACGTATTTACCGGTAACATTTTCATTGATCACGTCACTAGTAGTCGTTTGGAAACAAAGAGCCCTTGCGTTGTTTTCCCATCACATGTTTTTCTAGATATGGAATTTAGAAGGCTCGATGCGTTTGATGTCAGTAGAAGTGATTATTCAGTGTCTGTTCCGAGAATTAGGATTAATATGTGACGTTTACTGTTCGGATCCATAGACTTGGGTTATTCATTTGCCTTCAAGACCTATAAAGAATACCTGTGATTCCAGTGCTCACTTTTAACGCTTCCGTTGCTCCCTCTGTTACACCTTGTGTGCAAATTTCTACTCTAAAATAGAAGCACGGATAGGAGTTTTCGACTATCGTTCATGGATTGTCCGCATGTTTCTCGCATTTTAAAATCACAACAGAATGCTTGCATTTCATCCATTTCTTGTCATCAGTAGCGCTATTGCCGTTGTGGTGGAATGGGGAAGAGTATTAGGATATAGTTGGCTGCTTCTGCTCGAACCGCACCGCTCTCTTAGGAGTTTGTTTCCCAAGTATTTGCTGGATGTATGGACTCACCATATTAAAGCACACTGTAAATGTATGCCACCATTCTTTGTACGCTAATGATCTACCCTTCCTTCATAGTTGTTCGATTTGATTGGTTTGTTTTGGGAGGGGATTTATGCTGTGTTGGTCTTGGTAACTTTCAATATCTGTCAGCTTTGCATTTGCATTTTTTGGTGGTTCAGTTGAGAACTTGCGTGCCATACCGTTTTTTGCATATTAGGGAAGGTTGAAGTGTAGTGTCGCTTGTAAACGTTGTAATTTTTCGCATGTGGGTGGGTGGGAGGAGATCAGAAAAAGAAAAATTCGTTCGATCGTACTCTTTGGAATCTGTCGAGATCTTGTGAAAATGCATTTCCTGCATCCTTTTTGAAGTGATTGCTGATGTGTGTGTAGAGTCAATCGAACCTCTCGTTTTGATTATTTCAAATGTTTGGAGAATGGAGGGATAGATTTGCTTCTTGTGATGGCTTTCTGCGAACCGCCACTCGATCTATTAAGAATGGATGTTGGCCTAGTAGATATATTTGTTATGCTCAATGAGATGATTCTAGTGATCGCGTATCAATCTAGGCGAACTGCTTTTGGTCACTTGTCGAAATGCATGTAGTTGCGTGTCTTCTTTTATCCACCTAATAACTAAGCCATACTTTAATCACTGGTCGTTTGCAAGTTGGAGTAGGTTGTTGCGTGTCGCAGTGCTTTTCCGTATTCCATTTCATTTTGCGTTTCTTGACTTTTTGTCGTTTGCGTTTCTTGACTTTTTTGTCGGTCTTCAGTTTTCGAACATAAGGGGTGCCGGGTTTTCCTTTCTGTATTGATGGGTGGTAAACTTTACATTGCAAAAACGAATTAATCGATGTTTAGAAAAATAAGCTATACATACTCTCGTGGTTTTGCGCCGTAGTCGCCTGTTTGTCTTGTTTGTGCATGATCTAAAGTGGCTGAATGGGGGAAATATTTTTATAACAGAATCTCTGTCGTTTTTTTTGTTTCGCACAATCTACACCACTTTACAATGTTTTATTTTGCAATGTTTGCGTAGTTGGACGTTTTTCGAACTTTAACACTGCAAAAACGAATTAATCAGTGCTTTATACAAATAAGCAATACGTATTGTTGTGGTCTTGCTCCGTTTTGTTCTGTTTGTGCATGATCGAAATCGGCTGGGTGGGGGAAAATATTTTGATAATATATTAGATTTTGTCTTTTCGTTTTGCACAATTCTTTTGCAATGTTTGTCAATTGAACTTTTGAAAAAATAAAAAACAAGAAAAAAAACAAAGCGGGCGGGTGGGAGGACAAAGTTTTCAAACATATCTAACAAACATATGCCTACGTTTTTCATGTGTTACTTCGTTGCTTGTAAATTGAGACTATTGTTTGATATAACGCAGTGGGTGGGTGGGAGGACAAAGTTTTTAATCATACATCTATATGTTGTTTCGCATACTAGTATGTTTGTAGATATGAAGCTTATTGTTGTATAAAACAAAGTGAGGAAAAGTTGCATTTGTAATGCTGTTCCTATGTCCGAAAAACCTGAGCTGTGGTGAGCTTTCATACTCACCGAAAGTCAATCAGCTTTTCGCTTTTCTCTACAATTCAGGGGCGAAAACTCATTTCAAGTCTTTTTCTTTCTTTCATATGAGGATTGGTTTTATTGTTATTGCTATTTGTATGGAAACAAAAACCAAAACAGGACTTTGGAAACATACATTTCTGTTGTATCGAGTTTTGTTCATAAATATTTCTATGATGTCATTAGAATAAATAGTTTAGGCAATGAACTGTTCAGAACACCGCATTTTATAAACGCACCATCATTTTCATTGAAGAAAATACGATGTGTATTTGAAGGGAGCAATTAGGAAAATCGCAACAATTCGGAAGCATGAAGAGTATTTGGTCGTCATCGTGTTGCTGAATGAACAAACGCTATTTTCAACCTTCACTCCTCCACTCAACGTGGGAGAAAATCCGTTAAATTGAAGTTATTTTCTACCCAGGCGCGGGCAATATAGAAATTCCATCGCGTCTGTGACGCTCATGTACTATGTAAAGCCAGTGGAGGGTTATACCCGCGCTCGACTAACGAAAGGTTGATACATGAATAGAAAAGCAACAGTAGAAGTTGAAGAGCCTAAGGAGAAGTTATATGTTAGTTCATGAAAAGTTGCCAGGGTTTCACACTGATGGGAAATGAGTAAATTCAGTGAACTTTATGAGGAAATTTTCGTCACCGCGTTTAATTGGGTTCAGGACAACCCCCAACAGTTTTGTTTGTTATGAATCTGCACAAATCTGGAACGTTATGACGATGTAAAACTTCTTGTTAAAAGCTGGCTTGATCTTTGTGTGAAAATTCAATGGATCTAGGAAACAGTAGTTGTAGCTTATTTGGTGTAATATAATTCATTACTTCTGGATGAGGAGTACGACAATCTCTTATTTATAAAGCAGTATCTTGGAGTGTCGGTTTGGGTGTTCATCGGTATGTCCGTCTGAAGTATTTGGACAACGAATCGGCCTACGGAGCTGCCGGATGGTCTTGTTTTATTTCTCGGAAGCCACTCTATGACTCGGAGACTGCATATTGCATCTCTTCGACGAAGTAGATGACTGGACCGGCTGTGCTTTGAATGTGCCATGTAACGAATCAGCTCTTTCAAAGGCGATTCCTTCAATCAACTTCTTTCTAGCGTGAGATGAGAAGTTCTTATGGCTTCAGCGCTTGTTTCATTGCCAGTACACGCTTCACTCGTATGACACATCGATGGCACTACTGAGGCGTTGAATACGATGCCTTAAGGTTGGCATGGCTGACCTGGTATCTGGGAAGAGAGCTGGACATGTTGAACAGTATTGCTGCGGAACTAAATCGAAGAAGACGTGCTGCATAGGCAGCTTTCCGTCCAATGCGCACGGGAAGCTGCCCATGCAGCACGTTTTTTCGATTTAGTTTCGGAGGTTATTGGCGCTTTCGCCATTGACGAGGTATCCTCTTTCATCCTAGTCGAGTTTCAACATCCCATACCGCAACATAGCTGTGAAAAGCCTTGATGATATTGTATTTCCCAGTCAAATCCTTTTTCCAACTGGAATCTTCAGCTTTCGCTCGAACAACTGAATGAATGCTTGTGTTTGAAAGGCACTGTACGAGTAGGTAAACTTAAGATCAATTCAGGTTTGCACAAGAGCATTTAAAACAGCGTTGGCCTTCACAGAGTCGGATGCTCTCTTGTAAACCCATAAAAGGCGATGCTCTCGACTTCTCTTATTAAGCTGGGTGACTCTTGGATGTTGTCCATGCACGAAGCACGAAAAGTTTTCCTGAATCCGATCTGCTCCACTGGCTGGTATTCGTCCATCCATGCGAAGGAGCAGATTTTTCGTGAACGACTTCATCACCACAAGAGACTGATGGGACGGTAGTTGGAGATGTTTCCCTGACCTATCTTAAGTATGAGAATGGTTTTTGATCCCTTCCACTGCTCCGGAATCCTCAATTTGAGATAGTGGTTAAAGTGTTCCGCAAGAAGGGTTTGAAGAGAGCTACTTAAAGAACGGAGTAAATCCGCTGGAATATTATCCAAACCTGGAGGTGTTCCCTTTGTCGCTTCTTATCGCAATTGCTACTTCCGATCCTATGATAAGGCAGCATCGAGCATCCGGGCACAAAGATGGAGGGACAAAAGAGTTTGGTGTAGAAATTTCAAGCGATATTCATCATTGAACTAATGAGAGCATTCATGGCGGGTGGCAGGGCCGGACCGTGTCTACAGGGGGCAGGATTTGCGCCAAGATTATTAGTTTCGCCGTAGGGCGTTCAAACACATATATATTTTTATTTATTTATTTATTTATTACATGACGTGAGTCATGTGGCATAATCAGTTAGCAAAAAAAACACAAACTCCAGGAACAAAAGCGCACAGTAACAACACTTATGTAAGAGATAGGTAAAAAGCGTAGGAGAGGTTGATGCTAATAAAAATAAAAGTGCAATAAACGAGAAAGTCATCATGGCTCTAGATACTCATTAAGATAATTCTTGAAATTCGAGAGACTGATAGGTATGCTTTTCTTCTTGCTAAGGGCGAAATAAAGGGGGTGAACGCGATTAAAGAAGAAGTGCGAACGGCAGTTCAGTCGGGATTCGGGAGGAACCAGTTAAGACGGACCATTTCTAGATGTGGATGCTTCGATCGTGCAAAAGGTACTAGGGGGAAGGCAGGTCGAACATCTTCCTACGCCAGTAAAGTGAACGGAGACCGAAATTGGCATTTCGTGCTGCAGCAGAGGGAGTGCTGTCGTACATAGATCCAACCACCCTGATCATCAGTTTTCTTGTGGAACTGTTCTGAACTTTTTCAATATTGTCGATAAATTTGCGTTTGTAGGGGCTAAACACAACAGTGCCGTACTCCACCAGAGGCCTTACATAGGCCTTAAAGGCTTGGAGCAGTACAGAGGGATTCCTAGTAGTCAGAGCTCTGAATAGTCTATGAACGGCATTGAGCCCTTTACCGGCAATCCTGTCAAAAGAGAGATCCGGTTGACCATAAATTCTAGATCAACAACCCCATCGACGGTTCCAATACCATTACCGTCAATAAGGTACTCATGGTGATAATCACTGGAACATTTTCTAGAACTGAGGTGTATCACCTTCGTTTTCTCAATAGAGGAAGGTAGTTCCCATTCTTTGGACCAGGAAGAGACAGCATCGATAGCATGTTGAAGTGAGGTACAGTCTTCATTGATGGTGATTGGCATGTAGATCTTAACAACATCAGCGAACCCCACACACTTTGCCCCGCAGGACAAAATAAGACTTGGCAACTCATGCGTATAAATATTGAAAAGGGTCGGGGAAAGAACTCCTCCCTGAGGGACACCGCTGAGCACCCGTCTAGGTCTGGACCAAATAGAATTGAGTCGCACCATAAACGAACGATCAGATAGGAACGCTTTAATCCAAGAAATAATCCGTGGGTGTATGTACACCATCTTGAGTTTGTCCAGTAGTTTCGCATGGGGAACTCTATCAAACGCCTTGGAAAAATCCAGGTAGACTACACAGCACGTGCCCCGCTATCTAGAGACGAGGTGAGTTCATTTAAAGAAGAAAGCATAGCGGTTATAGTGGACCTTCCTCTTTGGAAACCATGCTGGTTGGGAGAGATGATGGAATAATCCTGTAGATGGGACTCATCCTCTTCTTCGAAACCTTCTCAAAAAGGCGAGCGAAATCGGCGTAATACTAATGGGTCGGTAGTTTAGGGGCTGCGTTGAGGGAGGCTTTTTAAAGATCGAAGTAACAAAGGAAGTCCTCCATTCACGTGGTACCTCAGCTCTCATCAGACTCAAATTGAAGATATGTTGAAGAGGACTAGTGATGATGTGGGCAACATTTTTAATAAACTGTAGGGATATAAAACCGCATGTGATAGAGTATTATGACGACCATTTCGAAAGCAAATCATAGATCTCTTCGGCATTGAACCAAATGGAATCTGACATAACCGGAAAGCGGGGATTCGACATGTTGGGGACAGAGGCGAAGCTGGAATGGTACCTCGGCGCGAACGTTTCTCCGAAAACACTAGCGAGCAGTTCGACTTTGGCCTCGTCGGTCATTGCTGCCACACCAACAGTACGGATTAATTTAGTAATGGTGGATTTTGCCTTCAGTCTAAAACTAACCAGGGAAGGATCCCAAGTCGAAGTGGTCATTTGAAATGAGACCTACACTGCTAGACGTGTCTTTGGACGCTGAGTTCAAATCTGCTTTCCAAATTTGCCGAGCGTTTCTCTGAACGAAGTTATGAGGGTGGGTTCAGGGAGCTTAACATGTTAAAACTTAAATTACATGAATGTGCCGCAACGCGGCTTGGTGTAGTGGTAAGCGTGACGCTTTATAGGCGAGAGGCTAGGGATCGCACTTCTGGGAGACGGAATTTTTGCATTACATAGAATTTTTCCCTTAAGGACTGGAAAATACTCGTATGGTGAAATTATCACGTTTTACGACCTTTTAATGCCTTTGCTGATACCTCCTCCTACGTACCGACCTGTAACCGAGTGGGAGATTCCTCCGTGCGCAAAATGTGGGGGTTCGGGGGGAAAATGCGTATGATGAGCAATGACGATGCTAGAGCGGGTATTGATGCTAGTTTGGGTGCGATGGTGCATAACAGCTCCGGACTCACCAACAGGCGCTGGTGATAGTGGACTCGAAGAACAGAAAGCTATTCAGTGCACCTTAAATCCACAAAAGTAGATGAAGGGATTGACACCCTGCTCGAGGCTACCACGAGGCTAATGCAGCCCGATAAAAGCTTATTTCTCATTTCCTTCTAAAAATATGGTTAAACGCACCACCTCATACGAAATAGCTCATAATCTCAACTTTTGCGGGTACACACAAGACCCCATTTCTTGCTCACTGTCGCCTGTCCACTTTCAGTTCTGTCCGGCCAGATTTAGGAATTTCTCATACATATATTCATTGTATGCCGCCGGATACTTAAGCACTCAGCCGGGTGATTTTGGGACGCCTACACAACTCTGTTTTCCTTCTGATTTGGGGTTAGTAAGTGTAAAGCAATAAACTGTGACGAGTTCTTTTTCATCCACTGCTCCCATTGTAAGAAGTTTTGTTTTAAGCATTGCATACTAGAGCATCACATTTGTTCATTCAAGTCACAAAAGTTATCCTACTGTGAATATAGAGTGCGTGAGCATGCGAGTAAAACTGAAACTTACTTTGTGTGGATAAATATCGGTAAAAGCATTAAAAGGTCATAAAACGTGATATTCACAACATAAGAGTGTTTTCAAGTCTTCAAATGAAAATTTTCATACAATGCAAAAATTCCGTCCCCACAAAACCCGAACTCTAGCCTATCGCCCATGAAGCGTCACGCTTACCACTACACCAAGCCGCCGTTGATAGGTGAGGTACATCCATGTAATTTAAGTTTCCTCATGTTAAGCTCCCTGAAACCACACTCATAACTCCGTTCAGAGAAACGCTCGGCAAATTTGGAAAGCAGATTTGAACTCAGCATCCAAAAACACGTCTAGCAGTCTCATTTCATATGGCCACTTCGACTTGGGATCCTTCCCTTGTGAGAAGTCTAAAAAAAGAACCCTTATCACCACTTTCGACAACCTTCTTCTCAATGTTGTGGTTGAACATCCATAACTTTTTATCGAAGCGCTTACTAAGCAAACGGTACATGGCCCAGTGTTCGTGGTCCCCTGCAGAGATAGCTTTCTCCCAAACAGATGTCTTTTATTTTCGAGAGAGCGAGGGTAAGCCGGAAGGTGGGATTTGTGAAGAGGAACCTGGACGAGAGGAACGAAAAGATCAATAGCGTGTTGCAAAACTCCCAAAAACAACTCGTACTTCTCGTCGATTGTTTCTACTGTATTCAGAGATCCGAACCAGTCAACCGTGCCCAGATAGTGTGTAATGTTGTCATAGTTCGCGTGACCGAAATTATGTTTCTCACAATCAACGAAGAAGCATCTACAAGGTTCACCTCAAATTTGAGACACACATGGTCACTAGACCCAATAGGCGGCAAAGCCATCACTTTGCTGACCAGAGATTCATCATTACACAAAATGATGTCCAACGTATGGTTACCGAGGGTATGGACCTTGACTAACTGTGATAAAGAAAGAGACGAACACATGCCTAAGAATGATTTGGAAACAGCACTAAGAGCATAGGAAATACCCGACCATACTATACCTGGTAAGTTGAAGACGCCACAGATAATATAGGAATGATTAGAAGAGACAATATCACTAATGGCATTGAAGAGCTGTTCAGATGAAGAGGTGGTGTAGTTGGGGGCTCTATAGGTGACAAGGATGCGGAGGGGAGAATCATTGATGACAATGTCGCAGCACAATATCTCATATACAATACATTCAGAACGGATTCCCTGAAAATCAGGTCAGGATGGAAAGATTTAAGAAAAAGAAGCAACACCCCTCCACCTTTCTTGTTTTTACGATCACATCTAGAAATTTCAAAGTCACAGCAGCACTCGCCTAAAAGTGATTGCATATCGATTGATGATTTAAGCCATGTTTCGGTGAGCGCAAAAATGGAATAAGAATGGTAAGCGAGAAGCGACGAAAGAGCATACCTATTATTGACTAATGATCTGATGTTGGCATAAAAAACAGAAATTCTCTTACCCAGCGACCGATGAGGACTTTCTACTTTAACATTTTGTCGGCTGCGTTAGAGGCTCGATCAACAGAAATAGAAACATCATCACTGTCAAAATACGAAGGATAATGAACAGAAACAATTGGATGGGAAAGGTAAGAAGAGCTACAATCGACCTGGTTATCAACATTCTTTTTAGCTTTTCTCAGGGCGGCTAGTCGTTCCCTCTCTGATTTCGGCAGGGAGCGCCGGATAAAAATACCGGAAACCGGGAAAACCTCAATTCGGGAGCCTTCTTGAGCAAATCAGACACGAAAAAGCTACTAGGAAGCACTACTTTCAGGAGCCTAGGAGTTGTCTGCCTCGGCTCCCCCAATCGATACAATGCAATAGGACTACATTCGATATTGAGAAAATGGAGAACCTTTTTTAAGCAATCAACGTCATGAAAAACCCTATTGACAGAGCTTACATCAGAAGATTCACAAATCCAGCGATCACAACGGACCTGAGGCGCTCCTTCTCCCTCACAACAGTCCATAATAGAAGAATTAGGAGATGCTACTCTAGAAGATACTGAATTATTATTGTTATTGAGAGCCTCCTTCAGAGTCTCCACTTCTTTCCTAAGTTTGTTATTTTCAGAAATCCCTATCTCCGGCTCAGTTTCTAACTCACGATTCCTAGCTAGAAGCTCGTTGATGCTATTCGAATTGTCCGAAAGGTGCCCAAGTATTGTTTGAGATGGGTCGGAAGATGGTCATCATTGATCAATAAGTCCAGCATCCGGAAGCAAGCCGCTCATCAACGTGGGAGAACCATGGCAAAAGCGCTTAGCAGGTCGTTCCTGAACAGCTCGGCCCACGAGCGAGGTTTTCTCGGAGGCCATGAGACGAAAACAAAGATCAAGCTATTTACCGAGAAGGGCGGCAGTTCTTCTGAAAAGTAGTATCCCCGCCACAAGGGAATGCGTCTTGACCAGTAACAGATAATCAATAAACAGCACAAAGTGGCCGCTGAATCGGCAGACAACCAGCAAGTAGTACCAAAATAGGAGTAGAACCGTATCAAACTGGCACGAATATCAGCGAAATGCAATACGAAAGGGCCGGCAGAATACTTGACTTCGGACGAAAAGACGAGTTTGCAAAGTAATGACAGTAATAAGACTCCTGTCGGAATATTAGAAGGGAGCCGAGGTATCCGCCGCCGCCCAAGGCCAGCGGTCGAACGCGAATGAAAATGCGAATGCGAAAACGCGAATTTTGCTAGTAATTCGTGTTCCGAAAAGTATCATTTGTTCCAAAGAAAGAGGGAATTGGTAAGCGCAGTGATAACGGTCGCTTGAAATCCCTTTACTATGAATAGATGAATGTTCAATTCATTCATTCTTATTACAAGTCGTAGGTAAGCGGTAGTGGGTTCGTGGTGCACGCATTAGCGTGCGTAGCCCAACTGGTCCTACTATATATGATTCGCTGTGTGTGTGTTGGTTTGTCGGGGTGTTTGTGTGTGTGTCGGTTTGTGTGTCTGACCGGAAATTCATAGCTCCTGTCTCCGTGAAACTGGAGCGTTCAAAATTGGTAGGAGTACGGGGGATAGGTTGGGAAAACTTATGGTTGGTGGCAGAACCGGGCTCCGCTCACAGGGGGCGAGGCGTGCGCCATACAAATTTTGGGCTGCAAATTCGTAACTCCTGTTAATCTGTTAACGTGGACCCAGACCGTTTAAACTTGGTAGAATTCAGGGGCAGGATGGGATCACTGATGATGTGCGGGTGGTTTAGTGGTTATTTATGAGCGCTCCGGTGATAACGGAGTAAATATAACACAACCAGTCGGATCGCCCAGCTGACGCCGGGCTCTCCTTCTTCTTATGTAATGCCCGGCGTAGCCGTTAGCCGTCATTGTGTTTGTACCAATCTTATGTAATAGGAACAAAGATTGGTACAAACAATCTGGGACTTCCTTCCGATAAATATAAAGTGCACTTTTTCATTCTAATAATGGCCAACACTTCTTATGACTAAGAATCTTTGTGAGTTCACACGTTACAAGAAGTTTGACCCACTCGAAAGTGTCAGACTTACTGAGACGGTCGAAATTGCTTCACATCCGCGGAGAAATAAATTTCGTTACCTTACCTTACCAACGAAAATAGCAGAAGTATAATGACCTTAGGTCCATAACAATCATGCGACTCGAATTTCTATGAAACTTCCGTTTCACATGAAAAGTTATAATTCCGAATGAACCGTGCTCCCAGTCGGTTCAGTGAAAATTGCGTCCTCCCGCAAGTATCTCATAGGGGTGTTCAAAAAAGCATGTTTGAAAACACATACCGTCCCGGAGTTTTGGTTCAAATTCGGGTTAGGTTTACCGATGCAGCCTCTTCAGAAAAAGTTTAATTTCTGCGGAGAGTGTAGTTCCTCACCTCTTCACACCACATAGATCAGCCAGAGCCTAAGAAGCCTTTATTCTGTAAGAATCTAATTTCCTCTAGCGAGTTGTGAGTTGATGTTCGTTACGGATATTCACGTATAGCGTACCTCATGGAAATTTCGGATCATCTGAAAAACTGATAAACCTTTCAACCACTCCACCCAAATGCTCTTTCTAGAGCATCTGTAGGCAACACAGTCAGTTCTGTAAGAACCACTCTTTCAATAGGCATTTATCTGGGAGTATTCCGAGACCGTATGCTTGGTGTACATACCGTTCGGAAATTTTCGCTCGAACCCACTTGTCAAAGTTACTGATGCAGCCTCTTCAAAGTTTCAATCCTGCCGGGAGCGTCAGTTCCTCACCCCACCACACCACATAGATTAGCCAGAGCCAGGGATGCCCTCAATTCTGTGAGAATCTAATTCCCCTGACCTTGATAGTCGTTAGGGATATTCACGTCAAACATCTATTCATCCATATGATTCTCGTTATATACACTTTCCCAATCAGGCACAAATTTAGCAAATAATGGTCAGAGGAGAAGACTAATCACCGAGTGATTTCAGTACCATGAGAGGAGAACATAATTGGATTCATTCCTTGCTAAGCGGTTACTAAAATAAGCATGGGTGTTATCTTGTCTTCTTTTCATTTAGATGTCGGTTGCAACAAAATTAATCCAACCACCAAAATATGGAAATCAACAAGATGGGTCATGGTTTTTGATAGTGGTGTGATCAGCAGTCGAGAACAATAATTAGCACCACTCAAAATTTCTTTCAAGTTTTGTTGGTTTAGGTTGATCAGTCATAGAGATGGCGCTTCTGAGCTAACAAAAAAAGAGGTCAACAATCAACAGTGTTAAGATCCTGAGTTTCTCAGTTGATGATACCTATCTTTACAGAAATACTGGAGGGGGAAGGGCAATACTAAAAAAGGGGAGCTCAATAGAAACCGAACCAATGGAACACAATATGTTGTGTCACTTACGCTGCGGTAAATAAATTCAAAAGAAAATGACGGGTCAGCCGATCGCTTCCACTTTATGAGTGTAGGGGAATGTCACTGCGGGTTATTACACTGAAAGACTGGAATGAGAAGGGTAAGAATGAAGAAAGAGAAATGAATTAGGTAGCCAAATTCGAAATTCTGTATAGGTAAACATGTACTCTGTCAGTATGAATCGAAGTCACATTGTCACACTTAAGACTTTCTAAATTCCGCAAAACTCGTTTTACTCCATTAACCTACACCCCCATTTACTGCTTGGCTTAGAGATATAACTCGGCTTACGTCGGGCCTCATTCCTTAATTTAACGAAGTGGTTAGAAAATCGTTGAGAGGGGGAAGGGGGGAGGGAGCTTCGCTTTCATGCGACAGTAAAGATTCAGGTAAAAGAAGGTGTACCTCACCTTGCCTGTGCTCAGACGGTTAAGGCAAAAGAATATAGATTTTACCTGAGAGTAAGTAGGAAAGGAGAGACGGGGTGGAGGTAAGCTAGGATGGGGTATGAGTTGAACTCCTTTCCTCCTGGCGCTAGGTTAGAATACCGTGTATTCTCGGCTAAGGAACTTTCCCAAGCACAGTTATGAATTTACTTCCTTATCTGCGCTTCAGCGCTCAATCACCTCAGATTTTTGTAAAGACATACATAGCACGATGCCAGTTTAGTTCGAAATCACAGTTTCCAAGTAACCACTCCACTCCACATTACTCACTTCACTAGTACTCACTCTTCTTCAGTATCACTGCCTTTATCGTAATCACAAAGTTTGCGGACGGACACACCGACAGCATACCAACAAACCGACACACCAAGTTTCTGCTTTATTATAGGGGAAATAGAGATAGGGATTTGTCATAACGGGGAGGAAAATCTGGCTTAGCCGGTTTCTTATCATCATTATCATTGGACGTACTTAACCGTCTTATCAGTAACTTCCATCATTCCAACCTTTCTCAGGGTAGGGTGTTTGACACAAGAAGGGGGAGAGCCCGGCGTTAGCTGGGCGCTCCAACTGGTGAATCATAAAGGGCATTCCCGGTGTGGGGAAACGCATAGCAGACAGCAGGTGCGCCCCGAAGGTCGTAAACAGGGGAGATGCCGGGATGGCTTCGAGTAGGACACTCATGACGCTATGAGCGCCGAAACGAACTTGATTCGAAGCTCGGTGGCAACGAGCGTAGGGCTCAAGTTGCTGTATGTCCTCAATGTAGCGCTGCTTCGCTTCCGGAATGCGGCTAGCTATAGCCGTTAAGGCGGACTCGGCTATGTGAGACGTTTCTTCTCCTATTGTTGTGCCAAATGAGCTCGAATATCCGTTTGCCGGGTCAAGAGCGACGCCGTAGTGAGATAAATGATGGCCGGGCGTCGCACTTGAAACATGAGCTTAACCATTTTCTCTATGAATTAGGAGACGGAGCACTCCACAACCTCATATCCGTGTTGGTAATCTTGGGTCATGTGGACGAACCTAGTGAGGTTTTCTAGTGCTCAAGGAGCTCATGTTTCTCCTTGAATCCTCTACAGAACTCCCGCTCAGCTGCATCGAGAAGAGCCTCATAGCGATCGCCGAGCTAATCCAAGACTACATTTAGGTTTATCCCGTGGAATGGAGGTTGTCGGACGCTGCGGTGTCCGACAAATAATGAACGAGCTCAAGATGAGCGAAGTCATCGAGGTGTAATAAAGTACCTGTGAATTGGGCAACCACTGAGTTGGTAGTTACTGTCACAACTACTATCGATTGTGGTCGCGACTCAATGAGCATCGCTATTGTAGCTCCTACCATCGTCTTACCCGTACCGGAAGCCGCGTGAATCGACTTAACCCCTATCGTGGTTGCCCCGCCCTGAATCTGATCAACGACCAAGGCGGAGCCGTTCGACTCGTTGCTAACTGCGAGTCGAACGGCTCCGCCTTGGTCGTTGATCAGATTCAGGGCGGGGCAACCACGATAGGGTCGCCGACACAAATCGGCGACCCTATCGTGGTTGCCGATGTTGTTATATGCGCTATGGCCCCATGGATAAGGTCGGCTCATGAGTTATCTGTAAAGGCGCACGTCTAATTAAACAAAGGTTAGCGCGCCGGAGTGGCGACCATACCCGTGGATTGCCTCGTTGATGCTGTGGTGTGGTGTAGCCAAGTAAACGCTTCTATGGTGACGCCTAGAGCGTGTGGTCGGATAGGATCTCGACGCGGGTTATCTTCGCTCGGCAAATGCTACTGGACCCAAGAAAATGCATTGGTACGGGACGCGAAATTCAGCCTCGCGGGATAGTGGTATGGACGAGTTCTCAAGGCCGATAGTCGTTAGGGGAGGCGGTCGTCTTACGCGGAATTGATCGCCGCCAGGGTGGAGCACGCCAGGTCGAATAACTTCAACATGCGTAACCTTGCCTCGTCGCGGTCTCGGCGATAGCTTTCGAAGGGATCTGCGCGATCTGCCAACCACGCCTGATCGGTTTCCTGCAGAGCCAAACCAGAACGACCCTTCATCGTGATGCATGGGACGGAACTGGCGGACCAGCCTGCACAAAGCTGTACGGGCCTCGGGGAAAGCCGGCTCTTCCGAAAAACGCATAGCGCAGGAGATATTAGCTCGTGTGGCAGCCATCTCGATATCGTCCTCCTCAACGTCCTTGAGGTCAAAATCGCAGATCGAGTGAGTTATGGTTACGGCGTCAGGCGCTCATTCGAACACAGCGGCTGCTTTCATAGTCCGCCGGCGTGCCGGCGTGTCGGCCGAGGTAGTGCTAGGGAGGGGGAGGGAGGTCGGCCGACGCGATCGCGTCGCGCCCAAGCCCCTCCGAAAGGCTGAAAACAAAGAAAAACAGGATCAAACCCGTTTGCATTTCCCTTCGAAGAGGCTTATGCAAATGGTTTTTGATTTGGTGAAAATACACTTACCCTTGACAACGTAGAGGGTCCGCAGTAGCATCACACTGAAACTTTTCCCTATTTGAGCTCGTGCGACGGCATTCCACTGAGATTCGATCGATTTAGGAGTTCAACTGCACTACTGCCAACTGCGTGGCAGTGTTTATGGTTGTCAGAATAATATCAGCGGCCAAACTCTGAGGCTCGTTAAAGGCACAGTTCACGATAATTTTGGGGTATCCGATTTTTGACGAAAAATGTTAGATACGACCTATACAAGGGATAAGGAGAAAACGCGAAAAACGATGAAAAAAAGAAATAGAATGCTTTAAGAAAAAGAAGAGAAAAGGGGGTTGGACGAGTTACACGGCCAGAAGACGGCGATAAGGGAATTTTCGGGCGAGTCAGACAAACGCGACGCAGTGTCTGCAATTGCACACAACACACCAGAACAGCTGATTTCGGCTTATTCGTTAAAACTATTTATTCTTCTGCTGTCATTAGGCTGAATTATGCTGCGGAGTCAATTCGCCGGGACGAGAATGTAAGTAAATTTGATTATGTTAATGATAATAATGTTTAATGTTATTAATGCTTTCGCAGTGAAATTTTCTTCTATATGTTTTTATTTCGTTGAATTGTGTTCTTTCATGAATTTCATGCTAGTATTTTCGATTGTTTGGCAGTTTGCCAATCAGCTTATTGATTTTTCACCAACTTCGCTTCAGTGCGAATGCTGTGATCGACAATTAGATTTCGTAGTTGGCCTAGCGAGGGGCGGAGGTTGACCGTGGCTCACTCTCCGGCCCCTTGTGTTGCCCTATGCAGACCGTTTTTCGACCTCATTTCGGCACAGATGGTATCTGAGGGGGCCCCGAATTCATACCATGTGCAAATCTTCGAAACCATTTTTATCGTGAACCGTGCCTTTAAGTGACTCATCAGACTTCTTCCGTAGGTTATGAGGTCCTCATCTGCAACTCGTTTTTCATTGAGCTATACAGGCATCTGATGGGAGGACGGACTACTATCTCATCAGGTTTGACCGCAAACGATTATCTAGTCCATAACGCTGTAGTGAGCCAGCATAACACGTTTTTCCTTACCTAATCCTCGATGAATGCACTCTTCTTTTGAGATCATTTCAAAATTGTCTCAAGGCAGCTAAGGCTCAAAATCAGAGTCTTAGCTGCCGTGAGATCGAGGCGATTATTGAAAAAAGGTCGAAGTTGAGCTGGCAAAGAAACTCCGATTTTTTTACTTCAGCAATTTTGAAGAGAAAATCGTTATTCGTCAATCCTGAAGCCTCAGCTGCGTCTCTGGGTAACTCCACCCTCAGGTTATTCAACAGTCGTGAGATCACTGAGTGATTTCTCACATAATCTCTTGTTTCCGTCTTGGCCTCACATTCCCTGTTTCGTGGCTGTTGATCAAAAGAAAAGAGTTCTGTGACACCCTGCTCTGCCTCAGGCACCTCACCTCCATTGTATAATAAGCTCGTGTTCCTCTTTCAACTTAATGGAGGTGGCTAATGTTGTGTCTTTATCTGGTGCTCGACGAGGTGCCTCTTCTCCCCTTCCTGCTTGGAGCGTTACGTTCTGATAGCTTGGCAGTGACCTGCAGTCTATAGACAGTATGCGATTGTGACTGGAGATCAATTCAAGAGAGCTCATGTACAGCTTCTGGCGCGCACACGTACCGAGCGTCGATCTCGTCGAGCACTTTGTCATCGGAACAGTTCTCTTTCTTATCAGTGGAGCTTAGTTTCATCAGCTTCTTTGTGAACGTATTGTACATGTACATATTCAACAAATAGAGTCATCCCACAGATTCATACATTTGAATGGCCGCCCTAGCGAAGAACTAACAAGGGAAGGATCCCAAGTCGCAGTGGCCATTTGAAATGAGACCTACACTGCTATACGAATTTTTTGATGCTGATTTCGAATCTGCATTCAAAATCTGCCAAACGATTCTCTGAACGAAGTTATGGAGGTGGTCTCCAGGGAGCGCGCCCAACAGGAGAAAGCACAAAAAACCTGGTAGCCGGTAGGCCAGCAGTGGCTTCATAGGTATGGGACCAGGGATCGGGTTTGGGAGGCGACGACGTTTTTGCACTTTGCAGGACTTTTTTCTCTAGCATGTAAAAATCTTTTTATGTTAGTTTTACCACCTTCGGCGACTTTTTGAATGCTCGAGGACAGGCAGTTTCTGTCAAAACGGTCTTCCACTGCGATACGAGCCAGAAGAGCTTTAATAGGAACCCACTGGCGAGTTTCCAAAAAGGGAGTCTTCCATGCCCCGAATGTGGAGGATCGCGCGAGTAGAACACACATGATGAGCAACCAATTGTTGTTGGAGTGGGTTCGATCATGCTTGGCTGCTCCGGACTCAAACATCAATGTTGCTGCTGGTGGTCCTGGAAGTCCTTTCAAGTTTATGAAACAGTCCAGTCGGCACTACCTTCACAAAACCCCCCAGATGTTACCACGAGGTTAATACAGCCGCTGGACGTTTATTTCTTTCTGCTTGATTGTGAAAATTGCTTTGATTGTGAAAGGAAAGACTGCGGCAAAATTTTTTAGTACATTGCGCTCATCATGAAAAACTTAATTTTAAACATTTCGTGCTAGATTATCACATCTGTCTATAATAAGTAAAAGTTATCCTACAGCGAATTTGAAAGGTATAAGAAAAGAATTCGCCATGTTGGTGTTAGAGTGGATGTAAGACTGTTTGAGTAGTAACTGATTTACCGCTAGCATTCAATAAGTCGCCGAAGGCTCCAAAACTAACATAAAAAGACTTTTACAAGCTGGAGGAAAAAGTCCTGCAAAATGCAAGAACGGGTTGCCTACCAAACCCGATCCCTGGTCCCATGCCTATGAAGCGTCACGCTTATCTCTACTCCAAGCCGCCACTCCTGTGATACCGGCGACCATGTCTTTTGTGCTTTCTCCTGTTGTGCGCGCTCTCTGGAGACCACCTCCATAACTTCGTTCAGAGAATCGTTTGGCAGATTTTGAATGCAGATTCGAAATCAGCATCAAAAAATACGTGTAGCAGTGTAGGTCTAATTTCAAATGGCCACTTCGACTTGGGATCCTTCCCTTGTAAGTATTAGGCGTACCGGCACTAGCAATCTGTAATCAATGATCTTCATACCTGAAAGACATGTTATGCCACCACTTGGTCTTTAGTAAATCGAGCAGCTGTCAAAGTCTGACTCCTTGCACCTCTAGACTGTTTCGGCAACCTTTCAACGATCATAACATACCGAACTGTTCTTCCCTTACGGTCTGCGCATCATACTGGTTGTCACAATTTCACAGGGGCGAGGCTCCGTTTCTCGGTCAGGTATGACGACTTATACTTACTATAAAGTCTATTTCAGGGATAGTCCTCGATTTGTCCTGTTCTGCCGAGATGCGACAGGGCAGTACCACTGAAATAGGCTCTGTTGTATAAACTGTGGATTGGCATTTGGCAGTGCGGAAATCCTTCTTCCATTCTCGAGCCGAGGCATGCGCATTTGCAGCTGCGTGTGTGGTGCGAATAGCTGACTACGGTAAGTAAAAAATTCGTTCATTCATTAGCATAAGTTAACAAAAAACCACTAATGACAGCAAAAACAGCCCACCTTTGCAGCACGTTGGGATAGGAAATCAAATAAGAGATCGCGACAGCAAAAAGAATAATAGAGGAAAAAAGAATGAAAAAAAGTATAGCCTCATACTCAACGATCAGCTGAGTGATGAGGCACTGAGTATTCCTAGGGAAGAACTCATTAACCATTTTTATCGTGAAGCGTGCTTTAACCTAGCACGTCTTTCCGATAGTTTCCTTAGCATACTCAGATGTCTCTCAGTTCTTCATGCGAAAAGAGGACTGTACCTTAAGGGTTAGGTGGATAATATCGACATCGATCTATTTTTGAGTTTCGAGTTTCGGTGGTCTTCCTTCTCTGACAGCATGCAAGTTTCCCTCCGAAGCATTTCATTCAGTATTAGTATGCTTATGCGAGGGCATCGGTTCCAGGTGTGTACTGGATTGGTGGATTTGCCACGACCTGCAATTTGTGCTTGCTGAATTTCATCTTCTCGTTTGCTGCCTTGAAAGTGTCTAGGACATAGACCTAGACGCTGCGGCGTGGTTGACCACTTTCGGTACGCGCAGGTTCAATTCAGTGAAAGTAGACGGTGGAGTGTCGTATACTGATTTTGTCATGATTGCAGCAGTAATCAAAGAGTCCCTCGCCCTAAGTCCAGATTTGAAATGCTTCCTTCGTTCCTCAACTTTCGTATGCTATGCGCATTTCTCATCCGTAGTGCTCAACTGGCCGCGACTTGGTCTTAGCTAGTCCTCGTGAAGGAGCTACAATGGATCTTCTACGTTTGTGATATCGCATAGCTTCTGCACTTCGCCTTTGTTGAACCTCATGATTGAAAGTCTTGTGGACTGGACCGCAGTACTTGATAATAGTCGATGCTGTGACGTTATACCAGGAAAGGTAGAAAGGTAGAGTGTTTCTGAAGATAGGACTATTAAAATGGTCCGTATGCCAATCGGTCGGGATCCTGGGAGAACCATCAAAAGGAAGTCAACGGGCACGGCTTACAGGAGTTATCGCGATGGAAGAATGTCGAAATGCAGAAAGTCGCAGACCCATTTGAGTGATGACACGCAACCCTTCGTCGTTTTCTCTGGTCAAAAATTTTTCACGATGAAACCATCCCCCAACAACGAAAACGTTCGCGTTCTGGAAAGAAACATCTAGCGTGTAATATCTCACAAAAAGGTTGCTGTAAGAGCAGCGAAACGTTGCTTTTCGAGGAAATAACTGGCAAGGGTAATCCGCTCGTGGTTCCTTCGGTGCAGGCGTGAGAATTGACCAAGACCAGTACTCAAACAGCGTACTGATGAAAGTAATGAAGCACTGATCCGACAACGTCTTCTGAAACATCTCGTAGTCCTTCTAGCAGGACGCCCTCCAGCCCACAGAGCTAAGCTTGCCCGCGAGAGGTGCCGACGACAGCTGCCCAACTTCATTGGTGAAGAGGAAAGGTCATCCTATTTTCCAGAACTGGACCCACTTGGCTCCCTCGTATGGTCCCTGGTTAGAAGAGGACCTGTCGAGTTTGCAGCCCCAGTTTGGAGTCCTACAATGCAAAGGCTGAAGAACGGCTGGGAACAAATTCAGAAGGTACCTGCGTGCCATATGCGATCAAGTCGCGAGCAAACTTTGACTTCTATCTGCGCTCATTGGGGATATTTTGAAATGCGACTGTAGCATGTTGTAGCACATAGTGTTAGCTAGCGTGCATAGAAATTCCATCGCTTTCCGCACTGAGAATTTTCAAATATATTGCTATAAATCGGCGCCAGTAATTTCGGGACACCCTGTACTGACACTCTGACTAAATCAGAACCCGGTGTACCCTTGTCTTATCGCATTCATTGCACATCTTCAAGGGGTTGTTCCCAAAAATAAGTTCATCCTTCTTAGAGCTTATAAAACATATGGTCGGTTCTTGGTTGGAGAGGTGCTGCTGTGTTCAATCCTTCTGAGAGAAGGGATGTTGAGCACTTGATGTGTAAAATAATTTTACGCGTAAAATCCCTTGCCGACACAGGAGTTTTTCTATTCTAGGATTTCTAAAGCATCTATTCGCAACAATACTTTTAACTCTCTTCTTCGAAAACACGGCGCAAGGCCATCGGCAAATGCATGGTTCACAAGCCATGGCACCAGAGTAATATATTTGGTTCTATTGATCTTTATTACACGGCGCTCTCTCGATCCAAATGCGGTCAGACTAAAATGAATCTTCCTGGGGCCAGAACCACTATAAGAGCCAGAACTTTGAAATTTAGAGCGGCTAGTTTCTAGAAAAAGGTAACAAAGAACACAAACACTCCAAATTCCTTTCCTAGGTTCAAACGCACTGTACCAGTGATTTCATATGTAAGAATGATATTTCACAGTTCTTTTTGGTTGACCACATCTTCTACGCCTTTGTTTTAATCTAACCTTGAAGTCGCACTATTTGCCTAATTCTACGTGTTTCTCTTTGTACGATTACGTATTATCTACACGTGTTCCTTGTATTTGTTCCGTTATTTGATTTGGCTCTAGAAGTTGTGTTATTTTATACTACGTTTGCCTTAGCAGCGTAATAAACATAACATATGTCATGTGACGACTCCTACAAATACGGTTTCTTTGTGCTGGAGCAACGTTGTGCTGGTGTCAGGTCTTTCTATCCTCTTGTTGCTCTCAAAGACTAACCAGTGCTCTCTCAGCTTCCTTTGGTAATCACGCTAATCTGCGCGTCCCTCATTATTCTCCTGTTTCCTCTAGCCCGAGTCATTACAGCAATGTCTGTGCATTTTCCCTGCTCACCATCTTCGGGATGTCGTCTGATTTGAGCTTTCTCGGCATAATCTGCTAAGCGCGCTTCTTTCTGCTCATAACTCCCTAATTGTCTTCTAGCCAAAGCACTTTCAGCACTGCCTGAAAAACGCATTTCTTTCTGCTCATGATTTACTAATCGTCTCCTGTTTCAAGCACGCATGAATCTTGTGCGAAGCGCGCATTTCGCTGGAAATTGCTCCTTTGCTCTCTGCGAACTCTTTCAGCTTTCAGAGTCTTGCCGTTGGCGATACTCTCTTTCCTCCTGCGACTCTTGAGCCGGCCTTATTCTTCTCTGAATGGCCTGTCGTTAAAGTTCCGCATAACTCTCTTCCGCAGTTCCAATTCCTCTCCTTACCCTATTCCGTGCTGTTTCCCTCATATGATGACTTAGAGATTCATCTTCTGCCCTGGGGCAAAATAGTTCTCTTCTCCTTGGAATTCTAGTATCAATCTATTAAAGATAGATTATTCTATTTCAAACAAGTTCATATCGACATCATCAAAAAGGTGAAATCATTGGTCACTATAACTGATATTTCCGAGTGAAATGGAGAGAAATGGAGAGTTTACGGCGCCGTCATATCTGTAGTTATCACCTGTTTGTAGACTAAAGTCACAATTTTCGATTTTCGGTACGAAGTTATCAAAAATGAATGTAGGTGTTCAAATCCTCAAAGGGTCTGCCTCCAACTTTCCAAATTAGTTGTCAAATAGTGCTTTACCGAAACTCAAGGGACCGAGGGCGTGTGACCAATAAATCCATCACGCTGCCCATTCTGAAAAAGTTAAGAGGCAGTGTGAGTTAAGGTTGCAAAGGGGAAGAAGATATTTAGTGTATTCCCTATGTGCCATGGAAACTTTTTCACTTACTCTATCCTATTCTATAAAACTGAAAGCACCTGCCAGTTTTGCGGTGTCATAAGACACCAACTGTAAGCTACCATTTCACAACAACTGCCAACGTGAAGATAGCTTCTCCTTCCTCATGACTGTCAGAGATTCTTCATCTCAACAATGATCTCAACTACCGATAAGAAAATGAAAATGAGAATGGAGATTGGGCAGTGTGCTTTGATACATAAAATTGAAAAGTGTTCCACAAAATTGACTGGGACTAATGTCTATTTATGAACCAGAAGAAACGGCAGGTCCCTTCGAAGTGGGCGACAGATTTTATCTTGATCAAATCGACAGCATTGCATAGCTATCCCTTTCTCCTTTTCATTGTTTCGCATAATGTCGTCTGTAGAGCGTAAGAGGCGAAGGGATGCCACCTAGAACCATGACAAGAATTACATCTAACTGAGCTCCAGAGTCACTAGTCTAAGATAGAACCCTATTCCCGCATCCAAATAGATCGCTGTTCTGTTGTCTATCGATGTATAATGCACCTAAATGGCATCGGAGAGTAACATTCAAGGACCTCTGCGATTCGCGATGGAAGTCAAGTATAATTGTATATCAAGTGCGTTCACAAGTGCCGACTACACCACTTTTCAAACTCAATCATGCCTCTGTAGAGAGATGTGTATTTCCAGGCCAGCTACCCTCCCAATCCTCGATGAGATCACCCGCTCTAATGAGGTAATATGACCATATAGACGACACATGAGGCGTCGTTCTCTCATAAACACATTAAGTATTTGTTACAGGCTCATCCTTCCTTCGGGCTTGCATCTCACCATGCCTTTTGGCTATGGGCGAGTTTAGAATTGACGAGCAGCGAAGAACTTGAATTCAAAAAAAAGGAAACACTTTCTCGCTGCAAGGTTTCGCGATGCAGTAATTGCTCCAAGCGGCAAGACAATTACGTCCTCAAAGACTATTGAACGTCCGTGAATCGGACAAAAACGTCTTGAGTTAGTCTATTGTCTACGATCATAATATTCCGTTGAAGTCCTCATGAATCAGTATGTCTTCGTCAGCTTAGCTGACCCTTTTGCTAAGCTTTTAAAGATTTGCACTTCGGCTCCAAGCTCACGACAGCTCACGACAAAACTGCTTGCTAGCCCACCTTCGGTTTGCAATGAATAAGGATAAAAGGACCATTTCGTTTGGTGTACCGCTAGGTTTTCAACGGAAATTTTAATCACCGACATGAACTCATTTGTCAACTGATCGAATGAATTGCTTATGGATTAGCTAGCCGGTCTTGAAGGACTACAATCAATTGGGCGATATTCAGAACATCTTGCACACCCCCTATGGAAGATGCCGCAAGCCAGCCTTCAATGTTAATCTAATTATCACATCCAGTTGTCAGCATACTTTCTCATCCCACAACAGG
Organism: Haemonchus contortus; assembly: GCA_000469685.2. Lineage (NCBI taxonomy): Eukaryota > Metazoa > Nematoda > Chromadorea > Rhabditida > Trichostrongylidae > Haemonchus > Haemonchus contortus. The sequence continues at coordinate 20,890,470 of LS997566.1, forward strand.
ACAGAAGGAGATGTCGGTTCGACCATTAAATGTCCTGCGTGACGACTGTGAATGTTGCCCCAACGTGATGGCATAAGTACCTCATTATTGCCAACCTTGAGGGAAATGGCCATCTAATGGCCTTGTTCATGGGAATTCGTGGGAATGATCATGGGAATGTTTTTCTGTTCTGAATAAATAATGTTGAGCGTTTAGGTGTTTTCCGTGATGATGAGCAATGAATCAAGCAAATAACTTCACCATTGAAGAACTCTGGCGATTCTTAGGAAGGGTGTTTTCCATCACAAAAAACCCTCAAATTTCGAAGTATACGTATATCAAGCAGTTTTTCAAGGCTGCCGTTTGCTTCAAGGTCAAGGGGTTGACATAAGTGTGATCGTTGAAATATGAGTGTGAACCCCTACGAACGCCCACTATAGTCTCAGCTGGTTAGCGACGAAGTTAGTACCGCAACGATCGCCTTTTCTTGTTCTATCTTTTCAGCATCCAGAGCTAATTCCTAGAGAGTGGAAGTAAGAATACTTGTTAGTTCGCCAGCTGAAAAAAAAAAACTTAGAAATAAAAAAAATCGGTGGAAGGCCTCTCACTTGTAGCTCCGATTATACTGCTAAAATTAGATGAAGTACATCAGCAAGAAAACATTGACTACAAAACGATACTCCATCGAGCTTTTCCTCGCTGTTCTACAATATCGTCTGTTTCACAGGTTTCGCTGCTACACTTTCTATCTTACTTTACCATGATTATTTACAATTCTCCTATGTTACGGAACGTTTTCGAGATGGTTGAGAATGTTTGATGAATTACGGTATCGCGGCTGTATACGGTATACACGCATACGACAACAACGAGAGCATAAGATATGTTTTCGACATAGAGTAAACAGAATGCAATTGAAGAAGATCAAAACTGACAGGGGCCTTCACTACTTCCCATTTCCCTAGAAAACAACGATATTCGAATTTTCAAGAAGGAACTCGGGTGACACGTACCTCAATGGTGTTTATTAATGTCAATAAATTTAACTTCTTATTTTCGTGAGAATAATTCAACCGACTTATCTCAGATCAGAACCGACTCGCACTTTTGAAAAGCCCCTCAAACCTGTACCGGGCTCCTCCATAAGTTTCTCAAGAGCCAGTCCTTAGTTCCCTGAAGCGTAAATGTACCGTGTAATCGCTTGCTCTGCGCCTTCCAGCATGCCTGCTTTCATCCCCAAGAGTACCTTTTACGATGAGTTCTTATTGGGCTCGATGGCCCTTGCGACGACGAATCGTCCCATCTATTTGCGCATGGCCGACTACTTTCAGACAAAGAAGGAGAACTTTTTGTCATAAATCCTATCCACACGGCTCTGTACTTTGGCTTCAAATTCCTGCTCAAATCCCTATGTTCGAACTGCCCATCACCTACCTTCCTCCAACTTCTTTCCAGAATTAGTCGTGTGATGCCCCATCAACAGAATATCACTAATTGAATAACTTCAACGATGTTCACTGATGAGCCTTGCACTGGGCACTGGAACTCAGTTCAGAGTCGCGTAAGCTTCTCATTGTTTGGTGTATGAAGTGACTTGCAGGAAGCAACAGATGGCTGGGTCCATGCTGTTTTGATACTCAGAGGGTCTGGTGCCACTTAATCGATTTCTGAGAGAGGCTTAGAGGACTGAACACTACCTCTCAGAATGTGCAAGTGCAATGTGGCCACTCACTGCTCCTATCCATTAACGGGCATAGCGCTGCAAACTAAAGTACCGTCAGAATTCTCTATATTCTGCTCATACCGCCTCTGTATTAATACTCTTAACATTTCTACGGAGCTCTGCTGGCCAGACAAAGCAAGAAAGAAAGAAACCTATGGAAAGGGTGCCCATAAGTCGTATGCTAATATTTGGGACCGAGAGGCTGCTGAAATGTCAAGACTACTCATATCTCGTGCAACGGCGCCCTTGCTTGGCTCTTTCAGGAGGCGGGCAGACCAATCCATGAGCGATGGGAAGGCCAACAGGCGACTTCGCTCGCCATTCCATGATTAATGATTCCTCCGTTTGCCATCTGATTGGGTGTCCATATCCGCTCAAATCTGTCCTTCCCTTTAATCTACTCATGCTCCTATTTGTCTTCGAATGAAGTTAGAGACAGGAAACAGCTCTAGTTCTATCAGCACAAAATACTACGAAGTCTTGCCTAGGTACGGAGAAATTTCGTGGCCCTCCAACTCAGCATACATGTTGTAGTGTTGCCTGAGTTTCAAGGAGGTCTCGAATCCTTAGTTTTGTATGGTGCAGCTTGGTAATGTAGGTCTCTCTCAAATTCATCATATTGTTTGGCTTTTTAGAGTGCCCACCATTTTTTCAGAGAGAATCATACATTTTTTCATGATTATGGAATTTTGGTCCTAACCAATCGCACTTGATGTTGACCCATATCGCTTTTCCTAATCGCACGCAGAAAGCACCACAAAACTGTGAAGAGTTGAAAAATTTAGGATTAATAACGTTTTATAAACTTCATTCAAGCATTTTTTGAGGGTTCTGATGCAGTCAGTTACTTTATGAAATGGTTGAAGATGTAGTTTGGGGAGGGGGGGGGGGGGAGGGGGGGGGGGGGGGTGGTGGAGGGTGTCGGGGTCAAGTAATAGGTCAATCAAGTAATTGACATTGTTACGTATTAGTCCTTGTTACACAAGGGGCATGTAATTTTTTTAAGTAAGAGTGGGAGGGAACGAGCACTGGACACCGGCGTGGGCGAGTTTTCAGCTTTTTGCACGAGGTAATCATCTCATCCATTACAGTACTCCTTCCTTCCTAAGGCTCTTTTTGAAAAAAGTGCATACGTGTGCCTCCCACCTAACGACATTTTCATCATAAAAAGTTTTGCAAATGTAGCTGACTTAGTAGATTTCTTCCGAGAATACTGTGAACCTTTTCAAGGCAATGAGACTTTCGTGAACGCCCTTGCACTTTGAATTTGAGCTTCGTGGGAGAGGGGACCTATGACCTAATGTGAGAGGAACTTTCTATGAAACTCAATCTCTTGAGCGATAGATTGCTATAGAGCCCTCAACCCTTACTCTGATTCGAGCACTTTCACCTCCAGTCACCTTTATCCGTATCCCACTTCATTCCCACCCACAATGCTTTGTCGTTGTCCGTTAGAAAGAAGCATTCGGGGAAAAAATCATTACTACGGAAGAGAGTCGATTTTACAATGCTACTTCTTTACCCTCTACAAAATACTTTGGTTAAGAAGGGCAGCAATAGGCCATTTCTTCAATTTGCAAATCGTTTTCTCCGATCTGCCATTAGGGAGAATTGATCGTCTTTTGCGTAGGACCGCGTGAGGTCGCGAGTGAAAGGCCACTGTAAACATTAGCGGCAACTGTTTCGGAGATCACCCTCCTTTTTGAATTTCCAACTATTCGAAACGATTTGGTAAGGGAATTGGTGCCCTCACTGAACTGGACGGATTGTCCCATCATGACAGGTCATGAAGACTACTGTATTCATGCTCCAATGATCAGCTTCCTTTTGGCATGGGCGATGCGTGCCATTCGGGAGCGGTAGCGGAACCGATACGGCGCTTGATCGTCGGTTGGGTCACGGCTCTAGGCAGCCCTAAACAAACATTACGACCATTTCATCCCTGTGAATTGCCCATTGTGATGAATCACAACGATGATGACCAAGGTATTCTTCCTTTAGGCGGAGCTATTTTAAAAATTTCAAAACAGCAAGAAAAATTAAGGAAATGTCTGCGGTTCAGTGTGTCTTACATCGATTTTGAAAAAAAAATCGCGTAATCCAATTCCCAAGGACGGATTTTGAGGGGCCCAGCAAACGTCTTGGATATCAGCGGAAAAAGTCTTCCAAAAAACAAATCCGCTAGCTTTAGACCCGGCTACTTCGACTTTGGAGGGTGTTGGGGGCGCCTCTGACGACGATCGATACGGCTGGGAAGGACGCCTTCGCGTACACACCCACAGGAAACTGGGTCGCCACCTTCACACCCAGATGGTCGTAAGCAAACCTGCCTTGCAGCAGAAAGGGATCCTCGTTGCCGCTGAATAATGACTTGTTTTTTTTTGTTGAATCATTTGTAAGGTTTGCCTGCACGGGAAGCATCTCCCACTCTGCCTGTTACGCATGGGAAGTAAGGGTTTAGTCATCTCCTTTTATTGGTGCTTCCCATAGTTATGTACCATACTACACTTTGATAGCTCTCCGATAATATTCTTTTCAACAGATGGTCATATGGGATTCCCGCAGTCGAAATGATTTGCGGTTTTTACCTTCGAGTTATTTCTTTTCAATTGAAGATTTTGATAGTCGCCTTTTGAATGAAAAACTTGAAGTTTTTTCGAGATTTTAATTCCTCCATTCGTTTTCTTCGTATCTGCCACGGTTTCGTTCGTTCGTTTCACAGGCTGCCGGCCTGATTCATTGGTTACGGAAGCGTTCGCGAATGTTTCCGCTTGAAGTACATTCTTTCCCCGACATGTTCCGCATGTACATTTTCGCTCTAGAATATTGCCTGGCTTACTGTCGTTTTATACTCCCGAAGCGAAAGCTTTCAAATGTATTTTCCGGGTCTTTTTCGATTTTCTGGTAAAAAAATTGGGTAGGGCACAGCAGCTGTTGTTAAACAAGCTGATGATATGAAGCTGTTAGCTGTGAGCCTCAAAAACTCGCAAGTTTTTCTTAGAAAACAAGGATGGGGTGCCGTCCCTTAGCCGCGACTTTCCTGGGATCGGATCACCCATATTCGGTGGGAATGCAATAGGGGATGGGGGTGGCACACATAAAGGAATTAACGCGGTGTTACGTCAGGGACATGCGGTTTTTTAAGATTAAGCCTTAGGAGGAAAGAAGCACCGGGTTGGACGGGGTTTCAGCTTTCTGTCCAGGTAATCATTTCACCCACTTTCACCCATTCCTGTGCTCCTACCCTCCTCCTGAAACCTAGTTACAAACTAGATCCCCCGGGCTAAAAAGCATTGGAGCGCGCAGATGGCCAGTGCCCACCCCGACCCAGTGCCCAGTGCTATAACACTGTGTTAATTACTTGTCATACTAACGCTGTTATGTGCCCCCCCCCCCCCCCATACCATAAAGGAAAGGGAATATTTACCTTGAGCAGTGGCCAAATTTGATACATTCTTGCCTGCAATCGGATAATTGAGCCAATCCTTGAAAGCCGCCTATTTCTGGTTTAGATTGACTGAAAAATCGAAAGTTCTCCCTTTCAAAGTGTTTATTTGGAAGGAAATCATTCCGAAGCTTATCGGCAGTGCGCTAACACTACTAAGACTTAATCCCTGCCATTGATAACGACGCATTAAACCTCCTGAATTACATAAGGGTGTTCCCAGGTTATTCTTAAGTAATTTTTTCGGGTGAACAACAAAGGTCATGCCCTGTCTGAATCAATCTAGGTAAGCTGGACGATGAATCGAGAGAAAACCTTTAATGCGAGGTTTCTAGATGGCCGCGTTTAAAGGACAAAACGTGGGCGCCTTCCCGATTTGGCAACCAGTTTTTTCTAAACGCGAAGGCGACTTGGTTGATAAATTGGCGTCATTTCTCTCACAAATTTTTTCCTTACTCAGGTTTCTGCTCTGCTTCCTGCTTAACGATATAGTGAAGTGATTTTTTGATGTACTAACAAGTTCTCCTTAGAAATGAATGCCAATTACTACGGGTTCCCCTTTCGTGCCATTAAATATTTCCGTCTCATCTCATCCGTTCCCACGAATCAACAATCAATCTTCTGGGCTCGCTTGGTGTGCAATTATGCGTTGTTTCCCAAAGCGTAAACGACTTTTGATTCATGGCTGTGCCAAGAAACTTGACAAAAGCCCTCGACCACTTTCGTTTTGGACGCAGTTCTGAAGACATCGGAACTGGGGTGACATCGTCTGCAGTGAAACGTTTGGATGAGTTGGGAAGGCTATTTTTCACATGACTACTCGTATGGCCGATAAGCTGCTTGCACATCGATCCCCAAGTTTGCCCAGGGGAATGGCAATTAGAGAAACCTCATCCTGAAATTGTTTTCAAAGCTTCCATGTGCCCTCTTGCCCTCTTGTGCCCCCTTGTTTGTAACGAAATCTCAAGTGAATCGGTAATTAATTTAGATTTGTTTGATGGCTTGACTTCGGAAGAGTAACAAGTTCCCCAAATGGACGAAAAGAAGAAACAATACCTTAATGGGTACCATCAATATGAGCAGTTATTCCCATCACTTGATGTTTACCATCGGCGTTCTGTTCCACCTTTCAAGCTCAGACGCTTTTAGATAGAGTGCCGAATCGGAAGGCGGCTCCCTCCTCATTAGCAGGGTGAGAAGTGCAGCTAGGATAGCACTCAGAATAGATGGAGATAGATTTTTGAGATAGAGAGGGGATTGCAAAAGGACTCCATCCCCAGATCCGCCCCTTCACTTCCTCTTCATCCAACTTTCTATAGGATTTCCTTTTTTCTATCACAAAAAGAAACTTTTGAGTCAAGATTTGAAACAGTCTATCCGTTATATGGAAAACGCCTAATCCTAAAGATTTTGAGATTTTTTTCCAGTTCAGCTCAAAATGAATGGGATCATGTTTAATTAAAGCGAATTATCGTCCCTTAGCATGAATTCTCTGCAGTCAAAGCTCTGAAATGAGAGGGTTGGGAGACATGATTAGCTTCAAAAGAGTTTGTTTAATGGTTAGGGTTTTAATTTGATTGTCTCTGGGTGATCTCGGCAGAATATGGTGTTCTTAACTTTTCGATTGAATTATGATTTCATCCCATCTGTATCGCATCAATGTTTGTGACAATAAAGCTATTAAGTTTGTATTGATCATTTCAGGTCAAGAAATACAAAATTGACGGCTCCTTGATCTGGTTTCGGCCCCTTATGTAATAATTGAAAGGAAATCCAGGTAATTTTAATTTTTGAATGAAATTAGAAGTCTTTTATCCGTTCGTGGCTTGCAGAACTGCAGGCTTTACAACTTTCTACAAACTTTACTTTACAACTTTCAGAATCGAGAATTGTATCTTAAATGGATTGTAGGTTGTGTTCCCGACTGCCATTGTAATGCAGGAGCTGTCTGCTTCTGAACTTTCTATGTTATGGTTGCTTCGCGGCCGTCATACGACTAAACAAGCTGTGAGTTTTGGCAGTCGTGGTTTTCGAGAATGTTCGCAGGAGATAGATTTACAAACTTTCTCGTTTCCTGCTTAGGTGGAAAAGGCCATTTTGAATGAGTTACCTTTGTGGCCGGAAGCAGTTCACTTGGCACGCGCATATCACCGATCGAAGAAAGATTTAGCTGGAGGAAAATGTGAGTTCTAGCAGTGCTTGTAGACGGTTATCGATCCCAATGTTTCACAGAGGAGGTTGCTACGTATCCCCTGTATTATGATTAGCTAATGCTCGCGAATTACGCCCTTTTTACTTCTTCAGCGGTTTCTCACGTGAGCGCGGTTAACCTAAAATGTGTTCGTGGTAGACTATCACCCGTTTACTGCGATTTCAGCGAATATAACTTGACGCATAACTCATGAAAAATTGAGCGACTAGAATACAAGTCCACCGTCCGATACCCACCAGCAGGGTGTCAAGATATATTCGTTTTCATTTGAGTAGCTGTTAAATGAATGTATCATTTCTTTATTGCCAATATCCGAGCAGTTTGTCCTCTTCATTGAGTTTGCATCGTGCTGATTTACTTTCAGATTACATAATAGGATCGGACTTCGTTGAAAACGAGAGGAACTCTCCATATTCTTATCACGAACTAGGTGGGAACTATTTCGTTACTTCTCGAGTTTATTTTTATATCCATTTTGAACAGTTTGGGGAAGTCGGTTGTTCTGGAACTCCCTTTTTGGCACTTCTTTTCTCCGTTGTCCTTATTGTGGTAGATTCGTTTGTTGGCAAAACAAGTAAGAGCCCAATTCCACTTTGTAAGTTGATCATTGGCGAATTCTTCCCTCCATGCCACCAACGCCATCCGTAATGTAATTACTTAAATCACTTTCTGGGAGCTGTGTGGGTTCTCTTTTGCAATGTCCTATCATAACGAGATTAAAGCTTCGATTTCAGGTCGATATCCTATAAATAAACGAAGAAACGCATCAATTCCCAGAAACATCTCTCCAGAGAACTCTGAAAAAGAGTCACTAAGAATAGACGTCGGGGACGACCAACCTTTTTTGACTTCTTCGGTCCACACACAATTCCCACCGGAACCAGAATCGTTAAGAGGTTCTTTCACGTTTCTTTTTTCTGTTTACAGCTATAAGGTGTCGAAATTGGGATCTCAACCTTTAGTTACTTACAGTATGCATACTTACAGTGGCGACCTTTAGTAAGGCTTTTTTCACGGCTTGAAATATAATTCTCTGATTCTTGATATAAATTCAGTGTCATTACTCAGGTTTCCGACTTTTAATAGAATCTTAAATGAGGAGGTTCCAGTCCACATTTGTAATTGGCTAGAAGTCTCACATTTGAAGTGCATACGTATTTCCCTTGTTCGTGAATTACCCATCCGTTCCCGATCACCCCTAAATATTATTCATGCTTTAATACAACGAAATAGAGGTTCTACATCACATAACTTTGCAGAGAAGGAGGAAGGAAGAGGTAGTTTCGAAGCAGACAAAAGCAAGTCCATTCAACTGCCGCTTGCTGGCGATGGCTTGACAGAGTTTCAGAGTCTATACCCTGATACTAACCCTTTGGATATTTGCCAGGTTCGTTTTCAATATCTTTTGATTTTCGTTTCTTGTTACAGGTCACAAAAAAGTTCTTGTTTGCAGATTTTCGAGGATGGTAGCTCGGAATGTGAAGCAGGAGGTGTTGATGTCGCCCGTCTTGCTTTAGGTCATTCAGCTAGTGAATTACAAGTGGCCACGGTTTCCGCTGAGGAAGAATCGGCAATGGCCACTCAGGAAGCAAGTCCAAGTGCTCCTCCTCTTTGCCAAGAATCATTGGAACAAGGGCAGAATGCGGCCGTAGAATTGCTTCCGTCGAAGGAGGTTCCTAAAGAACGGGCTATCCTGAGCGGACCTGCCATTTCAACTGATTCCAAGCAAGCAGCAGTTCCTGAGAACGAAAGACCAGCAAGCCCTTTGAGGAAACCCATTTTCGACTTTTCTGAGTTTGAGTCGGAAATCATGCGTCAATGTGAACGGCTCTTCCGACCTCGCTCCCCTGTCAGGAATTTTAGCCGAGTACTTTCTCTTGAAGATTTTCAAGAACTAAGTATGAGGGATGAGGGTATTATGGCCTTCGCCAAAGACAGAGAGAACTCGACGAGTGGTAACTCGGAAATGGAGGATGTTGAAGCTGCTGTTTTAGCTGAGTTCGATAAAATTGATGAGGAGCTGGAACAAGGTTTGTGTTATTTTAGACAGACTTCCATTACCTAGACCTCTGATGGTATCTTTAATTTAGCGATTATGAATGGAGATGTAATGGAAACGGGTGAAGAGTTGAATACGGGTGATCCTCTGTCGCGTGACGCTAGCACTTCTGAAAAGGAAAAGCCCAAGCGGTGCTACGTTTACCCATTTGATGGTAATTATTTCATGTTGTTTTGAAGAAAGTCCTTATTTCGGGAAGGGAAGCGACTGAGGTTAAGGTGCAAAGCGATATTTTTGCTTATCTTTTTTACATCCTTTACTATTCGAGAGCCTTTTCTTGCAAATGGTTAAGTTCCTATGATTGCTCAGTAACATTTAGTAGTCTTCGTTTCAGACAGCTCAAGCGTCATATGTTCCGATTTTTCGGACGATGATAACATAGGCACCAATATTTTTATGGAAATAAGCGAACATCGAAGAGTAGAAGGAGCTTCAAGTCCAAGTAGTTGCAGTGATGATAGCGACGTGAGTATCGTCACCATACGCAAACGAATAATACAATTACCCTTTTCACCAATGTTCCTTGTATATCCCGCCTCTTTCAGGCTACTCCACCTCCCAATGTTTTCGTTTGGCTACCTCAAACGTGGACGTATGATATAAATTTGGTTACGCAATTCCGATCTCCTTCACCAAATGCCAAATGTGATGTGGTGTTGACCGTACCAGAGAGAGAATCTGTTCAGTTGACAGTGTCAGGTAGGTGGACAGCGGTCAGTGGATTAAACCTAGTACTACACCAACAATACTTTTCTTCAGAACCGAAGCGTACAAGGATAAGCGGTACTTTCACGTACTCTAAAAACGCCTATCACGCCGGAGCATTCTCTCGTAGGCGTGGGGCGCGATTAGGTTGTGCAACATCATTCACATGTTCAGGTGAATATTTCAGCATCATAATTGATAGGGATGAGAACATTCGATAAGTGCTTCACTCCATAATACTACTATTCACTTTTACCTGGCCTTTTCAGCTTCGGAAAACGAAATCGTAAATGTTGACTGTGACATCAGCAATCCCCTACTGAGTGCTGAATCATGTCAGACTGAGATAGCTGAACGGATATCGGATCAGGCTTCCATCAACTGTAAAGGTTTGTTATAATGATCGATTTCCTTTGACTACCGGAAGAGAACGAGGTTCATTTAAAATTCTTCCCTCATTTTTCGTGGCTATTCAAGTGCTGTTCTGTTTTGTTTCTTCCGTTCAACATTTTAATTTATCCTTCGTCACGAATTTCGAGTTCGTCCACCAGGCCAAAGTGAAAGCCGTGGTAGGTGGAATTCAAATAAATGAGCTATATGGAGCTTAGTTGGTCAGTCTTGGAAAAAGAGTGTTGGGGCATTGCCGACACGGAATCGACATTATATGGCTGGTCATGTTTGCGCAGAAGAATTACGAGCGCTGTTCACCATTCACCTCGCCTCGTTTTCAGCGAGTCAAACTACTTCCGGAGACTAGTTCCCTACGAGTTTTGCGCATGGGGGTAAAGCTCAAAAACTTAGCTTCAGTTTCGAGAAGAGGGATTAGGAGTAGCTAATGCTAGATTTCGTGCTGCACCATCTGTTGTACGCCTTATATAGTTTTTGGTTTCTTATGTCCACTTGACAGCGGCAATAGTTCAGCCCCGCAAACGGGTTGAGAACGATTTTCTCTGCTAAATCTTCTTCACTTTCATGCTTACGTCGGTGTCCTTTCTTTCTAGTCGTTTAGAGAGATCGGAACGTCGATTCATTACGTAGCACTTGCCAGATCCATTCGTCTTCCATGCGTAACATTGCCTAGTCTCAAGTTAGTCGCAGGGACAGGAACAAATTTGAATCAGGGCAAACACTGCTCACTTTGAGAAGGGAAATAGGGAATGACTTTTGGTCGCTCAATCGTTCGACTATCCGGGCCTCGTACACTTAGAAAGGAGTTGTCACGGAAAGTTAAGGTGAATCTTCTCATTTGGTTTCTTCAATATTGGATTTGTACTGGGTAGTTGCAGCGGTGCCGGTTTGCACAATAGCCTAGATAATTCCTTTGAACAAAGAGTAGCGTTTATAAGTTGTTATGTCTACACTTATAGGGTGGAACTTAGTAAAATTAGCAGTGTAAGATTTTGACTTTATTGTGAATGTGAGCGTGATTCTTTTCTATGTTTATATTGATCATCATGAACTTTCCGATAATTGTTGACGAGAACTGATTTTGATATGAAAACTTAAAGAGAATCCATGATCAGTCTAGTTTCACTTCACGTTTCAGCATCGACAGATGAGACCTCCTCTGTTGCTTGCGCTTTCAGCCGCCATCCAGCTAAGAACGAATATTATTTGGCTGAACTCGTTGAGCGCCCTTCGGAGTGTGCTAATCTCACTTGTAAAGGTATGCTCTCGAATTACTGTTTTACTCCTCGTTTTGAAAGAATCTGTTTGCTAAAGCAGGAAACTGCTTCTCCGTTTTTCGCAGTATCTTTCGATAAACTACTTCTGATCGTGTAACTACTGATATGATTTTTAATAAGCCTTGTTTCCCAATTTATTTCAAACCATTTAGACAATCTGCATTTGATGATGGACGTTTTGTCAGGCTAACGTTAATTTACCATCTAATAATTATTTGAGGTAGAGTGTTAGTGATGCAGCTGCAGAGAGCGCCACATCCTTAGCCTATTGTGCATCTGTCCGACCACGTCTCTGCGCTAGGTGAAAAAGCACATAGCGAAACATCAGCAGTTTTTACGATTTTGTTGATAGGTGAAGGCATAGGCGTTATGGCTGCTCAACTGTCGGTCATACTTTTTTTGGCACGAGGGGCAGTGCACCTCGATGTGGAGATGCGGCCTGGTTTTCCCTCTTGCAGATTCTAAAGTTTCACCGTTCACATCTTAATAATGACCATGATGCGTTCTACGCGCTTCTCCGCTACCAGCGCCTACTTGACGCCGTAACATTTTTTTTAGCTGTGAACGTGCTAAGAGCGGTTGGGCTCGTTGGTCTTGTCGACAAAAGTTCATAATGGGTCAGTACCGCTGAAAATTCATGTCGTAATGGTGATAAAGGCGAAATTCATTAAGTTAGTGAAGTTATAGGAAAAGTAATTTTCCGGTAGCTGGAGTTCTAATAGTCGGTGACTGTTTTTGAGACAATACAGCACCGCATCGAGTCGCAGCATTACTGTGCAGGGAAGATTATCGCGGTTCCTATCGGCACGTGGAAGCTCGCATAGTCGGCAGGGTGTTCGAAGGGTCGTGAAAGTATGTTACATAAAGCGGAACTTACCATTAAATTTTGGAATCAGTTTTTCATTGATGGGGCAGGTTTTTGCAGTTGTAGGTGACTCATTGCCGTACTGGTACCCCACCCCAAATTATTTTACAGACCACGTACACACTCAAATCAACGCCACTACAAATCTGAATGAAATTCGGCTGCGGGGCTGCATCCCAAATCGAGATCTATCAACATGAAGCGGCTTCTAATTCTCTCTTGAAATCTAATTGAAAAGCCAAAGAATTCAAGTGGGTTGTGTGTTAAGTAGATCTCAGTTCAACATGAAGATGAAAGGTCAAAAGGTCGAAAAACAATTAGAGGAAGAAGAAAGAGAAAAGAAAAAGGAAGGAAGTGTTGGGTACAATCTCAACTCCATCTGTAAAATTCCTACTTCCCAAGTATTTATTATGAAGTATTTATGCTACTTCACACCCACTTGATCTCACTTTTCATCTACCTCCTTTCCCATTTAGTGTGTTTTGCTCTCTAGCCCCTAATCTCAAGCTAAAACATAAATCAGGCCTGAAAGACTCATCTTGGCTGTGTCAGAATGCCTGCTTTACATAAGCTAGTCGCTGTTCTAGATTCACATGTTAAATCTTTTCAGAAGTGAAGTATGAAGAAGTGGCGTCCTCTCTGTCATTAGAATCGCCATCCTTGGATATAAGCTGCGTAGGCGTCCGTCCAACACCACTCCTTCATGCTGTGTCATTACAGTGCCGAGGTCAGTTTAGTGTCATGTTTATGCTTCCATAAAAATTTTATCTCATAATTCCCATCGAAGAAAAGGCGAGTCTCGTTGATTATAGGCCAAGATCCGGCATTTGAAAGGGCCTTATATGAAAAATACTCATACGATTCCGAACGCATGCTTGTCTCTCCATTTCTCCTTTCAGAACAAATGATTCATTTCTGGTCACAAAGTTTTTGAACGGGAATCCCTTCAGTTACGCGGCACCTAAAATTCGACACGGGCGTATACGCTTGTCGCTCACGCTGACAAAATTCATCTGCTGACCTCGATCTTGATGGTGACCATTAATTGAAATTCAATGACCCCTTTATTGGGTCTGGAGGTGCATCGACTTCTTTGAACTGAGCAGCCTGGATGATCAACTGAAGATTTGAATGATACTAATGTCGTGAATTGATACCTCCATCAGGGCCGAGGTATGTAGTAAGAAGTGGCGCACTTCAAACCGGCATGACCACGGGTTCGAATCTCGCATCGTTTCCACCTAAGCCAACCAGGTCTTCCATCTCTCCGGGGTCACCGCAGGTCATTGATAAGCCACAAAGGCATTCAATCGTCAATACGGTTCTGAATGGGAGTCGCATGCGTGGGACTCCCATTCAGAATCGTAATGGGAATGCGTGGGACTCCCATTCAGAATCGTAGTGGGAATGCGTGGGACTTCCATTCAGAATCTAGTGGCGTATTGAACGCCTATGTGGCTTATACAATGACCTGCGGTGGCCAACAGATGCCCTCAGATGGAATTGACTAACCAAGATTTTATCCTTTACCATTCAACTCCGTCAGAGTCTTGTGGTAGCCCTTCTTATTTTTATGTGGACAAGTTATTGGATAGTATTCGTCAGCTTCATCACTTGCGGTAATTCGTTACCTACGACCAAGTCATACCCTATACCAGCCAGCTCCGTCGCCGCGCTAAAAGAAAAAGTGATCTATGGCAATTTTCAGCGTTCATCACTTGTTATCAGTACTTGTCGCTAATCTTCCACGCCCGCCGAATTTTACGTCACTCTTCAATGTGTCACGTTTCCGGTGTTATTACTAAGGGCGTCACATGTCCTACTCTCGCCTTCCATGACTCTTATCACTTGCTGCCAGTCACCGTCACCAAGCATCTGCGGCCCATTTCGGCCTTACGTCACCTACGAAGGTTTCAAACATGCAAGGGTTTCACTGCTAACACAAAGAACGTTACGGATCATGGTTCCTGCCTTCTAAGGCTCCTCATGAGTCGCTCCCAATTGTCGAAACTTTCTATCACCTACCGCCAATGCTCCCATCCTACCGTCTTTAAGAATCGGAATGTATGTCACAGCGAGAAGTGGGTAGATGTGGATAGAACTAAGGTGTTAAATTCACGGTGAGCTCCGAAGATGGCCAAGTTGCTGGGAAAACCGTTGGTGACGTCGCTCCAGATAATCACAGCTTTCGCGAACAGAATTCTTGAGGTTAGAGAATGCTCATTGTAGGTGAAGTTCAGAACAAAGACTGATGAATTAGCCCTACGCCGAACTGAAAGCTGTTTGACTTGGCTTTTGACTTTGTTTTGCTAATAATAATAACAACAAAAATATTATTGTTGTTATTCTTATTATTAAGAACAGGCTGCAATATTGTGTCGGTACAGTCACCGTTGTTGAAATACCAGAGAGATATTCCACAGGCTGCTGATCGAAGTATTCATTAGAGTGAGCAAGGCCTATGATTCCCTTGCTTGAACTATGGGAAAAAACTCGAGCTTTGCGAAGCCGAGACACAGGAAATCATAACATCGTCAAGAACGTTCGAGATTGTCGAAAAACTTTCTGATGGCTGTAAAAATGGGTATAGCATAGATGCTTATGGTAGCAGTGCGGGTTTTGAGGGTTCTAGAGTTTAAAGGAGAGGGATTGGTACCTTTAAAGGGATGAAGGTTGAGTGACGATGGTAGGCTGGTAGGCGGAGAGTGCAGGAGGTGAGGGGCCTGAAATAAAAAAAAACACGATTATGTTCATGGAAGTCTTATAATAAATTGGCAAAGTGGATCAGTTAGAAACGTGTATTTAATATTTCAAACTCATTACAATTTATTTCAGCACCAGAGATCCATAATGTTAATTTGTCTGATGAGTTTCACAGCAAAGCGCTCGACAATGTTGGGTATGCCGTGGAAGTACGGCCTACATGTTCTTTTGCATCAGTCTCGCTTTCTTGTTCTGGTAGGATTTACGATATTGTTGTTTTAGAAGCGAAGCGTGACATCTTAAAATGTGACTCCCCCTATATTTTATAGGTCCAAAATATGAAGAACTCAATTCCTCTTGGGTTTTCGAGGTACAGATCGGTAATGGTACTGCTGTGACTATCCGAGACATGGTGCAATGCAAGGCTATGCTGGAATGCAAAGGTAATGACATTTCATTCGAACGCCGAGCTTCAATTCAGATTTATTACTTACTCCCTATCCTTGAATCATTGGTATACTTAGATATTCATCCACACATATTTGCAGCGAGTAGCTCAAGTGAAATCACGCGAAAGTCCTTGTTGAGTCGCCTTCCTCCTATGAAAAGGAAACATCATGAGACCAGTATGGAAGAGTGTTTGTTGCTTCTAGAACTTGGAGCAATGCCAAGCCAATCTATTGATGATCCGTGTCCCCATAACTCTCCTTCTTCTTCAACATCATCCGGAAGGGTTTGTTATTGTTGTTTTTTTCAGTTTTACACGTTGCTTTGGGTCATCTGTATTTCTCATTTTCTCTTTTCCCTCAAAAAGGAAGCTTTGTTAGAAGTTGTACAGAAAAGGTGTTATCAATGAAGGACTCGACATTACTACTCTTCGAAATAATTCTTTAATCGTTGGGAGTGACTGAATTTTAAAAAATGGCTTCCAGGTGAAAAACAGAGCACGACGAAAAGATTCGAAAGGATGTATGGCATCGAGTTCGAGTTCTGGTCGTTCGCAAGCTGTAAATCTAAAGGTGCTTGGTTTTGATGAGAGAAAGCGAGACAATTCAATGTTGAACCAACTTGTTTTTAGGAAGTGAGTGCTGCATTGAGCACAATCTCTGGAAAGCCGTCAACTCGTCGCACTCTATTGGAAAGTACGAGCTCTCAGAGGAGTGACCTATCGGATTCACCGGATCGTTTGGTTATCGTCGAAGATCTCGAAGGTGTTATTGTGAAAGATCCACCACCGGATGAAATGCCGGTGCACCAAAACGTTTTGGAGGAGCAGAGGAGTTCTAGAGCTTCTTCATCGTTCAGTAACCAATCTGGTTCTTTGGTAATGCTCAAGTCAGAGAATGAAGCAAGTGTTGAAGCGCCGTCTGTTCCATCGCCTAAAAAATCTCTGCGGAAAAGGGAACTGGAAGTATGTTCGTTAGATATTCTTCCACCACAGGTGAAGAGAAGGGTCGCAACCAGGTCAAGTGAAAACGCTTCGCCACCAGCTGAGCTTCGAACGAAAACTATGCGGAAGACAAAAGATACTCCTCCTCGTCACGTAGTATTGAGAGGAAAACGGGACTCGCGTGTCAGTGAACAGAAAACACCCTCTTCTGAACCCACTACTGATGTCAGTAAAATGTCCAAACATTTAGTGGCGCCCACCGACAATAGAACAGTGGAAACTTCCCAATGTCCTGCAAATGAACCACTCATGGAGGCAGCGTCTGTGCCTACTCGAACAGTCAAAACATCGACCGCTACTCAGAGAGATCCAAAATTGGAACAGTCTGATCCCCCGATCACTCATGCTGTAGCCCGAAGATCTGGAGCAGGAATCGAAGCGGGATCTTTCTTTGGATCTTTGTCTGCAGTGACTTCGAAAGCGAGTAAGGTTATTCTTCCATGTGGGACGACGGTAATTGTTCCTTCGAAAATCCATCCGAGACCAGTCAGCGAGCTTCCTAGTTTTCCAATCGACGACGATTCATTTATGGGACCTACCACAAGGCTAGGTTCAGCAAGCAGTGCATGCTCAGAAGTAAGTCAGGCAGTTCCGCGTCGTTCAAGAGAAGCGAAGAAGTTAGAACGTTCTGGGCCGTCGAAAAAGTTTGTGGATATTGCTGTCGTGCTTACTCCAAAACCACGATTCCGCTCTTGTGTTGGTGTATCCATAGTAACCGAAGAATCCGAAGCTGTTCAGGCGACTTTTAAAGAATACAGAGCTATCGTTGACGTCAAGCATGGAGATAAGTCACTCGCAAACAAGCTTCCAATCGTTACGGAAATTCCAGAGGACCAAAATGAATGTGGTTCTAAACCGGTAGCTCGGATGCGGACTCCTACAAGACGTTCAAGCAAGAATCCACAGTTGAAGGAATCCCTGCGTACACCTTCGAAACCTATTTCCTCTACTGGATCATATGCGAAAACACCAGGGTCCGTCTTTGTAGCATCATCGAAAAATTCGACGTCTACCGTGGGTATTCCCCCTAATTCCAAGACCCTACGATCTCAAGTCTCCTGCCAAAATGGCAGTTCCTCGATAACGCAAACTTCAGCCATTCCTACACGATCTAGAAAATGCCAAAGTTCTTTCACTGAAGCACAACCATCTGCTGAAGACTCTGTGGCGAGTATTAAAGCAAAATATGCCTCAAATTTTGTAGGGAAAACACTTTTGAAATCTGTCATAGAGCGGTCTCCCTCACCACCACCAACTACGCACGATTCACAAAGAAAAAGTGAGAGAATAAAAAGGACTAAAGAAACGGCTGAAAGTTCTGTAGCCCAGAAACGTATGAGGACATCGCTCCCAGAAACCAAATCTGAGCACCCACCGCAGAATCACAGCTTCTCACAACACCTCGAACAGGAGTCACAGTCTGCACAGCCAAGAAGGAAATCAACTCGACTCAATGCCTCGGCTCAATCGGAATCAATCTCATCGCCAGCTCTGTCTGACAACAGGTGAGCACAATCTATTGCTTAGTACTTACAGAAAAATTGCAAAGAGCTTATCGCAAAACTGTGCAAAAAGGATTGAACCATTGGTTGCAAAAGTTTGGCTTGTTGGTTGGTTGGGTCATTTATACGAGCACATGCAGGTGCATGCCTTTCTCGAGTGTTTCGGGTTTGCCCACATTTCTGTAATCGTATGAGCTGTTGTTCGGTGTGTGCCATGGTGTCATTGTAAAAGGGGTGTACTGTAATCGAGTGTAGAACAGCCAATGAAACTCCCTATAACACTCAACTGAACATCGATGCTGTGTTTCAAGTTTTCAAATTTGTGGTGTTTGCAACGTATTTCATTGAGTAAGCGATGGAAATTATTGTAATTGTATAACATAAATGTAATTTTTTGGGGGTATTTCTGATTAGAGTGCAGAATGTAAACATATTCTAATTTTTTGAGGCACAGAGGCGTTGTTTAGAAAACGCGGGTGTGGCGGACCGTCGTCGTCATCAGCGAACAACAACGCCACAAATGATGACGTGATTGTAGTTAACAGGCAGGTTTTTCTTTTGAATATCCACTTATTATAGCATCCATCCCTGTTGAAGTATATTTTTGAGAAGGAGACCGATACACCATAGAGCAACCCTAGCAACCCTGCCCTAGCTTTGAACTAGAGTAAATGAGAGAAGGAGAGGCCAAATGAAATGATAGATCACGGGTCTTTGAATGGAACCGCTTAGAACGACAAGAGCAGCAACGGCGTAACTTTATTACATCTGTGAACTGGGAGGAAAAAGTGTAGATCAGCTTTTGCGCTGTGCCTTTGCGCTTTGCCAAGGATATCTCTTTTCCTTCGCATTTATTGCTTTCGCTTTGTGTCATTTTAAAAGTGGGGTCGACTAGAGCTCTATTTGTAGATAACGTTTCTTTTATTTAACTTTATATTCGATTTTATGACTCATTCTAAACTTATGATGATCTGTGGAATGAACTTGCAGTTTTATAAAAGCTCTATAAGATTGCAAGGCGTTAGCAGTGCAAGCTAGGTAAGCATAAATAAATCTCTCTCACTGTGCGATCATAAAAGTAACCGTGTTTCTTCACAGCAGATAGATTTTAATTTCTACCTGATTCCTGTTAGATACTGCACGTACTTACCTCAACCGGTCTTGTTGTATTGGGAGATTCTTCCTTAAAATCCTTTTCTTGAGGGAGGAGCATTATTTGTCTGAGTTTTCTACATGATTGTTTTGGCAACTTTTTCATCTCACAGCTAACGAAGAATAAAGCCTAAAAAGAATAATTTCAGTGGAATCCACCTTCGCCGTAAATCATCGACTCCTCCTATTTTAGTGTTAGTTTTACTGTTATTTTCTCACTTCTTTCTTCTCGTCACTAATCTGTTTGATTTTAGAGTTGCTGTTGAAGTTACATCGTCTTTTGTACCCGTAAAACGTGATAATGAACGTTCCGCTAATCCCATTACACTACCAACTTATAATTTTGCGGAAGCCGCTACAACAAGTAGGGTTTTTTGTCATCTTCCGCCTCATTAAATGTCGCAACTATTTTGTTTCAGCCATTTTCTCTTCTGATAGCGCTGAGATTTTAAACGCACTCGCTCTTGAAATTATCATAAACGAAGCTTCCGGTGAGTTGTAACCATAGAATGTGTTTTCCAAATTGGTTGTTTACATGTTTACACCTTTTGAACATTATCTTCAGCTCTTTCTACTGTCAATATGGCAACATTCGCGCAGTTCGTCTTCAATTTATTTGAGCCAGTCACACCTATTTTTGGTGAGTCAGTTCTTTCGCTATGGCTCGAATTCACCATGTGCTTCCTTCTTTTCCACAGTATCCTTTCGCCTGTTATTCTGGATTTGCTTTATCTTTGCAACTTAAGTAGGTTTTTTAGGCAAGCTTATCGATATCGAACCGTCAAATTTACCTGCAAACTTTACGACTATTTTTGAGCTGGCCTCACCTCTTCAGTTCCGTCATCGTAAGTAAAAACGTTAGATATCCGAATGATCCAGGCAGCTAAAATGCTCTTTAGGTCTCGATTACAATTCCTTCAACACTATGCTGATGAATCGTCTCCCAGAAAACGGCTTACATGCTCTAACTCTCGACTCTCGTAAAGTTCGTTGCCATCGCTTTGTCTAAAAGATTGCATCGCCATTCCTACATAGAATGAAAGCTTTTTCAGGTGAGCATGCTGAAGATTACAAAGTTTGTGGACACCATCAAAGAATCGGTGTCGGAGATTTGTGAAGAACTAAGGACACGAAGAACTCTGTCGAAGGGAGAAATTCAAACAGAAAAGGTTTGTGTTGGAGTTTTGTGAAGAAATATGGTCCCGAAAAGGTCGTAGAAGGGTGAAATTCAAGCAGAAAAGTTTTGCCAACACCATCCATAGGAGTGTTAGAAGAACGATATTGTTGTTTGAAGAGAGGAATTTAGGAATTCGTACAAGGTTCGCAATTTGTTCTACCCTTTTTCAGGATTTATCATCGGAAGTGCAACATCTTATTACTTCTCGATACGTGGAAACAATGATGAAGCTGGCTGATGCGTGTCACAAAGCAAAAAATGTGCCTGCTAAAGTAATTGCTGATCGTTTTGTGAGTAATTTTGTTTGGTTGCTTGCGGTATACGGAGATCATTTTATGAGTTTTAGTATCTTCTCCTGTGTGGATGGAATTGCTTTCTACAACAAGGTGGAGCGTTGCGTGTTCGTCTGCAGCTCTCGCCAATGAGATCACATCCAGGGATCGTTGATGTTACTACAGCGTGGTTGGACCAGATCGGTATGAAGTTTCGCATAAATCCTCTTAGCCCTTTTTACACCTTACAAAAATGTTGTAAGCCTGATGCTTAGAAAATGGCGAATGGATGTCATGTGTTATTGTCACTTTTACCCCTGCGGCTAGGCAAAACTGTAGGTTACGTCTGGAGGGATGTAATGTAAACGGGAGGAAATGAGTTCCTTGAGCAATCCATTTCAGATGCAATTCTATCTCGAGCGCAAGCAACGCTATCTACTCGAACGTCGGCGTTTGCAGTTTCATTAGCACAGGAAAAGAATGTGATGCTTAAAATTTGGCAAAAAATGGCTGCCCAAACCAGTCCAACGTGCAATGATGAGTGAGTAAACTGAATTTTTAGAAATTTTCATTTTTGCTGTGGAGTAGTAAAAATTAGTTCTGTCAGTTGGCAAGCACTAGCGAGTACAATCGAATTTCGGCATACAAGCCTATATACTTGTAATGTGCAAGAGACGATTTCCAAGCCGAGATGGCTATTTGAGATGACATTTAGATTGCTCGACCTAGTTCTGATGCTAATCTCAAACCTGCCTTCCATTTTGCTGAATTATTTTCCTGCCGAGTTGAAAGCGAATCGGTGCAGTGACAAGGGTGAAGCCTCGAAGGCACGAGACTGCGGATCAGATTTTGCGATGGACAAAATTTTGATATCTTGAGGGTTTTTCATCTCTAGGAAATTCACGTGTGTTGATCCTACTCTATTGGTACCTCTTTAAGCTAATGGTAGCTGCGCAACCATTTATTTTCAAACATTCTTCTGGAAAGTAGCGTATATGGACAAGTAGAGAGGTTACGACGACGGCTTAGGTAGAAGCCAAAGCTCGATAAATATCAATACTGATGTAGCGATGAGATCAAGATGAAAAGGTTTTTTCTAATTTCTATTCTGAAAACAACCCCTACAAAATGCAAACATCTTTTTCCTGCGGGACCTGAACTAAATTCTCTTGCCTTTGGATTGTCGCCTTTACCACTGCTCCGAGCCGGCGCTGGTAGCGCATGTACACCAGCGGTTTCATGTTCGACTATTAAGCTTTCACCAAAATGCCTTCATAATTCCATCAGTGACGAAGTGAGTCGTTCGACTGACTTGGAAGTTGTTTTGGGATTAGCATCTGAGCAAGTTTAGCAACATAGGTCATTTTGAAAGGTCGCTCCGACTTAAGAGCCTTTTCTGTTAGCCTTTTTATAGGGAAGAAGTTGAGACATTAAAAATGATCTGTTTAGATCGTACATACACTGCCCAGAATGCAGGCTTTATTTCCATAACGAGGACACGGATTTCATGCACAATAGGGTGTTCCATCAGAAGTCGAGGGAATGCGAGGAGGTAGCTAGAAATGATCGTCTTCCACTTACCCGTCTTCTTCGTCTGTTGCGTTTTATTTGAAGTCGTTTTTTCAGTGCTATGACATGTTTCACACCTTGTTAGGACTGGACCTTCACATGGTTGGCTGTCATAAAAGGAGTTTCGTTTCGAATTTATGATTCTTAATAGCAGTTGATGAATATACTTGATAATAACAATTTTTTTCTAGAAAAGTATTTCATTTATCTAGTGTAAGACTAATTTACGGGTTGACTAACAAGATCTTCGCGCGTATTTTGTTTTTTGTATACACTATTATTGTAGTCATTCCACATCTATTGTTGTTTTCAGTTTCAATATCATCTTCTTTTAATTTATTTTTTTTTCTTGTCATGTTTGATCTATAGGTACTGTTTACAGTAAGGCATTTACCCCAAGCTGCTACAGCCCAAACGCAAACAATTTGCTCATGTTTGACAAACTTTCTGATTCTACTGTCTTCTTCGTTTCTACAAAATTACTTTCTGCCCAATAAAAGTGTAGTGATTGACTGATTGCACGAGATCCGACGGATGATCACATTTTACATTGCCATGGTGATGCAAAGTGAAAACTGTTGTATGCTCATCAGCAGCACGAAATGACATATTTCCTATCCTAAGTGACACTCCGCGACTGTCATCGAGTTTCTTTGAGCTGAAATTGCTTTGCACTTGCTAAAATTCCATGTGCGCCTGTAAGCTTGGTTTCTCTGTTCAGCTTTCATGTTTTCAGGCCTTTCAGGCTTTCAGGATGTATTTCATTTCAGCTTCTTATTCACTGTTACACGCGGAAGTGTCTAAGTTTTGTTACAATTACACCATTCGCAAGTGTTTGGAACTAATCTCGATACGTGCATGGCCAGAAAATCTCTGTTGAAGGAACGTTCTTTGAATCGTCCTCAGAGATGCAGGATGAGTTGGCGTGTATGAGGAAATACATCTTAGTGGATAAACAGAGAGAAACTCAGCCAATTTCCTTTTAGCGCGTGGCCACCACATCCTTCTTTCGACATCCTTTTGAACTGGGCCATGAGGGACTATCATTGGCTGCTTTCATAGTTCACGATTTGGGGAGCGACTGGTCGCTCGACAAATCTGGACTATGAATGCAGCCATTGAGCGTTGGGAGTGTTGTGCTAATGCTTGCACATGAAATGAAAGCAAAACGCATAAGTTCAAGGGTGAAGGAACCTCGTGCACCTCCTGGGTTTCATGTAATTGATTATGCGTGCATTCGGTGCATAGCCTTACTAGTGGCTCAATAAATTATATATTATTCGGGCACAGCTTTATCCGATTCTCATTCTGTGATCCGCTAACGCATTCGAATAATATTCAGAATCGCTGTGGCGTATTGAATGAGTAGTTAGCTGATACAATGACTCGCTGGTGCCAGCTGATTTATTATGTTGATGCAATCTCGAGGCAATCGGATGCGCGCATGCTTTACCATGAGATTTGATTTTGGGAGGGGATTTATGTAGGCTTTTGCAGACGAGGTTATGGATACGTGTGGGCCAGTGGCATTATCTTTACGGACAGATTGAGAGAGATCACCCACTAGTTAGCTGATTACTTGAGAACGGGACTTCTCATTAGTTGGGGGAGAACTAATCTTCAAACAGCACCTAAATAGCACAATATTTACTGCACCACATCTACCAGTAACGATTGCATTAATTAGTGAAGCAAAAAGGAGCTAGGAGGGAGGTAAAGCACAGCGTGCACGTTCCCAGTACGAGGTGGTACGGGAAGTGACAGCGGGTTAGGAGCAGCCATGCAAACAGGAAAACAAAGGAACGAATCGGTTGGATACTTAATGCAATGGAATAAGCCACAGAAAGGGACTTTTTTAAATGGTGGGAATCAATAATGAAAGAAGGAAGGAGAACAAGTAAAAATAAACAAAAATGAAATAAAATTTCATATGTTATAAAAGATATAGCGCTTCCAGTTGCGATAAATAAGGACATTTCGTGAATTTCAAAAATTTTCATGGAACTTTGCCATTTTTCAAGGCAATCAGTCAGAGACTGAAAAAAAGGCTTTGCAGCTGCAGAAAAGTATATACATCTATGGGTCATGAGAAAAGTTTATATTTTTGATTCAAGTTTGTATCTACTTACTACAAAGTAAAAATGGCAAAAATAGCATTATTCGTGAAAGTACTCTAATGTCGCTTGACGCACTCAATTTTATTTTTTAACAAAAAAGTTAGACTAGGGACAATTTTTGGTACCTGGAAATAGCTAGTTTCCGATAAAAGCTGTCTTCTTCACAGTTTTCAAAATTACGCAAAAGGTGTCCAGATATGGTACCAATAAGGCTATATGCAGTTCTGGGGGCATATGTTATGATGACGTCCTTTTGATTTTAACAGCTGTTTGGCTGTTTTAAATGAGCGATAATAATAATAGCGATAATAAAGTTTCTAACTGATAGAAATCAGTTAGTTGGCAGAGAAGGAAGTCTGGCCCAGAATTCAGCCAGTTGAACTAACACTGTCCCAGCCTCCCGTCACCTTGAGGAGAGTGGGTGAAGGTACATATTGAGCATATTCAGGAATGAAGTTCCTTTCCCTTATGAGTGTGGGTTTATAAATGGAAGCACTGTAACTGTAAGTGCTACGAAATGCACCGATGGTTTGACTTATCAAATAGGGACAATATAGTAGTCTCTAATCGACAACAAACACTGCTTTCCTTATATTTTTCATTATGGAAACATTTGAAGACCATCGCTCACAGTGTTTTCGCGTTCTTTAGATAATCGCTACGGTTTCCAGTGAATCTCCCCGCAACAAGGTCATGGGAACATTCTTTTTATAACCTGCACTTGCGTTTCATTTCAAACGCGAAAAGGTCGCTAACAAACAGGTCTCAGATCAGATAAGCGGTCAACAGTGTCTAATGTCCCCTCATAGGTATGATCGAGGAGCGTAATGTAGCCATGGTGCTGATTCATAGCCAGCAGTGCCATTTAAACAGTAGAAGTTTCTTAGTTACCATTAATGTCGACTAATATCCTAGGGCTAACTGTTTAGCCTGTAGTATCCATCAACAATTCGGTCCTGGGTTCTCGCGTCATTACCTCTACCTCTCACTGTAATTGCTTTTCTGGCAGCAAAGATGGGCTGGAGATGGTTATTTATTCATCACTAGCCCATCTTTGCTGCAAGAAATCGCACCTCAAATTGGGATCAAATGTAATCGATTAATTGGAGAAATCGGGATGAATTGTAATCGATTGATTGGAGTTACTGTGGCGAAGAACCTATATGATGATCTGTGAAGTAAGAGCTTTTGATAACATAACTATCTGAATCTTACTCCTAATTGTTTCTACCTCGGTTTGCTAAGAGTCCCCTTACCAATACAATTTTATCGAAATTAGGAAAAGCTTTGCAGAGGGAAAGACATAAGGATAGATCGATAAGTCGATCGACGGATGGATCTTCCAGTAGACAAAGTTCCTCTTCATATGAACATATGAAGGATGCTAAGGATTACAGCAAGCTCAATCGACCTTGGCATTTTTGAGAACCTTTTTTTTTGCAGCTTCACCGTAGGTCCAGCTCAATCGTCACAAGGAGAGCGGTGACAAAGCACTCAACATTAAAAAAATTTCAGATGTGTAAGACATTGCAACGGTACAGTATGAGCAGATCGTATTTGTAATATGTATGGTATCAGTTACTTAAAAAGAAAAGTGTGTCTTTCGAGTATTCATAAGTGCAGGAGGCTCTCTGACGTATAATGTAGATCTTCTGAGCTAGATGATCCGAATTTCCTGAGAATTCTGATTCAACTAACACTATGGCTTATTATGGGTGGCACACCTCAGTTCACGTTCCAGCTCAAGCTAAGTTGCCCGACAAAAATATTCGCATCTCAATCTGCACCAAAATTAGAGAACGATGACGAATCCAACTACGAGCAGCAGCACACACTCTTCAACCACTTTCTATCTCCTGCACCATCTGTCCGCCCCTTGATCACCGACCTCAAACAAGCGCTAGTAATGTCTTAATTCATCGCTGATCGAGCCAGTGACGTTCATTGAACCCACTTCGTTTAAGGGACAGGTAGCGTATCATTACTTTAGTGAACAAATTTGGAAGTCTGGCGACTGCAGAGCTGTGGGTTGACATCTTGAGGGATCCACACAGCGGGCGCCTTGGGCCAACGATCGCTACAAATTCGCATGACCGGCCAATCTAATCCTTGTTTGTTTGTAGTGAGCAGCGCGTCCTCGATCGCTGCTCGCTGACGGAGCTCGGGAGTCCGGATTTCCTCTGAGATGCATGAATTGGAAATTCAGAGCGAATCCTTTCCACAGCGCATTGAATGACACTGAGTGCATGCTCATTGTTTGCAGGGAATCCAAGTCTCCGATTTGGAGATCAAAACACGGTAGTGCTGAAGGGATGAGGCGAAGTCGGATAATTTATGCTTTCTCTGCTACATCAATGATGTTCTTAAATGCTCCCCACGGCGCGCGTCCTCTTTTGTTCAGTTCCGGAGCTAGGTCAGTCAATACGTTGACTTCTCTACCAAATTCATATAGCTGAAGCATTTAATGATGTTGCTATTAATGGACTCGAAAGGGGTGTCAGGAACCATTCATTACCTTCCTCATGAACAACGCCTTCAATTCTGTTGGAATCAGTCGCAAACCAATCCTTCTACGAACGTTATCGAATGCAGCCAGCACGGATTCTAGATTTCTCCAGATTAGAGGTTTGTTCGTACTCGGAATTGAAGTACAATGTCGCCTGCAAAGCGAAGCTGATTCAAGTAGCAGCACTGAAACGTTTGAGCGAAATGGTGTCGCTCTGCCAAACCCCGCTTTTCACGGCGGCAACTATTTCCTTGTAGAATGGTGCAATCCCAGCCATGAAATTGTTGTAGAGCTCATGAAGTATGTCAGAATTTTATAAGTTTGAACCTAGTTGCATGAGCCGGATTACTGCTTCTGTCTCGCCATTATCGATAGTTTTCTTTTTGTAACTGGAAGAAGACGAGACAAAGTAGCATCTTGTGCTCTCGCCTCAGTTTCATTAGTTTTGTGACAGCGTAGCTGTGATGGTACTGAACCCCTTTCCAACATACTACCTGCTCGCATGATCACCTTTCATCCACTATTATGCCAATACTATTGAGGATGACTCTTGTGAAAAGTTTGTACGTTACGATAGTGGATATGTAGATCGGGAGATAGTTGCCAACATCCCCTCTCTTTATGTACAGCAGCAAGTTTCTAGAAGAACAGTCCTAACAGTACCGCATGAATGATAGAGTGAATGTCTTAAGGATAACTGGAGCGATGCTCTTTTCTTGACATCTTCCAGTTCATTCTTGATGGGAGCGGATGATGTATACTATGTACTTCACAGACGTGATGGTATGACGAATCTCGGAACGGAAAACTAAGAAATGGCAGTCTATTCTGCTTAAAATGATAGGTAGGCAGTCCACGATGTCATTACTTTCACTGACGAGAGTTTTCGTCTCAGCCTTGTAACTTGCGAAGCTCCCGCTGCTTCAGGATCAAATTTACGCCCCGTCTATCCATCTCTGCTGCTCACGGTAGTCCCGGCGCTAGAAGTTTATTTCATCGATTCAGACCTGAGGGAGATGGGGCAAGACCAGCCTTAGATTGCTGAAATAGTTGCGTTTTTTAGCAATATTTTCGATCGTTCTGCATAGCAAATCAAAGGCCCAGATTATGATAATTTTGAGGCATTGGTCAAATGAAATAATGGAATTTACGGTGCAGAGCAGTGCGGAGATGGTCAAGAAAGCGCGAAAAGCGACGAATTTTGACAAAATGTAAAGCCTCAAGAAGGTAGTGAAAAAGGAGTTGCACGAGGTTATTACCACAGAAGTGGAGAGGAGGGGATATTTGTCCGTCATGTCAGGTTCCACAATAGAGTAAAGAGCTGGCCACGAGTTACAGATAGTAGGTAGATCGGTTGAAGAGAGAGAGAATGAGGAGAGCAGAGTTGAAGAAATTACTTTGATTGGGTGCATTCATTCTAATGACGGCATGGTTCATAGCATACAAAACTGTTCTTTCAAAAAAAAGGGGATGTATGGTTTCATATTTAATATAAATGAGTCATCGTCTGTAGAAGTCCGGGAGTCGCCCACATAAGCGTGTTAAACGTAGGCGTCCTACAACAAGGCCATCATAACACGACCTTATTCAGGTGTGAACTTTGACCATACGGTTTTGAGAGCCCTTTCTACACTCTGTCTGAACCGTTTCTCAGTAACCACATTCGAGACCACACAGCTTCATCCCAAAAGGTAATCTTAGGAACCATTTTTATGAAATGTGCCTTTAATGACTTGGTCACATGACACACTTTTAGATCCTCGTGTACTTTCGCAGGGTTATCGCATCTGGCTTAAATGTGGTGCACTCGGATCGTCAAGACCGAACCTCTCAGAGAGAGCCTTAACTAGGATTACAATCATGGTGAGAATCCTTCTCAGTGCCTTTGAGAAGCAATGCAAGAAGAAATAGCTTGCTGTTTTCTGTTCGAAGTCATTTTTATTACCCACTGGAATTCGAGCTTTTTCCCATGCTCAAGGTACTCGGTTTGTTTGGCTCAGGTAGATATTCCCCTTTCAAATCCACAATACCTAGTTGATAATACAGTGAATAAGACATCAATTGACATCACATATTGTTGCACGCTCTTAAATTGTCTCAGACGCCATAACTAGCTTTAAAAAAGTAAAAAGGCTCCTGTATATGAGGGGCAAGAGATCACAATGACTCCAGATCATCTTTTTATGCTCAACAATACATGCTTGAATGCTCTAGCTACGTGCTACTGGGTCAAGAAGTCAACATGTAAAGGCCTAGCTCCGAAATTGAGCAGTAGAAGAACATTGAGGGTGTAGGGAAGAAGACAAAAAACATCCGGCTGCGCGAACATCTCATCATCATCCGTCAACGCTGCCGTCCTTCTTGCCTTGACTCACGCCTCAGAAATTTGGATTCTAAGCCGATTGCAGAATGAGTGCAGAATTGCAGAATGCAGTCGCCGTCATTCAACACGCAGTGGGAAGTACAATACTCGAAGGTTCCCGTTTCAAGTACATCCGGAGTTCCGAGCTCATTCAGGGAGCGAAGTCAAGAAAGCGGTTGACAACTCGAACGGATCGGAGATCAACTGGACATACATGTCATTCGACTCTGGTCATTGGACCGAGGCGGTTACTAACCGGGATCCTCTGGTGGTTAGACTTTTTCGTGAATGCTCCGACGACGAAAAAAATAGCGTGTCTGATTTTCTAGCGAAGAAGATCCATCAGACTACAGTGCGTCGCCAAGTGATACAGCCACTTCTGATTTTCACAAGTCTGTATAATGAAACTGATGATTATAATTTCAGAGTAATTAAATTTCCACACTATGACTCAGGGGGCACGCGATTCACGCGTGACCCCATTAGAGCTCTTCGCGCACGCAGCATCGTCTCAGTATCTTTCTGTTGAGATGGACCAAATAAATTTGCAGTAGTCCACGGCTTCACCATGAATTAGAGCAAATCTCTTTACTATGGCAATGAAGCCCTTTCGAGATTAGGAATTCACCTCATAGGTCAACAATTTACTTGTCAAACGTTCAAAATAAGAGTAACTTCAATTTTTTGATCCTAGAGAACGCAATCTTTCTGTAAACGTGCATAGTTGGTCATTTCTTTACTTATTCAACTTATAAGTTCTTATTTCTTCCATTACGATGGTAGGCATGATGTTTTAGCGTATTTTGTGCGATGACCTCATTATATTGACGCGTGAATCGCACCACACCCCTATGACTCTAACATATCTATTAAAACAAAAAGCGCTGTAATATATACAGAAACTTCAAGAATAGCATATACTTGCGCTAAATCCTGCACATTTGCACAAGAAATTAGAGACCTGATAGATTCACTCATATACAAATCAGAATATGTCAGAATCGGAATGTGTCAGAATCGTCTGGGAGGATAAAACCACTGATCAGTACATGGACTGAACTCCACAAGTCATTGTATAGACCCGTTCATACCACTACTACGACTCTGAATGGAAGTAAATGTGGGACGCATCCCAAAGCGGATTGATTAGGATTTCGTTCTTTCTTTAAGCTCAACCACTCACGGAATAGAAAAAATCTACGAAGAATTCTTTGTGAAGAGATTGTAGAATGCTTTTCAAAGCACCTTTTTCATCTTCTTGACCTCTTCCCAATGACAACTGGCAATAGATCTTTCTGCAAGGGAATAATGTTTGCTGAAAATAAGAAACACGTATGATTTTCTATTTTCTCGCATTCTCCGGTTGACTCTGGGTAGAGAATACCGTAACCTCGCACAAGTTTTGTAAGTCGTTCGTAGCCGCTGTACTTTTTTGTAGAGAGTCTGTAAAGTTAACCTAGCGCAGCTGGCATGTTAACTGCCGCCGAAACGTCAACAAGTTTTCAGAAGCGGTCAAAAGAAACGGGGAATACGGTATTCTTTATCCACTCGAAAATTCGAATTGCGCACCCTTGACTAGGGTCTAAACAGTCGTTTGAGCTCTAAGTGATAGTTCCGGGCCCGAGGGTTGTACAAGTGAAGTTGAGAAGTATAGTCTGCCCCGCGAGAGTTGTTTCGAGATGTTATTAGTTCAGGTCGTTGCGTAGGGTGCACCCAAGTGGATAGTAGTATTAGTAGTTGTCGCCGCCTAAGTGTCGAAGTGTCGTAGTGTCGAAGTGTCGCAGTGTCGAAGTGTTTTGAGGCCTCCTAAGTTGATGTGATGACCGGGACCTTAAAACTTCGTGGTGACAATTATAGCTCATGATAGAAGTTTTGCGGCGTTAATGGTCCGCAAGTTAGCTCAAGTAGTAGTTTTAAACAGGTATACCTTGAAAAAAGGGAAAAAATTGCAAAAAACACGAAGACAAAAAGCAAAAATCGATGATTAGTAATCCGTGTTTAGGTCCATTACATGAATAACGTTTTATTTGCTTCTTCGGCAGATTGGGCGAACATCGAGAATAGTTCACGCAGTAAATACTTCCGTTTCTTTGCTTCACGTTCATATGCTCATAGAGCCTTTTCCTTCAACACAGCTGATCGCGAGGGTCCTTGTAAGAAATACCCTTCAATTTATTCACATATTGTCCCCCACTGTTTAATCCTATCGTTCGCGAACTTGAGTTAGTCAATCAGCAATGTTTATAACTATCCTCTTCCAGACGACACCATGAGGAGCGGCTGCGCGAGCATGATAAAGGCCCGCCGCTCTTTGTGCGCGCCTAGTGCATCGAGAGCAGAGCGCCGATTGATACTTGAGTGCGTAGGGTGGAATTCTTACTTCGATATCGATCGATGGTCGATTTTGGATACTTTTTATTCTTTGCGAAGCCGCCCAGCCGCACTTTCATTGCGTCATATTGTTCAAGGCCATAATATTCTTCAAACTTTTTTTACTCCAAAGAATTCGTTCATTTCCCCATCTTCTTTCAAGGCTTTCCTTCGAGTGGGATAGTTAACCTTTTTCGCATGATTCACTGATGATCTTCATGATCATTTTATCGCTCAGTTCGCCCTAGCACATGTTGTTTTTATGACATTACATTCCTACCATACGTCCCCATGCCGCTAAGATTTGTTATTCCTTGGGAGCTCGATTCCTATCTCACTTCCGATCTCTCATCAGATAGTATATCTATCGCATAACATTCCCAGCTCATCTGCTTCTTGAATCGGCGACATTACAATCATGAACTTTCTGATCCACCAAATCATTATCATCTTTGCTGATCGTCCGTCTCCGATTTGAATTACTGGCCCTCTCCGGATTACGGTAGCCAGCCCGCCCCTGATTGGCTGGTCCCACCCCAAGACGTGGATGACTACATAACCGAGTCATTAATCATGTCCTCATCCATTAGTTCGTTCTGTGTTCGTTTTAGCTACTTTCTTACTTGCTAACGCTCTCATGGGTCAACCAACGACCCGTTCTCAGTCCACCCCGATGAATTCATGGGCAGGTGGCCCATTTTTCGGAATAGTTCCTGAGGTCACTGCCTCCGAAAATCTTGCCAATGCATTGCCGTGGCTAGATGATAAGGCAATTGTTCGCGGTAGGGACACTAAGTCCTTACATGCACTGAAGTCCCTGCGCTGGAAGAAGTCCGTAACGACTCGAAGGCTGACAGCGCACAACTGACTCAGCGGATCAGTGAAGGTAATTCCATTTTACACTCTGACCTTAATCAGTCGTTTGCCGCGGTTAGTGATCGGATTAACGCTATACCTGTGGTAGCTACTCTTACCCCGGAAGACCCATACCTAGGCTTATCCCGTTTACCGCAACAGGGAATGATTCAATGCATTTTCCCTATGGCTCCGTCGCTCGGAAGATGTCATGAGAATGAAGTCCACAACCTGGACTTACCGGCAGAAGGCCTATTTCCCAGTAGGTAATCTAGACGGGGTCGCCAAAGAGAAGGTCGAAGAATTATCGGAAGAGGAGCGCGAATTAGGACACTTTAGTGGCTCACGATTAAACGATCCTTCGAAGACCCCCAACACCGTAACCTTGCTAGACAGTCGTTGGCAAGCTGCCAGCAACAGGTTGGCGAATCCACCTCTACCTTCGTCAACCGCTTGCTTCTCTTAGTTCGCGCTGCAACAGCGGACCATGACTAATCGAGCCAGAAGGAACGAATTTTAAAAGAGTTCCTGGCTCGATTACGCCCGAGCATTCGTTACGATGTGAAGCTGGAAAACCCGAGCACCTTCGTACAGGCGGTAACTAAGGCTCAGATGGTCGAACAACTTCTGGCTGAAGCCACCGCGGATCGGCTAATTCGATCGTCCTTCCCACACCAACCTATCGAAGTTAAGGCCGCAGCGCCACACCGGAACGCGTTGAATAGATCACGGCTATTCTCTACTCGCTTCAATTTCAACCGCAATTCTAATAATAATTCCCAGAAAAGTCCTGGTAGAGATATTCCGCGACCTTCACAAAGATCAACGTCTCCGTCATGTTATAACTGCGGCGAGAAAGGCCACTTACTCGATTCCGGAGATCTCGAAACATGTCAGCGATTCACGACATGTCGTCAATTACTTGAGGACTATCTTGAAAACCCTGAATGCGTACCGGAGATGCCCTAGAAAAGAAGAGTACGAAATCGCCGAACAGTTTGTTTTCCAAACTATAAAACGAATTGTGCTCATTTTCATCACGGTAAACCCGCCTTCAGTGCTTCGCTTGACCACCTCATCCTTGCTTAACTCCACTGGTAGCGGAGGTATCTTCTCCCAATATGTCTCCGACTTCAATATCATCATTGGTGATGAAGCTTCCCAAATACCAGAACCAGCACTGCTAAGCATTCCCGCGAGGCGCACTCCAAGTTTACATTGGCGACGTTCACCAGCTCTCGCCACATGCCAAATGTCTCCGAGAATCAACCCCCGTTTCGCGCGGCGCTCGGAGTGTTATGAGTCTCCTATTACAAGCTCCGGCCTTCCCGTGGTCCCCTTAATTACCACGTTCCGTTCGCACCCAGCACTCATCGAGTTACCTGACCGCATAGCGTACAATGGTGTTTTAGTTAGCGGTACTCCAACATCTGCTCGGCGCCTGCTACCTTTGCTTATGCGCTCCCCTTCCCCCGATGTTACGTTCATATTCAATTACAAATAGGTTTAATCTTTACTGTTCAATTTCGGATGCCAGATACCGGTGCGGCCGTTAAAAATATCTTTCACCGATGTGCTAGTTGATTTGAGCTGTTGCCTCTTGATGTTATAGCGGCTGGTGATAGTGCCACGTTCAAAAGAAGATTGCAAAAGGTGAATCTTGAAAAAGTTTTCGGAACTGCCCAGTGATGGTTTTCAGTTTCTCTTTTTCAGTTTCCTACCTCCTGATGGGTCAAGCTGTTCAGGTTGCTGAGCTGTACTGTGGTGTTCGCCAAAATCAGCCTGCTAATGAGTTCAATGTTTTTCATCCTTTAGCGTTCATTGTTATGGTCATTTGATTATTCAGGTCGTTTTGCGTCCGCAGATCCGCACTTACTCGCGTTAGCAACTAATTTCTTTCTTTTCTTTTGTAAATGTAGTTGATTTTGCCTTGAGTGCTGCCCTGCCATAGCTGATAGTACCTCGTGCTCACTTTGTAATTTTTCTCTACATAGCCACTATCCACAATGCACTTGCCAATTATGACGAGAGTCCATGGTGCAGGTCAACAAGTGGCTTGATTTTTATGACTCGTCGCTTGGGCCTAGGTCTTACGCCTGGGGTTCGTATTTAGATCAAAGAGGTACCTACTTGGCCCGCCCCAGAATAACCTCGGTTAGTTGCGTTGCCTAGGCTCACCTGCAATTATCTGCTCTTCTGCTCTCGACTTATTTCATATAGTGTGATGACTCTATCTTAGCATCCCACACACCTGATAACAAAGTGTGGGTGCTCATGTGTGGTTTAATTGTGAGCTCTCAGGGATCCACTATGCTTGGGGCATGAGTTGGCACTCCTGGCTCAAGGTCTTTTCTTCTTAAATGATTTCTCCATAGTTCGGGCATTGACGTTGTAAGTGTGTCTGTGGAGGCGTTTTATTGTCACCTCCATTTCCTCTTCTATGCTACTGCTTCTTAATTTTTTTTTGTATCCACTTGCTGTTTGAATGTTCTTTTTCTCAATCTGTATTAGTAGTTTCTGTTCATTGGCGCACGCATGTTCAGTAAATAAATAAATAAATAAATAAATAAATAAATAAATATTCATAGACATGTCCGGCTAATCCATGAGAGCTCTCAACAAATCCTTTGGGACCCAGATGAGGCACACCTTGCGACCCACCTCATTAAACAGCTTATCGAAATTGGCGTTCAAGCCTTTCAGATATGTGTCATTACTTTTTATAAAGAACAATTCCGTCGGCTGCAACCAGACCTTACCGACCTTGGCGTCGAACTGTCGATCGTCGATTCCGTTCAAAGACGAAAAAAAGAGGTAGTTTTTATCTTAACCACAAAAAATGACTTCTCTCCAGACGAAACCGACTTCCTCGACGACTACCGCCGTCTCAACGTCGCCGTTTCACGTTCCTACCATGGGTAAATTATTTTCGGCTACGCCAAGGCACTGCGCGCTCTATTTATGTGGAACCAGCTGCTCGACTAAGCCGAATCCCTCCACTCGGTCGTCCGCATGGCTGACCTCCATAGATACATATACAGTATCCACCCCGAACCATCTCCTCATCCTCGTGAGATTCCTTTCGCCGTCGTTGTTGTCTTGAGAGTCCGGGTCGGACTTTGGGTGAAGGGGGAGGTGTAAGGGACGTGAGTACATGGAGATTCTATGAATGTTTCCCTGATGACTCAGCTTCTACTTTCAGGGTGTGGCTTAGCGGCGACGAGGAAGCTTGAGGAGTCTATCGGCTTCACGGACCGAGTGCTGCAGCCGACGTCCGTTTCTTCATCTGGGGCGAAGCAGCCGAAATGGAATTTTTGGGAAACACTGGAAGATTCCTCATCACAATGTACCTCTGTATTCAAATTTTGGTTGCAATATCCTTCACCTCAAATTTTTTATGAATTTTTTGAAGATAGTGTCGGCTTTTGCACCGTTTCATAATTATAAGGTCGCCCTGAGAAAGTAAATGATTTATTAACTTTGATGGCATATGTACAACATTCAATAATCTATAGCTACTCCTTCTTTGAGAGCAACATCAATGAGTCTATGTGGCATACTAGAAACTAGGTTTCGAAGTGTTCCTCATCGATTGCTCTCCATGCTTCGATAACTGCCCGCTTCAGCTCTTCTGTGCCCTGGAACTGACGGTTATTCGCATAAACCTGTCTGACTATTATACCCCAGATATGTTCCACATCGGATTGAGATTGGAACTGCAGGCTGGCCATGACAGGACGCTTATTTATTGGCATTTCAGCCACTCGTCCGTTGCACGGCTCACATGAATGGAGGTGTTGCCTTGTTGAAAGACATAGTTGAGGTGACAGCGATGGCACAGAAAGGGTACTAGATGATGCTCCAAGACTTTCTGGTAATCCTTGAAATCCATACTGCAGCTCACGACAGGTAGATCCAACACGGCATCATTACAGCATGTACCCCACATCATAGACCTCCTCCACCGAAATTGCGATAGCTGAAGTTGACTGGTTCTTCCTTGAAGTCGCACCAGTATCGCTTGTTTCCGTCAGGGTCGTCCAGATGAATTTCTTTTCATCCGAAAAGACGACCTGAATGGAAATTATTATGCAGATCTACCTTTGCCCAATCTCTCCCTAGAACATCTTTGCAAATCAGCGTCGAGCCTCTCTGTGGCGATCGGTGATTCATGGCACCTTCTCCATAGCTTGCCTGGGGATGTTCTCGCATATTCGCACTGCTCTCCAGACTGTAGTTATCGACGCAGAGAGGTTTAACTCTGATCGGATCTGGTTGGAGGAGGACGTACTGTTGGAAACAGTCCTCAGAATCTTCCGCTCGTCACGGGCACTATACTTTCATGGGTGTCCACAGCCGGTGTCACATCTAGAGACATCAGGGCTCTCCACAAATCTTTGAATGGACCAAGGGGATCTCCCTATTTGCCAGATGGCTCGAGTACTGAGCCCACCTTCATGCTGAGCCGTCTCATCAGAGGAAAGCAGATGACCACGAGCCATGTTGACAGTCAGGTTCAGAAATGCATTTGCTACACATGCTTACCTTTATAAGTATCTTCAAACACGAAATTTCCTCCCCTCCATGAATAATTGTTCACTTTCTCAGGGTGACCTTATAATTATGAAACGGTGCAAAAACCGATAAACTGTTCTAAAGAAGTTCAGAAAAATGCAGCTGTGGCTAAAAAACGAATACTCAGGTTATTCGTGCTGGGAAATCCGTTCTGATGCTAGAAAAATCTTTAGGGATTGCTTTTTTTGAAAGTGCAGAATTTGAGGGTGACCTTATAATTATGAAACGCACTGTACAACTTCCTGTCTACAGGTTCATCAGTCTCTTTCGTATTTCTCCTGTTATGTACATCTCGTTATCTTTGTTGCTTCTCTTATTGGCTCATGTTATATTTATATTATAAAGATAAATTCTTATCATTCAAGAGGTGTTAGGACAAGGTGATCTTAGCGATCGCACCTTCCGCTGAGCGCGCTCACTTACCAATGATAGTGCGCCATTTGCCACTGCACCATCTTCTCCCCTACCTATTTCAAATGGAATGCGTAGTGGCTTCAAGAAATGAGTCAGTTAAAGATCACTAAAACGACCTTCAAGTTTTATAGACATTTAAACTACATCCATTCACGCCTGTGCATTGTTGGCGCGCGGCGGCTGTCTAAACGTGTCTGTATTGAAACTTGCAACTGAGCCCCTTCGTCCTATTTTACGAGTCCCGTTTTTCTACTGCTCTCTGAAGTAGCTCGAGTGGACGGTTTATATTGCTTTAATCTGCTGAACTATTCCGATTTGCGTCGAAGATTCGGCTTTCGTTGTATTATCGCTGTGATTTTGGATTGATTGCCTCGGCCCGTGATCTCTATTGAATGTGTAACTGGGTCGTCTCATCAGTTGTATTGACTAGTTTTCTTTTACTTTTTTGGCAATGACCACTCCTCTCCGAGGTATTTTCAAAGGTACAAAGAGGTCGTGTCCCTCATCGTCTCCGGTGCCTTCTCCGTCCCACTCTGCTGGACTGGACGATGTTATGCGGGAAGTCAATGCCTCTTCGCTGGTTCCTGACTGTGTTAGGGCCGCATTCAATACGCTGATAAGGGAATTTGGAGATGTCAAAGCTGAGCGAGATAAGTTGCGAGAAGAAAATCTTATTTTGCGCCAAAAATTAGGGCTCGCTCCTGATGTACCTCTTGCTAGTGCTGAACCTATTATTGATCACCCTGTCAATTCTGTTCATTCCGATTCTGTTGATTGTTATCAAAAATCT
The DNA here is from genome assembly GCA_000469685.2 of Haemonchus contortus. NCBI lineage: Eukaryota > Metazoa > Nematoda > Chromadorea > Rhabditida > Trichostrongylidae > Haemonchus > Haemonchus contortus. The sequence goes on from LS997566.1 coordinate 20,928,957, forward strand.
GAGCGCCGCCGTTTGTTAGTTATTGCAGGTGTATCTGAGCTCAGAGAATGTAGCATCCGTAGGAAATTGTTTTATGATAATAATAGTGTTCTGAACATCCTAGAGTTTTTGAAGGTTGACTGTTTACCCGTTGCTGTGTATAGGCTTGGGCGCCCGATTAGGGACAGAGACAGATTGCTCAAAGTTGTACTACCATCGTCTTACTTTCAACGTTTGGCAATTTCTCGTGCTTCGCGAATTCGCTTATTTCCTGGTCGTGGGGTGTATCTCAGGGAGTCCCGCACAAATGCGGAGAGGAAGCGGCTTCGTGAAGAACGCATGAAGCTTACAAATTCACATTCCACTCCTCAGAGCATTGTTAGCACTGTGTCGGTACAACATAACACTGGTGCTGCTCAGGGAAACTAGACTCTCATCCCCGGTACATTCTCTCCGGTTCGCATTGTTCTTCCTCATCACCTCATATCCAGGTTTTCTATGCCAATATCAGAACGTTCTCAAAAAATAGCTCCTACTTTGATACTGTTTTATGTGATAAGTACGATGTGTATTTGTTTTCTGAAACCTGGTTCAAAAGGCAACATCGTGTGGCGTCTATGCTCGGTAGCTGGATAAATGATTTTGCTGTGCTTCGTTGCGACAGGAGCCATAGGGCTGGAGGGGGGGTAGCGATATTCATCAGGAAACCCCTCCATTTCACTACGGTACTATCTGAATCTATTCCTAAGTGTTATGAAATTTTAGCCGCGGATATTATGCACCTAGACTTCTGCGTTAGGCTTGTAGTGATTATAGACCACCTTCGACTTCTTCTGCAGTCAATGACCTGTTAGCTAAAGCTCTTAGCGACTTTGCAGCGGTCGCATTTCCTATTGTGGTGGGGGACTTCAATCTCCCGGAAATAAACTGTGCTGAGTGGAATGTTTCCAGAGACATCACACACCCGCTGTCCAATACTCTTGCATGTCATGGATTTGTGCAGTACATGAAGGAACCCACCAAGGGTTCTAGTATCCTAGATTTGCTTTTCTGTAATGACTTGAATCTTATTGGTAATGTTCTAGTCAAGTCTCCAATTGGCGAAAGCGACCACCTTAGCATCACTTTTGACATTACAGGAGTTGAAGTGCCTAGTGAACCCGTTCTCAAAAAGATGTTTTCAAAGTGTTATTACTCTCTCATCACGAATTATCTCTTTGGTGTGCTTTGGGTTGATTCCTTTGAGTCGGTTACTTCAGTGGATGAGAAGTATCTGATGTTTTTGAATAATCTTAAGCATGCCATAGAGTTGTATGTTCCGTGGGCTTACGTCTTTCCCAGCAGGCCTAATTTACCCTCCTATCTTAGGAGTATGATGGATCACAAGGAGTGTCTATTACGTTACGCCAAGCTGAGCGGTGACTGGTCGGAATTCCGAGCTTTCTCAAAGGTGTTCTCTGAGAAAGTATCTAAATACAATAAGAGCATTGAAAAAAGAGTAGTCGAATCGAAAGATAAGCAACGTTTTTACAAATATTTGGGTTCGAAGTTACATGATAGTGCTAGCTTTTCTGATTTAACGGTAAATGGAAGTATCATGTTGACCGACCGAGATAAGGCTAATGCTTTTGCGAAGGAATTCACCAAAGTATACCAAAATGATGACAATAAACTCCCAGCATTCGCTCCTACAGTGTGTTCTAAAATGCACACATTCCCCTATTTTGACCCGAATGAAATTTATAGCTTTTTGGTGAAGTGGCCACCCTCTTATTCGGAACCAACTCGGAAGTAACTCCGGATGAAATACCATTTGTATTCGTAAAGAATGTTTCTCATGCTATCGCCTTTCCCTCTCGTATTTGTTCAATCTATTATGTTCTCGCAGGTGCCTCGCCTCTGAAGGCACTCATATGTTACTCCTGTACGTAAAAGTGATGCTTCTTCGGATGTTTCCAACTACAGGCCGATAAGCATTACATCTATATTCTCGAGACTTTTTGAAAAAATCCTTAAAGCTCACATTGTCCGGTACTTAACTGAGAACAACATAGTACCGGCATCACAACATGGTTTCGCAAAGGGAAAGTCTGTAACTACGAATTTAATCGAATCGCTTAACGATTGGACGATGGCCTTAGATAATAAGCAGAGCGTGGATGTTATATATTTCGATTTCGCAAAGGCATTTGATAAAGTCAGTCACAAGAAGCTGTCGTATAAGCATCAGTTGCTGGGATTCCATGATAAAGTTTGCAGTTGGATACAGGAGTTTCTTTGTGACAGAACCTTTCAAGTGCGTATAAACTCTGCTTACTCTGATGTATTCAAATTCTGATTCCACAAGGTGGAGTATTGTCCCCAATGCGGTTTAATATTTATTCGGCTGACCTGGGATGCTGCTGTAGCCAGTTTAATGTCGCCTGCAGACAATATGCTGATGATCTAAAATTCTACAAAGTTATAAGCACTTCCAGGGATTCTCTTGATTTACAGGCCGCAATTGATGGACTAATCCAGTGGTCTGAAGAATGGCAACTCCCCCTCTCCCATGCTAAGACACTTCATATGCGTGTAGGTTCCTCCCCTGGTAGTACCTCCTACTTCATGAAGGGCGTTGAGATCAAGAAAGCGAGAGAGGTCAGGGATTTGGGCTTCCATTACAATGACAAACTCGACTTCTCGTCTCATTGTAGCCATATCCAGCGTATTGCTCTTTACCGTACGTACCAGATCTTTAAGGCGCTCACCACAAAGGATACAAATGTTCTTGTTCGTGCATATAAGACCTATGTCCGTTCGCTCGTGGAAAGCGGTACCGTTGTTTTCTGCCCTAATAAAAAGAAGAACATTATGTTGCTAGATAGGGTTCAGAACAATTCCACTCGGAAAATTTTAATTCGCCGGGGTGGTTTTCTGTATTCAAAAATTCCCAGGGCCGCAATTAGAAACAAATATTTCAACATTCCTTCACTAGAGTCTAGGCGCAAGCTTTTTGACTTGTGCATGATACATAACTTGCTGACAGGCAAAACCGCGGTAAATTTTTCGGATTTCTACTCATTGATTCCTTCCAAAACAAGGGGTAGTCAGCTCAAATTATCCTTCTCTAGGCCCAAAACATCCATAAGAAGAAACTTTTTCACCGTAAGGGCATACTTGCAAACCAGCAAGGCTCCTAGCATCCAAAGCTCTCTGAGCTCCTTCAAACGGGCAGTTGGCAAAAATGTTTTACAAGCATAGCTGCCACCTTTTTTCTCAGAATTTGTTTGTTCTATCGTAATGTTTTGTGTTGCTGGCGTTTGTTTATGTTTTCTTTTTCAACGCTGTCTTATATGGCGTATATGATAAATAAATAAATAAATCCCAGCTCTTTGGCAGTTGGATACATAGCGGAATACGAAAAAAAACCTTGATATCTAATGGAGAAAGGGAACATGAGGTAAAAATGGGGCGGAACATATAACGAAAAGGTACTCAAACCTGGATTCAACAGTTAATCGTTGTCTACTCTCTGCTTAATGATAACCTTGAAATAAAGTGCTCCAGTGCCAAAGCCGTGATGCGGCCGCCCTTTCAAAAACAGTGTCAATGTCTGTCCAGTTTTGTCTCTCCCTGAAATTATTCTACCCAAGGTAATGAATCGTCCGACGTTTTGTTGATGTTATGAGCTTGCACATTACTTCATGTGTTGACTAGGAAATCTTAGCCGAGTAAGTGAGCGATATTGCAGTAGTTTTCTTGGACGTGCTTAGGGGTGAGTCCTCGAAAATTTAGCAGAACTTAAACAACAAAATCAGACATACACTACTTGCGGCGGTTGCGTCGCGGCCTTCGCACTGGAGCACGTTATTTTGGAGTGTCTATACACTGCGGGAAGGCCTTGATGACAGGAGAGTTCCTCTTACGTAACTCTGCTTATTGGCGGTTGCGTAGCACGCTCGAACATGTTCTTTATGTTTCTTTTCCTGCATGTTTTCTCGTTCATGTTCCTTACAAGACCACTGATCGGTAGTTATCCTCCCCGAGTGACTACTGAATACTGTTTGGTTCGGTGTTTCTATTTCTGTTGCATGCTTCCTGGTTTGTGTTCCTTCTGAGACCTTCACTGATAGAGGGTTGAACACTGGTTTGGGGGTATGCCAACTACTGTACACTTGAGTACATTTCGCATTCTCGGTGCGAGCCAATTTTAATCAAGTGTGAGAACTACATTTTCACCGTGCGTCTGCATATCTTTAGCATGGCGAGTAAAAAATTAAAAACTGATGAGAATGGCAACAATAAGAAGGTAAAGCATCTTGAGAAAAATTATGAACTGGAAAAATTTTAATAATGCTGGTCAGAAACTTTGTTTTTGTGCCCAGGTGAAATGTGAAATGCGAAACGAAGCGAAAATTCTATAGAGCTATGAACCGCGACTTTAGCGTTTTTTTTTTTTTTATTTTCCACAAAATCAACACGCTTAGCCAATTATGGGAAGCCAATAATCGGAAGTTTTCTGCCGATAAACTTAATTATTTTTATTGGAGCTTTGGTTCTTCATTGCTGTTATTCTCTTCATTCAACAACTTTAACTTGCTGCATATCGATATGCGAGCTGCGCAATGATCATGAAGTTTCCACACCTAATTAAGATCGCCTCGCGCCCTCATGCCTTGCCTTTGTTTCACTCCCCAGCTAATCAGCTTTTCTGTTTTCTTTCTGCACAGTCGCTGGCGTAACATGGTCATCCGTAGCCTCTTTCGATTTGGTGAATCAATTGTATAGAAGTTGGCGTATCCCTAAATCAGGGTTCAGCATTCTATCAATCAAGGTCATTACTCAGCAGTTGTCTCAGAAGAAACACAAACCAAGAAGCATGCAATAGAAATAGAAACACATAACAGTGTTCATTAGCCATTCACTAGGGGTGGGTTACTACCTATCAATAGTCTTGGAAGAAACATGAACGAGGAAATATGCAGGAAAGAGACATACATTACTAAACTATACTTTAACAGCCCATTGATCGTAGAAAATTACATCTTACAACTGGTAATCAACTTGAGATAACATGTCCGAGCGTGCTACGCAACCGCCAATAAGCAGAGTTACGAAAGAGGAACTCTCCTGTCATCAAGACCTTCCCGCAGTGTCTAGACACTCCAAAATAACGTGCTCTAGTGCGAAGGCCGCGACGCGACCGCTGCAAGTAGTGTTTGTCCGATTTTGTTGTTTAAGTTCTTCTTAATTTAGCTTGTAAAAAAATAGATGTTGAGTGGTTGCTTTATCAGGGAAGTGAGTTGTAAGAGAAACTTAGTGGTGAGAGTAAAGTGATGCTTATCCGAGCCCCGTTTTACCTTGTGGGAAACTGAGCATTCTAGCTGCTCCCTATATTGGCTTCTGAAGTTAACTTGAGTTGACTGAGCTAAAAAGGATCCTCCGCCCTTCGTCCTTCCCGCTTGAATTGCTGACCGGTTCCCATTTTTTCCTCACTATCGCTTGCACTTAATGTGCCACTTTCTCGAAATAGCTTTGGTATCCGTGTCAAATGTAGTGCTTAGAAATGGCCACTCGGCCACTGCAGCTTGTTTTGCATGCTCGAATGTCTCAGTCTGAAGTGAACTCATCGCTTTGAGTTTAGATGTTTTGGGGAGGGTACTGCAGGCAGTACCACTGGAGCTTGCTAATGATAATTAGTTATAACTCCGAGCTTCGTCACAAATGTGGGGTCAAAGCCGGGATAAGTTCACTAACGGAAAAGACTTTCTTACGCTTATGATTCAAGGAGGATTCCATAATTCAGAGACTGCGATGCAGAAAATGAACGAAAGATAATTAGCATTGATTGATATCTCAGTAGTGTGATGTATTCTGTTAGTATCGATCGGTATCACAGTTATCACTCTATCATTGGTTCTATCATTGGTTACTGCACTAGGGAAGATAGATATGACTACCTGGTCGGTCACGCTGCAAATCAATATTGATCGTCAGCAATTGATCAAGTTCTCTATGACCAAGCACATATCTTTAAATGGTTTCGCAGTGTTTTCGCAATCACTACCCAATCATTACCATTACAATGACCCAAGTTAACCATCCCTTTTGGACTTCCCTTTCGCTATCCAGTTGTTGTGCACCTTCTCTTCAGAAATCCAACTTGGCTTGATGCAGAATGATGTGAAGCCAACCAATCCCAGTGCTTCAAAGATCCGGTGAATCAAGGCATTGTTTGAAGCTAAAGTTTATAACTAAAAATTGGAATGGTCTCAGTCTAACTCACGTTTTCAATTTGTAGTTTTCTTTGGCGTTAATTTCTCCATCTCGTTTTTTTTTGTTTACACATTTTTGTGTGGATCTATTGCTCGATTCTTTCAAATTGCTCTGAACTACTGAATTACTTCTACAGTGGCATGGAAATTGCTAAGTCACTACGGCGAATATTAGAAAGTATACCAGGTGTCACTACGATCTTCCTTACTGATCGTGATGGAGTAATCGTCCTTAGTGTCGGTGAGTTTCACGTTGCCGTTTCAAAGTTTGTTTTCATTCTCGAAAAGTCCACTGATTGCAAAATGAATCTCGATTGTGTCGCTTTCATAATGTTAGCATGAAAGAATGCTAACAAGTATCAAGTTTGCTGCCGATAACCGAATTATATCACCTGATTTATCGGATTACGTCACATTTCTGCTAGAATAGTGAAATGGTTTACTAGCAGAGAGCTTAGAATCAAGGGTTTTAAAGTGGAATAGGATAAAATAGGTATAGGCTCAATTGGAGTGAGTGATTAGCGCTAACTCGATAAAACGTACTCTTTTGATGGTAGGCTGAGCCGTCCTATGAGCAATGATGAAAGAGCGTGAAAATCTCCTCATCATGATTTGTTCTTGACAACCTTCGGGGCACAAACATCAGTTTTTGATATATTTCGACCTTTAGGAGTACTTTACAAGTCATTCACATTATACTAAAGGCATGCCGTTATCAAAATTGCACGGGATACCACCATTTTCGTTATGCCGATGTTGCGCTCAGTACGCAGTCATTCATAGAACAATAAGATTGGTGAAAAGAAGACTGATATAGATGTCTTCTGTATTTTCTGAACTTTTTTTTTTGCTGAAAAGTTGCTTTCCTCGCTATCCCTTTGTTGCTCTTTTTCTAATTAAGATTGGGGCACCGCTTCAACTATACGATTGGAACGCCCTTTCTCATCTGTGAATGGTGCGGGGAAGTTGGCCACTAATAGTAGTGACCCCAAGTTTACTGGATACTTTTGCCCAGATATCAGTGAAATCCCTTTTATGATTCCTTTTTAGGTGAGGAGCTTCGGTCAAGGGCTTCATTGATATCAAGTCTGCAAGCTACTCAAGATCAAACCGGAAAGCTCCTCTTAGGTGAAAACCTATTTTGTTTTTTCGCACCGGTGTATTATGCTTCTTTTTCAGGTCCTCATCTTTCCTCTGTCTTTTTCTATGAGAGTAGTCAGCTAGTTATACTGAATGCTACACCTTTAATGGCATTCATTGTCGCATCACCGACTGCCAGTACTGGTAGCATACTCAAACTACGAGAAAAGTTGGAACCCTTGTTGCAGGATATCGAGAGTGTTGTTCCAGACATGCCTGGCGGTGGGTTCTAATGCATCAGCTATATATCTATTTGGCAACTTTGTTGCTTTGATAAGTACGAATTGGTCTACACACGCTTATACTTCTACACTGCCTTTAATCTTCAATTCTTTATACGGAGCTGGTTCATTTGCAGGAAATAGCTCTTCATGACGCTGAAATGCCTTGCAAACAACGCAGTGACTCTAGATACAGTTCAGCTCAAGAACTAACAGAAACTTAATTTCAACATTGCTCGTCTACGAATGTATGGAGCGCCTTCAAGAAGGGTTTCGAGATGGGGGATTGCATGTTTTTGTAAACGGCAGCAAATGTGTGTGAGCAAAACACATTTTTGTCAAGTCAAACGTCATATAATTACTTAATATATCAATTTACATAGATGACCTCTGCCTTTGTTTTTTGTAGACTTTTATCTTGAATAGAGTTTGAACACATTGTCGCATGAGAGTCTGTTTCATTGGAGTTAATGCAGCGAAGGTTTTTCGAGAATTTTTTTATGCTATGGAATGTTTATGTTAGGTTGATCCTTCTCTTAACTCGAATGAACGATGTTCAAAGGAATCAGCATCAGACACGAATAGCACTACTTACTACCCCTGTTTCCCAGCTTCGATTTCATCAGAGATGACCTTTGATAATAGATTTTTATAAGATTTAATATCCAGAAAAGGTTCCCTCAGTAAGGCGATAGTACAAGCAGACCATGCATATTCTTGCCAGTTTTGTATTGCTGTACGAGAATGTATGGTCCCCATCTTGACCTGTTCTGATAAAAGCTCCTCTATTGTGATCCTTCCTTTTTTGATGTAAGTCTCATAAGTTGAGAGGTATCCTACATCATCTTTTGATGAATGATGTTTTGTGCTTCATACTTTTATTATATTATAAATGCATATCTTCGTTGTTATTTAAAGGCTATGCAAAAACTGTTCGTTTGATTTCGTTGATGAACATTCTAGCCTTACACAGGACGGTGACTATCGATGTATTGCACGAGATTTGTCCATAGTGTTGTTTAATTTATTTTTTGATCCACAATAAATTGGCGTTCCAAACTCCTGTGCTTAATTTGTTGACAAATCTGATGTCAAATCATTGCTGATACTTTACAAATGTTTTATGACTCTTTAGGGATTGCGTTGCTGCGTTGTCTCATTAAAGCTTTTTCCTTCGCAACAAACTTGGTGAAAGTCGAAATAGCAAGAATATCCATTACTGTAGTGGTTTCTTATACGGCTTTTTTCTTCCTCCATTGAGGTTTGAAAGCACGCGGCACTTTCAGTTTGGAACATCTTCGTGGTTGTGCGTGGTTTCAAAGTCGTTGAACATGAACATCGTGGGGCAGATACTAGAGAAGTTGGGTCGCAAACGGAGAAGTAGGGTCGTGGTCAAGTCCTAAGTGGCGGGTACTATCGCAAGTCTATACTTTAGGTTTATTCGTCTGCGTGCTGAACGCATTTAATGTGAAATGAAGTTTCGTGTAAATAGTGTGAGGGAGTCCTTTTGAGAGGGATGTGTCTCTGAAGCGACGGTCCGACATAGAGGCTTCAGAACAATCCTGTAGTGAATTAACTTGATATGGCATACCTCTATACCAACTTCTAATATTCTGGTAGCGTTAACTGGTTCATTTCGGATGCACACTCTTCCTATCTGAACCGAATGTTTCGTTTACCTTCTTCTTCCTTTCAACACATTTTCAGAATCAGTCCAAATCTTGTTGGAGATGCGTCTCAGTCCATAGCAATGTTCAGAAAGTGTTCCACTGTGTTGAGGACTTTTCAACAGGCTAGTGAACAAGTGTAATTTATTTATAAGTAATTCACTTTATAGTTATTATTATTATAGTATTATAGTACATAGTATTATAAGCTTCTACTATCTGCTGGAAAGTTCAATAATCGTATCGCCTCTAAGACGGTATAAGTGAAGGTGCTGATTCTTATAAGGTTTTCCCTTTGTAATGTTGCTCGGCATGAAAAATAAACATGTCGGTAGGAGGATGAACAGAACAAGTACAAAAGCTGTTTCATGGCTGTGGTGAAGTAGGAGGATTTCTAAGAGTTTGTGGTGGAATATGGTGAACCTAACAATTCGCCACAGTAGTTGTGGATCTGAAAACACTGTATGCAAGACTCGACGGCTTAGAAGATACATTCACGGCAGTTGGCAATGACACACTGACTTGGCAAGGAACTCTGACCATTATATTGTTACAAATTATTAGCAACGAGAAAATGGATAGGCAAAGCTGCAAATTCTGGATGACCCCGTAATTTTGTTCACCATACACTGGCTCGCTTCCTCCTTTCACCACGAGCACTTGCTCTTGCTCCGAGATAGCTGTTGCCCCTATCCGAATTCCTTCGGCGAAAACTGCTTCTACTGACAGAATGAGAATTTTCTCAATTTTTTATGTGCATATAGACCTTTTATTGAGCAAGATCTTTTCTAACACTACAGCTTTGGAGCTAATGTACATCCAGTTTGAATATAGTTAATAGTCACAAAATGGCTCATAGACATGTGGGTACTCAACTATTGGTCTCTGTTGAGTCTCTCAAAAGTCAGTACTGTTGCAAAGTAATCCTTCAAAAACTTCTATTCCAGTTTCTTAGTCGAACGCCGTTGTTCCGTCGGCTCTGTCAAGCACCTCATGGAATTCGTCTCCATCAACAGTATCATAAGCATGGAAGGCGGTGGGGGGATCGGCGGATCATTTTAGCATTTGTTTCAGCAGCTGGATTCTCGTTCGCTGAACACGGTTAGTTTTCTTGTCGTCCCAGATGGTTTCTTTTTTTTTTTTTGAATGAAAGATTCATTGTTTAAGGTATACCTGATGAACGCTATGACAACAAAGCTTACTTGCATAAGGAATTCGGTAAGTCTTTCGCGGTAAAATGTATGGAGCTAGTGGTTCTTTTTCTAAGTGAGAAATTTCGTCCTTGTTTGTATTCAAGCGCTCTCGTTGCGTAATTCAGAGCATGAAAGCGACAGCGCAGACGGATGGGAGACGTTGGTGGAAGAGGAAGATTTGAAAGTGTATAGAAGGTATGATGAAAGTTCAGTAGAAAACTGAACTTAATAAACGCTTTTTCCTGTAGAAGTGGGAAGAATCGTGCATTGTATTTAAATTAATGCAAATGACCAGCTGTCAGCGATCAAGGCTTGAGTTCAGTTTGCAACCCACGTCCATGTGTTGTAAGATCCAATAGAATTGGTTACCCAGTCCGAGGAAATTAGTGCATTTTCAGCCGTGTATTTTCGAATCAATCAATACGGCTGATGTTAGAGGTTTCAGTTTGACCTCTTTTAGATCTCGGACTAGGTTCCCTTGCTTGCGAGGTTCCCTTGCTAGCGATACACTAGTAAAGGATTTTCTTCAACTCAGAGTGGGACCACTCAGAACACTGGTTCATAGACAGCCTTTTACGAACTCTGCTGATCAATTTTCTGAAAATTTGTGATTAATTTTCAATAAGTAATTAATCCTGCTCATCCTCAACACCGGCTCTCTTTATGAATTGGACTCTTTGTTCAGCGTAGTTGTCTCCCTCAAATATTGTTCTTATTCAGGTTAGTACCGGGCAAGTATGTAATTTATGAATATAAATGTGTTGGCTCGTACTACGACATTAGTCCGAATTATTTTCTCGGTAAGTTTTGTTGAGCTATTCTATAATCAGTCGCATCGCCCAGCTCACTAAGACTCTTTTGTTTTGTGTTAAAGTTGTCTCTCACCTGTACCACAAATTTGAACGCTCTTGATCTGAGGGAATAAGGTCCAGCGCACGAGCCCTTGCCTCAGGTCCGAACCCAAACATGCTGCCTACCATCAGTGTTCCCATCTTGCAGCCTGCACTCTTACCAAATTTGAAAGCTCCAGGTCGAAGGGAATAAGGTTTGATTTCTTGGTCAAGCATACCGAAAAACCAATAGACTTAATTAGCGCCAGTGAGATTAGTGGTAACGATCAAAGTACCTTATAGGTGTAGGAAACTGATGTTTCAAAGAACGTCGAAATAGGCTTTTTAATCCATGAATATTCATGTACTACTAGCTTGCTCATTCCTGTCTTTCACGGAATATTCTCAGACGTGCAAAACGAGCTGGCGTTCAGAAAAGAGTGGGATAGCAATGTGCTGAGATTAGAACTGTTAAAGGAGGAAGATGAGCACGAGGTTGATTTGCTTAAGCTCTTGGTTTTTTTTTGTTATTCATGGTTTTCCTTTTCTTATTCATGAGCAATCACTTCCAGAATCAGTTGTTGTGTTGTTTCAGCTGATTCGATGGGTGCAGAAATACCCGTATCCGTTGTATCCTCGAGAATATGTGTACGCTCGGAGGACATGGGTCTCCGAGGATTCTCATACAATCATTGTTGACAGTGAGGTTGTTCCTACTCACGTAAGTTTTCAGCCATTCTTCTCTGGAGTAGTTCCCAGCACCATTAAAATGTTTCAAAACAGAGTACGCACGGGATTTGTCCATTTCGTAGTGCGATGAATGAAGATTGTGATACTGACTACATTTTCATCATTGAATGCAGCCCCTGTAGAGCCTCATTTTTAAAGCTGACACGGCAGTACTGATTGAAATGAGTTCAATGACCAGGTTCTTCATCTCTTCCATTCCTGTCCCACGTACTTATCGCTTTCACTAACCCCCATAAGCTGCTATAGCAGCGTACAGAAGTTGTCATATGTGGGTTTACGGCTTCGAAATTGTTTACAAGGACTCAAGGATCTCAACTCTGTTAAGATCGCATCTTACATCTTGCTAGTACTGTTGTTTGCAACTGTCCTCTTTCGACTGCGCCTTGCATGGCTTCTCTTTTTTATAGGCCCCTTTTTTAGCTCTGGGTCCCATTTTTTTTAGTAGACTGTTTTGAGGCCTTCTTAACTTGCTGCCGAGGTCCCAAACTGCTTTACCAGCTATTCGACCTCGATGAAAAGAGGAGAAAGGATGGAAAGCTGAGTTTTATCTTCTGTAAGCTCCATTTCTTTCCTAGGAACCATAAGGCACTAACTTAATCGAAATATCAAATAAAGCGGTTTTGCGGCGCCAAAGAATAGTTGTTCCACTTTGTTAATTTGTGCATGGATCGTTATCAGTAAAAATGGAAAAAGAAGCCCACATATTCGCCAATTCGGCTCGCAATTTTGCAAGCATTTCCAATTACTATTCCTAATCATTGCACTAGAAAGGATCCTTTTAGCTGGTACCTGGAAGTTCTAAAAATGTTCGTGTGGCTACGTATAGGTCGCGAATGGCTGTGAGATCACATAAGGAATTTGACGACCACGGATTAGGTGAGTTTTTTGCGATCACGAAAAAAATCAATCTAATTCGAACCGTTTATTTCAGGAATAGCATTATTAGAAGTATTCAAAGGAACAACGTTATTATATTTCAGATTTTGTCTTAACATACTTTGACAATCCTGAAGCGAACATACCCCGATATGTATACAATTGGATGGTTAATCATGGAGGACCATATTTCCTGCAACAGGTAAAAATTAGCAGCTACATATATGCTGTTTGGAAGTGAACAGAACGAATGCACTTTCCCTTTTGATGAAATGTTTTATAAAATTTCACAGTGCAGCGTTGTAAGTCTTCCAGTGTGAGCTTCACACGAGTCCCCATTTAGAATGAGTCCCCAAATAAAGTACATCGTTAGAGTAAACAATGTTCACTCTGGAATTCAAAGGAACTCACTACTATGACAAACCGTGGAGATTTTCCCCGATTTCCCACATCCTCTTTGCCGTGTGCGGCAATCCTTTTTACCTGTCTCGCGGCTTCAAGCTGCATTTACCACACTCAGCGCGCATCCCCGCCAATCAAAAGGGCACAATTTTCTCGTTGACTGTCTCTCTTTTTCCACTGGTTTGTTTGTTTTTTTCTTTTTATGTGAACACAATCACCAACAACCTGCAAGAACTCGCTTGTTGTCCTATTGACAACGAGACCGCATGGAGAATGACTGAAGAGACTGAGAATGGTAAAAAAAAAATTAGAAGACTCTGACTTACGATTGCTCCTCCAGTCGTCCATCACATATCTGCGATGCGCGGCGGGTGTGGCAAACGCGACGCGATTTTTATTGAGAACATACCACACAGGGGCATCGGAGAGTTCGTTGCTGTCGGTGGCCATGTGGTCTTGTCCTGTGAGCTCTTTTTGCTCGTAGCGCAAGCGGATTGGTCCCTTCGTCGAAAGGTTCGTGGAAAGTCTGCCCGTGACAAGTAGGAAGACATACGAACGTCTTTCTGTTTGTATTACATCTTGGAGGATTGAGCCGATAAGCCCTTCTGTTCAACAATCATCACAAAATCGATAGCTTGTCCGGTTTTATGGCAGGTAATACCTTGGCGTAGGTGCCAGTGTCTCGGCCTTGGTTCCTTGACAGCTTTGACTTCAACTTCTTCTGGGCTTGCATTTATCGGAAAATTCAAGAACTATTCTCGACACACCGCTCAATTTCGACGCTGGCATGCTCACCCTTTTGAGCGGAATCCATTTCTGGAAGGCGTAAATCAACTCACTAAGGATATCATATTTGAAGAGTTGGGTGCACTGTGCATCCTTTCATGTTCATGTAGATTTCTTGACTCAGGTTCACCTAACTGAGCCCTCAAAGGTGTTCGTTTCTTCGAACCTTAAAAGGAAACACGAAATAGTGGTTAAGCCGTATGGCTCTTTCGTACCCTCTCTTCACGTCGATATTAATTTCATTACTGAGGGGTGGGGTCTTGGTAGTGAAGTCGTTAAATTCACGGATTATTGTAGAACCAGTCGATTCGCCCGGCTAACGCCGAGCTTCCCTCCTTCTCCAGCAGTTGTAGCAATCGGCTAATTGTTCACTTTTTTGGAAGAAATAATATCTTCCCAATCACGAAGTTTGACACAGAACTAACAGAGCAGCGCAAATGGTATTCGGTAAAGGTCGGTGCTTACGCCTTTGATTGGGAGTGTCGATCTTCTGCTCTCTTTCTTAATATTAAACACCCATCAAGAATTCAATTGTCAGGCAACCAAAGCCTCGGGCGGTACTCACACATGTTTCGTCACCATTATCAGATGTCGTTATCAATGGACCTTTTCCTCTACGGAGATATCACTAGTTGGGAATTCCACATAACTGGCGATCGGTTAATTTTCGACGCAAATGATATAAAAAAGGGACCCTACATTGAGTCACAAACCTTGCTGGGTAGCGCTGGTAATGTAATTGCAAGAAAATAATAAGAAAATTCTGATCTGGTTGTCGTGGTATCGATGATGGGATCACTTTTGGCACCTTACTCTACTATTCCGTCTTATTGTATGAAACGTACCGAACAGTCAAAGCTGCATCGTACCGAAGGCGTTAGGATTTTGATCTTTAGGTGGCTCTTGCTCTCTTCGACCCCTTATCTTCTTTTATCAGTTATCGGTTCCTGTCACCGAGTACCTGCGATCCCGTCATATCCTGCACCAGTTATCAAAATGCCGAGGTTCCAATGTTAATCAAAAAGCTGTAATCTTACCAAGTTTAAACTCTTTAGGTCCACGGGGCAGGAGTTATGAATTTCCGGTAGGACACACACACCGACACACACACAGCACACACACATACACACATACACACATACACACACACCGACAAACGAGCAGACACAGTTGGCGAATTAACTATAGTAGGATGCTTGAGTAAGATCTGTGTGATGAGTTTGTAGATTACAGGCAGTCGGCAGGTTGCGCCATAGTTACTAATATGGTCCATATCTCCCTTCTCACAAGCAACACATTCATACAATTTGTCTTACAAGTGTATCATGGCAGGACCTCTTACTGGGAACCAGCTATTTACATGTTGTATTTGCTGCATTAGCAGTCATATTCTCTATTCAAATCAGTTCTATTTTTTGTAGTCATCAATTTCTTAATGTAATCGTCGATAGGTTTTTTTAAATGTGTGGTAGATTGTAAACCCTTCAACAGGTTCATGAAGCAGCGCTGGAAGCGGAGCGATCAGGTCGTAAGTTGTCATGGACATCTGACAGGATAGAAAAATATCGGCACAACGTGCTCAGGCGGACAGAAGAGGAGTCAAGTGAAGTTATATTGCAAGAGGAAACGGTGAAGGATGAAGCTGATGAATCAGAACTCGTAGACCTGGAAACACCTCCTTCGAAACCACGAAAATTCTCTTTTACTTCTTTGGATACAAACCTTCCTGCAGAGGCATATGTGAGCGCTTAGATGGAATCTCCAACTTCAAATATTCTATGAATAATGCAACTTTCATCTAGGGTGATTTGATGGTGTTTAGCTGCTCATTGTTTTTCCTTTTTTATTCCTTTCAGAAATATTGTTTGCTTCCTAGTCTCCGAGGTCGAGGCAATCCCTCTGTGTTGTTGTGTATAAGTGAATCTTCTCCAATAGTCCAAAATCAGGAGCTGGTACACAGTGCTTTCTTTGTGCTTGAATAGTTTCTGAAATTGCTGTCGTTGATGATGTTGCTGCGCTATGGCATGATTGTTGACCCAGCGCTGTGCAAGCACCACTGACGTTTGCAACCAGTATAACATTTGCAGCGTGGAGCCATAGTGCAGATAGCTCATGAGCTTGTTATGCTAGAACAGCAGCGCGTCAAATAGATGCTACGAAATTGCTGTTGCATCGTTGCCATTGATCAGTGCACCATTTTCATTAAACTTAACGAATTGGTAGAGTTCATGGACATAGTTGCACATCTTGTGTGCCCCTCGTTGCAGTATCTCGCCACCCTTATGGTGCTCGAACAGTGCGTGAGGCCTTGAAGGGTGGTTGGGAATATCACTCCCATATCGCCAATTTTTACATGCAACTGTTGAACGAATGCCTCAAGTTTTGTTTTCTTCTATTTCATCAGTTTAGTGTGTCGTTAATCGTCATCAAGCCTTCTCCCTGTAGTCTGTTGTTTTGTTTTTTAAGCTCAGAAGTTTTTTGTTTGTTGTTAGAGTTGTTATGGTTTGGTAGTTTTCGAACCGATTAGAGTCAATTATATAAATGATATATTCAACTACTCCACGCTTTGTTCTTGTTACTAATTTGGTAAACATGCGCTTTAAATTGTACGGTGTATGTAGTGAAAAGGCAGTTTCTCATTTTTTTTCAGCCTATTTCGAAAGGGTTGCAGTTTTCTGCATTTTTTTGAATCAAAATTAATTCTTAGTAAGGTAGTAGGTGATGTAGTCGACGTCGTAATCCTCATATCTTTTCGATAGCCGAAGAATTGTTTGGAGAACATGAAGAACGTAGATAGGAGTCGGTTAGAGAACTGTTCGAAACACGAGTTGTATTGGCTTTGATAATCACAGCGCTATCCGTGTAGGCGGCACTTCATGCTGAGGATATCTCCATCTCTGAGAATGACTTCTGGAGTGTGTTTCACATAATCATCCATTTTCACGCATGGCCACAATCGACTTGATCGTCGCGTGATGGAGAGCAGCCTGACGATCGCGTAGGTGGCACTGCTGCTCACCCACGAATGGATCTCACTGCCCTACCACAATGTTGGGAGCGAGACCTTTTTCTTGTTTGAGAGTAAATAAAAGATTGCACCACTTTAGAAGGGTGGGAGCACCGAGGTGGGGCGATGATTATCTCATGCAAAAAGTTGAAAGCTCCTCCGCCTCGAAGCTCCTTCCCTCCTGAGGTTTGAAAATTTACCAACTGATCCCGAGCCACTGTTTAATGCCGATATCAAAGCATCTTGTATTAGTGTGATGCCTTAGAAAGCTGCACATATCATCTGTGTTTCGGAGACGTAATGATGAAGCAATAGTTCGAGTATAACTCCCTCAAACCAGGCAATAAATAATACAATGAGAGGCTTGAAAGACTAGGCGGGAGGGGACGGCTGAGGTGCTTCAAACTCGCGGGATCTTGCGCTCCCATCCAAGCCTGAGTTTGTTTGGAACATCTCACCTCTCCTTTCGACAGTCGCACTATGGCAACGTAATACTTCCTCTTTGGTACTCGTATGTCGTACACCACGACCCCCAATATCCCCTCTGTTAACTCCCTCATAAACCTATTTACATCCTAGGAGCTGGATATTGGGCATCAGCCAGGGCTTGCGTTACATCTTCACTACAGACATGCTCATTTGGTGTATGGGCAAAGTGAGGGGCAGAATGGGGTTGGACGTTGGTGGAATGGAATGGTCGCCACCTTTGTATATTCACGAAATTTCGAAAATGGTTGGAGTTATATACGGGGCCACTTGTGATAAACTTAGGTGTTGTGTTTTGAAAAACTTCTCACATCAAGCTCAAGCAACAGCAATTCCAAGAAGCGAAAACAACGGATAGGATAAAAGTTTTATCATCATGAGAACTGGAGGTATACATCATTTTGCGTTTCTTCTGATTCATAATCGAAGGTCTCTGATTGCTGACAATATAACACAGATGATCAGTATCGGTCACTAATACATTGCAAGAAAAAGCCACCTCATGCGAACGATATTGCTTTCAACTTGACGTGTTTCTGAAAATAGAAGATTCCTAAGAACAATGGATCCTTATGTGTTCCAAATCAAACTAAAACCCATGGTACAGGGAATGATTTGAACGAAAGAGGTAAATAAATAAATCGGACTGTTGCATGATGTTACACTTTGCTTTACCGCACACGCTTGTTATAGTGGAAACCTCTTTATTGGTCGACGTTCCGAATATATCCATTCCAAAGGCCACTCCAAGGACCTGAAAGCAGTTCGGACCTCTAGATCTGTGGCTTATCCGACCGAACACCCAAACGCGCTGGGCTCCCCGACCAAAAGATCCCAGCCAGGAAACCAACCATCTGCAGTTTCACCAGTCTCGTCCCACTCGATTTTGTGATCAGCAAGGGACCAATCAGACAACATCTCACATCCACCAGAGAAATCCCAACCTGAACAACCGAAATGAGTGCACTGCCGCAACAAGAAAATTTCGGTCATTCATTCCTTTTCGTAGACCTAATTCTTATTCAACGACCAATTGTGTCCATTGGTCTCTTGTTGTTCTCAAAATCGGTGAGACCGCTAAAGTTAAGTTAGTGTTCTTCTAAATTTTCGTACCTTACGCGTACCTTACGCGATTGGTGAAGATCTTGAGACCGATGATCGTGATGTGGTACTATCTACCAAGATCTCGAGAGAATTTGAAGGTAGCCATAGGCCAATTTGAAATAAGGGCGGGTCTGAAGCTGAATTGTTAGGGCTAGGGAATACCTAACATCCGAAAATTCGGTTTCAGATTCCATATATGTATATATTCATATTTCATGCTCTCTGGGAGTGGTGTTATCCCTAGCGCCATCCGCCTATTGAGTTCCTTTCGCCCGATCTTGAGTTAACTACTTCTTATAAATCTGAACAAATCTTGACCAACTGATGTAAGGTTGACTCGATTATGTCGTTGATGTTTTACTTCACTCTTTTTCAGAGCGCACCTCTGCGTGCATCAAAATAAATAAATAAATAAATAAAGTTGGCTTCTTGATCTTTTTGTGTGTTTGGTGCTTGGTCGGGTAAGCCACAGATCAGAAACTCTGAACTGCCTTCAGGTACTTGAGGACGACGAATTTTTCGAAACGTCGACCAAGCAAAGCGATTTGTACCATAACAAATTTGTACGGCAAAGCAGTGTGAAACATTATGCAAGAAGAGGGAACGTGAAATTGGATTGTGACAGCTGGCAAAGGTCGCAAAATTTGCTCTATTCCACAGGTCCTTCTGGATTCTGGCTTAACAATTATTCAGCTTGCGTGTGCTTTCGCAATAAATAAAAAAGTGGAGTGGGAAATTTGCCGGGCTTTTTCTGTCTTCGCTCTTACCGCTGCTCAGTGAATTTTAGCCTTGTTCAACACATGTCTTTTGAGGGAAGAAGGACTCTGCTTGTGCTTTCCCTCGAGAAATAAGTAAACGAAATGGCATGGGTGAGTGAAGCTTCCTCATCGCCAGAAAGGTTGCTGGTAGGATGGATTACCGAATGTTGTAACTCTCGTCATGACTTCAAGCAAACGCGCCCTAGGGCCAAGTATACAAGAAATCGCGACTACATGATGCACACCGTTTTGGCACGGCCTACGGAGGATTTCTTGGACTTGGTTCCTTTGATTGTGGCGACCGCGCCTATTTTTCTGCCCTTGTCGCACTCCCTTTTAATCCAGCCTTTGACTGCTGTGCTTGCCTTACCAATGGGACGCTCCCAAACCAACCCCCCCCCCCCCCGTGTCCTCGTGTCCTTAATCAAGGGTATTTACCCTGCGCCCTAACCTTTCGCTGTAAGGGACGCGAAGAAAGATCAATTAGTCACGTAACCGTGTTGAAACCTCGTGTATCCGTCTCACTTTAGATGGTTTGTTGACAGGCTAGCAAATTATTAGTGAAGATTCGTTGGAGAACTTATCCCGGTCCTCAGTACGCTGTAATTCATGTTGCTTTGAAGGCAAATTCGCATCTGAAAATGTTCAAGGCGACGTAGTGGTTTCTTTCATGTTTTACTTCTCATCGAGCTCTGTCTCCCTGCTTAATTCCTCCCACTGGAACCTGTGAGGGAAGTTTCAAATGTACGAACATGAATTCTAGGACTTGGTCAACTTTAGCTAATGAACTGGTTTACCAGCAACCTTTCAGGAATGAAGTGGCAACCGTCATACTTCTTGACCTTTGCGGATCTTTTTAATCATTAATTACTGCATTGAAATACTGAACAACATACACGTGAGTTAGGAGTGGTAGGCTGAGTTGAAACAATGGGCGCACCGGAATCCGACAGTGACACTGAAATCAGTAGAATTTTTGTCATCTTCTGGCTTCTTAAACCTATGAAAATTCTGTGGTTTTGAGAAAATGAGGAGATCATTTCCCAAGTGTAGCTGAAAGTGAAGCGATTAATGTTAACAGCAAAGACGGATGCAGACCTATTAGAATGGTTTTTTTGCGGAACACCCGAAAAGACAAGCTGCTCATGTTATGAGGTCAATTTTTGCTAACTGTACCATGACCGACAGAGGGAGGATTGTCAGGGCATAGTTCCTATGAATGCATCTTCTCATTCGGCGCTGGTATCATTTATTATTCAGAAGTTTAGTAGATGGAGTCCGTTTCGTTGGAGGAAGTACAGAAACAGGGAAGCTGAGGGCAAAGGAAAACCACTCGAATAAGAAAAATACTAAATCTAAGTTCTGAAGACCAGTGATAGTAGCTTATTGGAAAATTCGGCTCCAATATCAGTAAGGAAGCGCTACTATTCTGACACTTCGGCAGAAAATTCGCTTTTTCGAATAAAACCTTTAATTCTCTTATAGCGTGGACTTTTTCTAGAAAACTCTCACGCCAACCTCACAAGGTTGGCGATTTATGGACAAAACTTCAGTCTCGGACGGGACTCGAACTCGTACTTGTCCTTAAAAATCAAGTCTCACGCAAATGATCGAAAGTTAATGACTAGGAGTCGACTCTTTGTGGTAGATAGAATCACTTCCTATTCAGGGCAGGAAACATTGAGATTAACCGTTTTGTTCCATATGTTCGTACTTTCTTCCTCAGCTACTGCTCACATACCTTGTACACTTCGAGGATTTAGTTTTACTGTTTCTTCGTCGGAACCGCGTCGACGACGCCGTGCTTGTTTTGCTTCGGTGCACCAACTGGCCACGTAACATAGCAGGCATACCATGGGTATCGCGACACCTGAAGACTTGAGTTTCTTTCTCTTTGAAGAATGTCAAATGTATCAAAACATAGCTGTAGGAAAATAGGAATGTAAAAGCGTCACCTGTGCAGACGGCTAGGAAGATACATGCCAGGAATACCACAATATTCAGTTGGCACACGATTAATGGTGATGTGCCGACGCAATACGATACCATTGAGACACATTCCTCCGTACATTTTGACTGAAATGGAAAGATCAGGTCGTGCAACTCAGCAGATTGCTCAAGCTTACGTATGAGTCATATACAGGAAAGGAGCCGGACATAGCCCATAATATATCTCATATCTCTTTTTGCTATCCTTTGAGCGGCATGCTGCAGACCACCCGACGCAAGATAAGTTTCGGATCTGAAAATGGATGGTTGCAAAACGTAGTTCCCCTAAGGTTTAATATAGCAGAAATCGGCTAATCAAAAAATGGATTTTTCACAGATATTTAACAAAATCATCCGAGGTATACGTACAACATAAAAGCGAAACTATGTACAAAGCGATAGTGCTTTCTCAACAATTAAAAAAGGAGTAGAGCCTAGGGTTGAAAGTGAAACATGCCTCAGTGGAGGAAAGGGGGTAATGGATAAAGAAGGAGTGAAAGAAGCAAGACGTTCGCATGAAAAGGCTTTGTGGAATAATAGTGGGACCAATCTTCATGTACAGGAAGGCAGTTTTCTCCTGCTAAAAAAGGCTTTCCCACGAGAACTTCGCCCTGGTCCAAAATGCTTGCTGATAACTCAGCCCAGTACAAACGGATTTTTTCGTCGTGTGCTCGGTATTTCATTTCTTTAATATCCGGTAATGATTTAAGAATTGTCACTTGATTAGGTTTCACAATCACACCCACCTTTTCTGCAGCATTTTGCACAGCAAACTCATCCCTCTTCTATTAGGTTGATGCATAATTATTGCGGATTTTTTCGCGGCTTTTTTTCTCTTGATAGAATTTGAATATTGAGATCGGGTTCTCGCTAGGAATGATCTACTTGATTTCCTCTAAAAGAACATACTCAAAAAACCATCCGCATATTCGCGAAATTAGGCTTAACTAGTTCGAGAAAGATTGGAAGATTACAGAGTCATTCCACGATCTCAGTAACTTTTCAGCGATCGTTCATTAGGTGAACTATTGAATGTACACATGAATTCCTGGCGGTCAAACACGATTGTATTTTGATATTTTCTAATTCCCCTGTGTTTTACCTGTCTCTATATATTAGGTTGATGCATAATTATTGCGGATTTATTGCGGATCTTTCCAACAAATTTTATTTAAAGAAACTATAGAAATACCAAGCAAAGACATATTCAAATAATTACTCCGGAACTTATTCACCATCTACGTCAAACACTGCTTCCCATTGATTAGTTAGTCGGATCCCAGAAGCGAAGAAGTTTCGATCCTTACGGGCGATCCACGCCTTGACATCGGTCATCAAGTCATCCAAATCAACGTAAGTTCTATTCCCTAGCCATTTGTTCAGCTAACGGTTGACGAGATAATCCATAAAAGTTTCTGCTGGTAAATATGGCAAATTTAGGGGCAGATCCCATTTCTTGGCTGGTTCTGGCTCATTGTTCGATCGCCGAAAAGTTACTGAGATCGCGGAATGACTGTGCCAACTTCCAATCTTTCTCGAAGTAGTTAAGCCTAATTTCGCGAATATGCGGATGGTTCTTTGAGTATACATTGTAGAGGAAATCAAGTAGATCATTTCTAGAAAAAACCCGAACTCAATATTCTAATTCTATCGGGAGAAAAAAAACCGCGAAAAAATCCGCAATAATTATGCATCAACCTAATATTTCAAACATAGTGAAACGAGCGGTGTGTTTTCAGGGAATAAGCCGTGTTTATTTGCCATTGCTTGCATGCCACCCTCTCCTTTCATGGATGCATTTATACCTTTATCTAGTGTATCATTAATTAGTACACGATTCGCTGTTTTTAGCCTTCTAGATAGAGCCTTGAATCACGGTATAGGTGTTGTACACAAAGCATGAAGCTGAGTAAATCAAATGGAAACCGATTCCTGAAGGTTGCGGCATGAACGCCTTTCGCCATTGCCGTAAGTTTGGCTCCCATATCATTTTTACGTAACTGGTTTTGACGATTTTGTTGTTTTTACTGAATAGGAACTATTGCAACGACTCAACGGTTGCTGCCCCTACGAAACCTTGAACAGGGGTTCACAAGGGGAGGCAAGGTGGTGCAGCTATCCCATGAGACCACATGGACGTCTGTTGATCAACTCTGGATCGAACCATTTTACCTTCTTTCTTGGATTAGTTGGCCACCGTTACCGTAATCGCTTGAGCTGTTCATCTTCTGAGATTAACCCAAAAAAAGAAAAGCCACGTTGTTCCTAATGAAGTCTGAGCATATGACGCATTCCAAGAGAAATATATAGTGTTCTGCCTATGAAGATTCAATCGGATTTTGTTTTATCAGAACATGAAAAACTGTAATCTAGGTATTCCAGCTATGTTTTTCAAAGGCACAGTTCACGATAATTCTTAGGTACTGTTTTCAAGTCGAAAAGCGAAATCATTGGTTGAGGGTGGAGGTAAACGGGTTAGTTGGACCAATGAAACAGCAGACCTTTTTCAGCGTTCTCGCAATCAAAAGAGAAAACAAAAAAAAACATGGATATTACTCCGCTGAAAAGAACAGACAAGACGGACGATACATTAAAAAAGAGTCAGCCCTGGAAGAATTGGATAAACCGAAAACCTTGATTCTCGTGCAGGACTCAATATTCGACGCCTTCGTGAGATCCAGAACCCCGATTGATAGGTACAACACTCCTATACATCTATTCCAGAACACGCAAATAGATATGTTGGTTCACAAAATATTCACATCAAGCGCAAACGGGAAATCAAGGTTGGTTTTTAAGAGCAGGAAGGACAAGTGAGTGGTGGTGGCCATGACTGAATTCGCTCAGAGGGACTTTCCAAGTTTCGAAGACTTCAAAATATCTTCCAAATACTGAAAACCACTCAGACCGTTTGACAGTTTGAAATTTTACGGTTTGCAAAGTCGTTAATGGCCGGGTTATTCGGCCAAAACAATAGAGTTATTTTCTCATGCAAAATGAGGTCAAGCATTCAATGAGAGAAAATATTTTAATTAGAAAAACAAAGATTAGAAAAGAGTAGAGAAAGAGTAGTGCAGATGGGCAAAAGTTGGAAAGACAACTTCAGAGCCATGAAGTAGTGTGAACTAAAGCCGGAAAATATGGTCAACCAATAGAAGAAATAAGTATAGAGGCAAGTGGCGCACATTACACACGCATGGTCACAGGTTCGAATCCCACATCGATATTCGCTTGAACCAACCAAACCTTCCATTCCTCCGGGGCCGGTTAGTTGGCACCAAACTCGTCTGGAAGGATAAAAACACGGACTTGTACATCGGCTAGCCATCGCAACTCATTGTATAGGCCACACAGGCATTCAATACGCCACTACGATTCTGGATGGAAGTCGAATGCGGGGGCGCTTCCCTCTGACAGGTAACGCCCCAAGACTTTATCCTTTCATAGAATAAGTGGTATTTCACCACATGTTCGCCACTCAGCTGGTTAAGCAGAACTACCCTTTTTATTCTGTTGTCGCTGCTCTAATGAAACCGAGGCCCACTCGACTTCAAGAGAAGCATCCACAAGTATCTCCTGCTTGCGTCAAAGGATCCCTACGTAATTTGCGATTTGTACTGGAATTCCAAGAAATCCCTTTCCCCTCGCCTTCTTAATAGCTTATATGCCATAGCTTATCGGCTCTCATTCGTAGTACGTGGCGAGCTGGTCAGCAGGAGGATTAGCTTTTCTTACGGTTTAACGGTTCAATGCCGTTATCAGCTGAAGGGCTCACCAAGTTGTACGTGTGAGGGCTGATGAGCTATGTATGGTTGTAAGAGGGCGAGGACAAGCGAGATCTCGGTAGTGTAAGGGATCGAAATTCCTCTATTCACCTACGAGTGTGTGTGTGGATCGCTTTCGAACTCGAAAGGTGAAGTAGTGCATGAAAATAAGTCTACACCTCAAAGTAGTTTTCAACAGTTCTTATGATGAAATGTAGGATAAAGTTTTTGTCGTTGATCAATTCCGTCTGAGGGATGCGCCCCCGCACTCGACTCCCATTCAGACTAGTAGTGGCGTAATGAGTGGGTATGTGGCCTATACAATGCCTTGCTTTGCCCAGCCGATCTACAAGACAGTGCTTTTATCATTCCAGAGGAATCTGGTACCAATTAACCGAATCGGGAGGGATGGAAGGCCTGGCTGGCCTAGGCGGGTATCGATCCTGGATTCGAACCCCTGACCGTACGTATGAGATAGTGCGCCACTTGCCACTACATAGTTTCCCAACCGAGAGTAGTTTGATGATGAAGCTTATCGTCCACAAATAAAATGGGTTTCATATGGTCTCGTGAGGAATCATGCGGCATGAAATTCAAGTGCATCAGTGCCAGCAAGATCCATACAATCGTTCAAGCGCACTTAGGCTTCGCAGCTAGCTAATGAGGAGCAGGGTTTGACTCTGGCCAGTTTTGAAAGAGTACTACCAGCAAGTGGTGTTTGATATTTAGATGTCTCTTTTAAGAAGTTAGGAAAATTGAATCACAGAGCAAAATTCAAAGTGTGCCAGGTGTTTTCGGACTCAACGAAATTTCGTCGACAGTGTTCTCAAGTAGGCACTTTTTATAATGATGTGAAGCCTCGTTTTAACACCTCCTGAAATCCGGAAAAGAGTGATTAGAAAGGAGCAATGGAGAAGTATCCGGGATGCACACGATACGCTAGGCATACGACGAGGTAGGCGGAGCCTAGATCAAGAGTTCATAGATATGTTTAAAAGCGTTCTTTGAACTCAGGCAAGCTCTAGCGTGCTTTAGCCATACTGATCTGGTTGTCACCACCCTAAAAACTTTGTTCATTGCCTCGTCAAGTATGTGAAGGGATTAGGGTGCCGATTTGGTGTCGCCGTTATGGCTGCTTTCATAGTCCGCTGTGAAAACAGCCTACTTTCCTTGGGCCACGAGAAATTGCGGACCGCAAAAACTGTATTGTGTCCGAATTCCTTAGTGTGAGGAGACAACGTTGCCTGATTAATGATTGTTAGATCACACAACTTTACTAGACACAATTGAAAAAATGAAACAAAAACGAAAAAAGATTGTAGGAGGTATCCGAAAAAACGTCATTGTTCAATATCAACAGAGAATGAACACGAAATTGAAGTGAATTCAAGAAAAACTTGATAATAGCTGTTATTAGAGCTATTGGACCAGCAGCTTTCTACCGTTATGGTACCCCCACTTCAGCAATGCGGTTATACGGAATGATATATAGTAACCATGAAGTCAACGAATGAACTTAATCAGTAGCAATTTTCACAACGCTCTTCAAATGCTGCTGATTCTTACACAGAAGGATTCCCGAGGGCGGCATCTTACTAAATGAATATCCTTGTTAAAAGTGTCTGGAAGGTCCTGGAATATATTTTGAACCTTGAAACATAGGCCCTGTCCGAGAATTCGTTCTTATCTCGAAGATATGTATGTGAGGAAACGCCAAGTTTCAAGAGCTTGTCTAATCTTGGAGATTGTTTGTGAAAGAGATATCATCGGTTTGTCTCACCGTAATTATGCATGTGATCCTACGAGGGCGAAAAACACTTTTAATTGCTTCTAATTACAGCGCGACATCTTGCGTTTTTTGATGTTCTAAGACAAAAAGTGCTCTCAGCAAGTAATGAAGCAGACGTCGTGTTTTATATGAAACGGAATGTCATTAGATGTGCGGACTACTCGTACCCTCGTACCAGAAAGAACAAAGAACACACTCTCCCCCCTCCCCCCCCCCCCCCCCCCCTTCCCCCTTCTTCGTCTATTACCCTTTATAACAAATGCTTGATAAAGAGTAACAGTTGAGATTTACCGACGACGTATTATGTGTCGAAAATGTTGCATTTCAGGGGTAAATCCTACGGGATTTATCTCCTTTCTGTACGTGAAATGAATAGAGCAAAGGTGGTGTAGCGGCAAGAGGCGCACTTCGCCCACGCTTGGTCACGAGATGAAATCCCGGATATCCGTCTAGGCCAAGCGAGCCTTCCATCCTTTCGAGGACCAGACTCGTCCGGGGAGATAAAAGCACTGACTTGGGCTATCCACTGCAATTCATTGTCTAGGCCCCATACGCCTTCAATACGCCACTACGATTCTGAATAGAAGCCGAATGCGGAGGCGCATCCCTCTGACGGGTAACGCCCCGAGACTTTATCCTTTCATAGAAAAGTGATACTACACCACATCTTCGCCACTCAGCCAGTTTGGGCAGAACTACCCTCTTCAATCTGTTGTCGTTGCTTTGATGGAATCGAGGCCCACTCGACTCCAAGACGAGCCACCACAAGTACCTACCGCTTGCGTTAATGGATCTCTGCGTCCTCTGAATGAAAGTCGAATAGCGGGGCACCCTCCACAGACGGGTTAATCAACGCCCGAAGGCTTTGTCCCCTGTACTTTATCCGTCCGTTAGGCTGGAGGTGTTCCATTCCGACAAAACCACTTCTTGAGAGGTAGGATTGGAGCAATGTTGGCCAGAATCCTCAACGTGTGCAACGGTCTGGAAAGCCATAAGCTTCTTCGCTTGCAGAATGTCAAGAATTGAAGCTAAGCATGCTATTAAAACGATACGGTCCATTTATTTATTGACGGATTTTATTAATAAATTTTTGAGGTTCGCTCTACATTTGTTTTTTTGATGTATTTAACCTACATGAGCTGACGAACGTTTGACAAACCTATTTAATTGTCTAGGCCTGATAAGTCTGCCGTTCCACAATCAGCCGATGAAAAGTGTTCAGCACAAGAAAGCTGTAGCTATCCAATACTTAATCCAATTGAATTTTCAATTCATGCCACTTTTGCCATACGACACCAATGCCCATGCGTACTCCCAAAAAAGGAGAAAGATACCATGGCACAATTTTGAAACCCTTATCCATTCAGAAACGGGTAGGAAATTGAAACGAGTTAATGATCCAATCAGTTAGGGGTAATTTGTAAATTATTGAAAATCTAAATGCTTAAGATGGAAGAAACACGGTGAGCCTGCAGAAGCATTCGGAGCTGTTGAAAGAAGCCGTAGTTACAAATTGTTCACCAGTGAATGAAGTAACCACCTTTTCTAACTCGAGGGCATGATCGTGTGAACGGCATGAACTTTCACAAACCCGCTCTGCGTTTTTTTTTTCTTGATCGCTACCATACAGTGCAAATGCCTTCAAAACAAGGCTCATTTCAATGATGTCGATCAAAGCTGAACATAGTGGAACAGCCTGGATTTCGAAAAAGGATCTTTCACCTTTCGTTCTCCTGCATTAACCCCAGAACTATGAAGTCATATGAAAAGAGTCAAAAAATCTCAGCATTTTGAAAGCACATCCCCTCTGAAGGGTCATGAAATGTTTGGATTTCCCATGAATATAAGGTGTTCAACCATTATGTAAGAAACACGGGTATAACTATATAACCAATGGTCTCCAACTGCTCTCTCGTTTTGAGCTCGGCATTGTCGTTAACGTTGTCAAAATTCTTCTGCCGTTTGAAGTTTTTAGGCGGAACACATTATTAACTTAACGGCCTAAAATTTCGACGTAATTGTCGCCTTCAGAGGCCATGCTACAGCGTCAAAGCAAATAGAATCCACTGTCGCCGCAGGCGACTGTCAGTAGCGAAGTAACCAATAATAATAATAATTGTATATAGCAAATTTTCGTGAAATACGCTGTATCGATGGGTGTTTCTTTTACGAAAAAATGTTAAAATGCAGTGAGTGGGGGAGCCAGGCCGTTCGGTCTTTATAAGTCTTGGATGAGAGGAAACGACGAGGAAAATTCTATGCATAGCAGCGTTCAAAAATAGATCGACTACCTGAACATGGAAGGATAAGCTCATTGTTTCCCCACATTCCTATTGCAATTACTACTGGAATACTACGCAATGTCACTCTATGAAGGCAATTTGACTGTGATTCATTGACGGCAGCTCAGTTAATGACATCCACATCGGAAGCCTTTCATTGGATTATTACCTACGGATGTCAGTCATCGGTGATCAGCACCTTCTTATATTTCTAACATTCACATCGTAACAGATTGCTGGACTTACCGAAAAGGCCCCTACTCCGTTAAAAATTTTCAAAAACGGTACGAAGAATTTTCCACGACAGTGGCTGTAGATGAAAAATAGGAGAAGCTATAGCCGGCAAGGAAAAGCAGGAGAAGTAATAGACAGCAGCCAGTCAATGAAGAGGAAACAAAAAAATTCGTTAAGAATTCACACAAGAAAGACAAAGTCCGCAATGACTACGACAGAAAAAGGGTGGAATTGTTTGTTCAAGTTAGCGCTCATCTCATATCGGCGACATACGATATCTCGCTTAGGACCTCTCTCCCGAAGACCTTCACATTGCCTTAGAAAATCTTGAAAAACGCTGCAGAGAGATGCCTCGGCTCTTCTTCTTCCCCGTTTACCCCGTTCCTTCCAAAGTAGCCTTGATCGTTATACGTCCAGAACTCAACGATGTTTGTGGGAGAAGGAACGCCAATTTGGATCCCCTAAGCTTTGCATGTGTTGGCACAATCATTCACGTATCTCTTTGTATACGAAAATTCAGAACGCCACTGTGAGATTGATGGCAGCAAATACACAAACCATCCTTTTTCCGTAAAAGAGAAGAAGAGAAGGAAAAATGGAGTTCTACCAGAGCAGTGCACATTCCAATGCACGGAAACAAGCTTAGTGAATGCTTCCGTGACCAAGGACTGGGGTTGACTGTGGACACTCTCTCTGAGGGCATTGCAAGAATGTGAACAGTTTATAAGAAACCCCCTTAGTACCAATATCCGGTCTGTCTTTCGTCAAATGTTGATGGAATATTCATGAACATCAGAGCAGCCGGCATGTTAGCAAAGTAAAATGTTCTGGGAAACTTAGACGGCTTGTGGATTGATAGAATGGAAGAGATTTCAAGAAGGGTTATATAAAACATCGAAAGAAGCCGTACTCATGGTGTCAACCTCGGGATTCAACTTATATCAACTATAATAGGACCAGGCCCGCAGCAATGAGGTTAGTCCTAGCAGTGGCAATAGATTAATACTGATGGATATCACGTAATACTATCAAGTCAGGTATTTTTGAAACACAGCCCTCATTCTTGCTCCTGTTATCTCCTCAGTCTGCTATAAGAGAAATGTTCTCATATCCATCTTTTCTGTTGATTCTTAATGTTCTCCTTTCCCTTGCGCTACTGAACACCTAGCTTTCACTCTCTACACAAACCAAGTTTTGTACCCAATGTATTCGAGACTTTCTTCACTCTCCTATAACTTTAATGTCGGAAGAATGCTGAACTTTTAAATTTACAAGCAAGGACTTGAGACCAAAGTAGAGATCAAAAGCATCATTGGAAAGTGATGACATCGAAGGAGAACATCGTGGGAGAAGCAAATGAAAAGTCATGTGTAACGAGGCATCTCTATGTACTTCGTTGCTGTCCAACTTCTACTGAACTGCAGACGACGCGCTCCTGGGAAAGAGGTTTCTCCGAGTTTTCATGTGTCCCTTGATTCCGATAAGTTTGATCCTGAACTTTGCAACACCATTTTCTGTGAACTGGGAGTGGTAGAGTGCATGCACATTTCCTGTCTTCCAGAAACGGTGCTTTTTGTGAGTACATCAGATTCCGGCGGAATGCCATTTCCCAAATGCCATTCACTCACGTTCTCCCAATTCTTTCTAATTTCATTGTTTTCTTCATCATTGACACCGCTATTGAAGAGTGTTTGTTGCTGTTGTTGTGAAGTTACTCAATTGCTTTGTTTTCCGCGTTGGACTGAGGTTCAATCGCTTCTATCACAAACCTTACAAACTTGAAAATAGATTAGAAAAGGAGGTCTAGCAGTGACTTAAGTCTATTTTTCCGAATGGCAAACAGGCGGGCGCTAGCTATCGGTTCTCATCAATTTGTGCAGTACCGAGGAACAATTAATTTTGGGATGAGTATTCAGCTATTTTGCTCGAGTCTAAAATGACCGTTGCTGTAGAAACTCAAGCATTGAGTTCGTTTTTCGTTGAAGAACTTTCAAAAGGCGTCGGTCGTTCGCCTACAAAAGAAGGGAGAGCTAGCGGTCCACCAATTTACTTGGGGTGTCTAGCGAGATGAGGAAGTAGATCCCTGATTGGGAACTCGAGAATTCTAGATTTATTTATTTATTTATTTATTTATTGAAAGCGTAGACAAGTCTACGTGAGGTAAGCAGCCAAAAACGCATATAAAACCAAGTTGACAAAGGCGCACAATAAAAACGACATAATACCTGTGCGCAGCAGAATAGAACAAAATAAAAAAAAAATAAAAAAATAAAAAAAACATCAACAACACAACTCAAAGAAGATGAAAGTAAGAGACCCCTGTAAGAATTAACATAAGAAAACATGATACTAAGCTACAGAGGCCAGCCTTTTGAATTGGCTAAGAGACAGAGCAAGCGTATTTCGACAAAACAATTTGTTGAAACGATTCAGAGTCCTAATAGGAAAACTATTGAACCTGACCTGAGTTCTAGAAATCGGGGTCCTGAGCTTGATGCTACCTCTCCTAGAGTTTGCCCTAACGACCTCAAAGAAGTCTGAAGAGCACAAACTAACCCTGCCGGTCAATATCTTAAACACCATCAGCAAATCATTGACCACACGCCTAGAAGATAAACTTTTAAGCCCTATTTGATCTCTTCTGTCTGCGCCATTGGGGATAAGCTGGTAGCCAACACCACAACAACGCATAAACAGCTTCCTAGTAAAGTTGTTCTGAACACTTTCAATCAAGTCTTTATCACGTTTTTTATGAGGAGAGAAGACAATTGATCCACTTTCAAGTATTGGACGAATATACGTCTTATAAGCTTTCAATAGTGTACGTGAATCCTTGGTACGGAGCGCTTTAAATAAATTATAGATCCTATGATTAGCTCTGGATATAATGGCTTTATAATGACTGTCAAAACAGAGCTTACTATCAAACAGAAACCCAAGATCCTTAACGTTGTTAACTCTAGTCACTTCACTGCCATTTATGTGGTAGACAGCTACAACCTCTTTGCAAGATTTTCCTACTTGAAAGAACAGTGTTTTATCCGCAGCAAGAGGCAGATCCCAGAGATTAGACCATTCAGCCATATGATCAATTGCAGATTGTAAAGCAGCAACGTCATCAACTGTTCCTATGCTTTTATAAATCCTAATATCGTCTGCGTACATTACGCAAGTAACACCCCAATTTGCAAAAGCCTTGGGCAAATCAAAGTGTAGAGAAGGAGAAGCAAGGATGAGAGTACTCTCCCTTGCGGCACACCACTATAGGTGCGGAAAACCGAAGAAAAACCATTGCCAATCCGAACCTGATACTGACATCGGATCCTCCTTCTCGATATCGAGAGGTAGGAGTTTTTGAAGAAAGTTTTCATTGTTCTATCACCATCTCTTCCTCATATTATGTTGGTCCGCAATGATTAATGTTGAGTTTGAGTTTCTTCAGAGCAGAAATTTCTAGTAAGGTGAAAACAATTTTGAGGATAAAGTCTAAGGATGAAGCCTTCGGCCATAAACAATACTTTATTTGGAATTCGCCTTCGCAACCAACTTCCACTCATAGTCGTAGGAAAATTTTCAATACGTGGGTACCCTTTGCGATGAGTTGCGTGATCGCAAAATGGGGTATGAGCACTTTCTTCACCCAGGCAAACCTGGGACGGATTAACAAGGAATTCGATTTCCGATCATAATATTGCGCCACCTGAGACTACACCACCGCTGCTCTCAATGGATGAAATTATCAACAAATCAAGAAAGAGAAAGGAATTTCGGGTAGAAAGAAAAAGAAACAAGGAAGAATTACGAAATTATTCTCAAGGGTGAGTTGAAGGTGTTGCGTCATCGATAGGAAAAATTCTACAATCATTTCGCAGTAAAATTGATGGAAGAAGAAAAAATACCGTCGATGTTGATGTAGATGTTGGTCAAAGCTGTGGGAACTTTCTCCTGCCATGTACAAAACTTCAGTGCCGCATCTGTCAACAAAAAATGTAGCTACAATTGCCCCATCGACTGCTTAAATCGTTAAAAAAGCAAGAAATCTTAATTTCACCACTGATCCTGAGGTGATGTTTGCATCCACAGAATGGAAATGCCCACCATGGATGCTCTCACCTTAGAAAAAACCTGAAAGGGATATATTGGCCAGTTTCTGGGGCGCAGATCTTCAAGTTTATTTCCTCATTGTGAGGAGTCATCTAGGTAGTTAAAACTGTGCAAAACAATTCCGCTTTCAACCTAAACGTATTACGACTAGAATATGTATGCTGTGAAAAAGAAGCTGCTTGAAATGGGAAAATCAGACCAAAAAGTGTTTGAAATCTTAACGGCTTGAATAAAAGGGATTTTTCATGGCAGAAGTGTGAACAGCAAGCCCTCCAGGAAAAACTTGTATTGTGCACTGAGTATCTCGACTTAATGGGTGAGAGCGCGAGAGCTAGATGGACGCCATAACATCGAAAGTGGGCTACAAAATGAGATGAGCGAAAGAAGAAGTGTGGTTCGACGATTTTTGATGACTCCGGTGATAACGGTGTAAAATCCAGCGAGTAAAATTGCGAACGCGGTTGTTGCCGGATGGAATAACACCAAATAAGTTTTTCTTTAAAAGGACACACTACCTCCATCTCACCCACGTTGATCGGGGTAGAATCCGGAAAACCCTTTTCTATGGTCCCACTCAACCCTCCGTATCACTTGTGGGCGTCCCCAACTTAAAACTTCGAATGTGAGAGTGTCAAGATGAAGGGAATGAGGCGGAGATACCCGATGCGTTGTGATTTTGGAAGGGATATTCGAGGAGGTATGTTTCGGATACATTTCTACGAAAACAGATTAGTCTACAATCCTTTTACGGAGAGAAATTGATGACGACGAGTCACGAAAACCAAACGATTATGCCGCGAATGTTTTGCAGAGAAGAAGTTGCATTCTCTGCTTTGCCGATAGAAATAACCTAGGTTACGTAGTAGGGCCCCAGGGACTACAATGAAAGGGCAACGAATCTCATTTTCGCTATACATGATTCCATAACTATTACATGAAGAAGTTCAATTTGCAGCTTTTGATTTCATCTGGCAATTCAATTCAATTTAATTCGTGTGTCCTGCGAGGTTGTAATGCCTTTTCCAAGAAGGAAGATGAATTTACTTCTGCAAGTCTATCTAACAGTGTGAATGGTTACTTCTAAATCTAAACAAAATTCGCCGAATTTACTTGAAAGAAACATTTTCCCAGCACCGGCATTCAATATTGTGCGATCGCTTTCTTTCCGCTTGGGACGGTCTCAAGTCTTTACTACTCGGGTCAGATTCTAATTGTTGCAGTATCCTCGCCCTCCGTAATTTTTCTACACGAGGGACATTCGATCGCCCTTGGGCAATCTGATCCACGTGACGTTAACACCAAGACTTAGCTTTACGTCAATTCATCAGTGCAGAACGAAAAGAAACAGGAAAGAAAGAGGTTCGTAAATACGGCTCTTCCACACGAACTCAACGAAAGATGGGAAATACTAGTTTTGCCAGAGACGTAGACTTTCTCCACGGACAGCAGGCAGATCTTTTGTTAACAAAATAAGGAGAGACGAAATAATCGAGTTGCCGAGGCCATAGATAACCCTTCTGCAAAGCCAACTCAGGTACACCAGAATTATACTTGAACAGATGCGACAGCCAAGTAAAAGTTGCTGAAATTCAGGGCTTTGGTCGAGGAAGAGAAGGAGACTGGCGAAAAGCAGAAGTGGTGCCTATAACGGTCAGGACACAGCTCAGTTTCGACTTGAAATTCGGTTAACTGCTGCTATTTCGCCCCAGTACGAGTTCCGCAAATCTCCAAAGGTTGGCAGTTTATGGACAAAACTTCAGTCTTGGACGGGACTCGATCCTGTACTTGTGTCTGGTGTATAAGTGCAGGTTCGAGTCCCATCCCAGACTGAAACTTTGTTAATAAATCGTCAATCCTGTGAGACAAAGTTCATGGCCAGTGTCAATTGCGAAAAGCCTCTCCGACTTACAAGAAGAAACTTTCTGGTAATTGAATTCATTGTAATTGTAAAGTGTTTCAAACAGGAGGTTGTCCAAGCAAAACAATTTGAATGGTCCGAACTTATTATGACAGAGCTGAGAAAGGCACATGAAGACGAGGCTGACGTCAAAGCATAAACAACGAGATACGTAAAAGAGTTCGAAGACTAAATGGCAGGTGTTGAATAGAAATTCAAGCTAAGTGTTCTAGGGAAATAGAGCTGTCCTGGACCCGGAATCATCGATTAATATAGGATGGAACACCTAGAAATTCCGAGGCTTCGACATTCCACTGCTGATAAGCGGAAGTGTGAGAAAACGGATCAAAGAAAGCTAGGGTTACTGTCAATTGACGACTTTCACAACATCCGATGTTCGATAGCACCTGAGAAGGACCATTGGAGATGATGAAAGAGTTCAGTGTAAAACAGTGGCATGACACTACGTCGGTGTTTTACACTGTGTACTGAAACTGGCCCGTCCTCGTGCAGACCTCATTACAAACGTCCAGAACTCATTATAGAAAAAAATAAGGGGATTAAGGATGAATCCCTTCGGAGTGATTCAATCTCGTTTGGGAATGTGCTCTATTCGACTACCATTCAAAATCACTGTGTAGGTTTGCATATGCGTATGTGCCCTATACAATGACTTCCGGAAACCCTTCAGTGTACGAGTCAGTTCTTTTATCCTCCCCGTAAGGCTGTAGTGAACATCCACCTAGTAAGGGTGGAAAACTTGATAGGCCTGGGAGACTATCGATGCGGGATTCGGTTCCTTTACTATGCTTGTTGATGGTGCTTGCCACTACAACCTCAGAGAAATTACCTCGCCATGAACACTGTTTGGGGATCGAGTACCGGATTAATAGTCGCTCAGACCAACCAAGTTTTCCACCAACTAGAAAACAAGATGTGTGAAATGGAGAAAAAAATTCACTGCCACCAAGCGTGTACTCAGGTAGTGTTCCACCATAATGCACATACAATCTGTTGAGAAACCTGAAGAGTTGATTTCAAGCTGGAAGGCAGAAGAGAAGTCATGATGGTTCATCGGTATACGTGAAATGGCACCTGATAATATTGAACCAAAGAACCCTCCAAACAGTCCAGCACACTCGCAGCATAGCACAGCACCTAAGGTGGATCCCACAGCACAGCACCCGAAGTGGATCACTTCAGAAGTGGCTAAGCAAATTGAGAATGAGGACGGTGAGTGATCAGTACAAAAACGGCAATATCCCGCCTGCCTATACACCTAGCCCGGCCAGAATGCACGAAACCAGCATTTATACTCGTTCTTTTACTGTTATTGTTTCTTGTGATGGGATGAAATGTAAACATCCTATATGCTTGTTCTATATGCACGATTGTGAGGGATAGGATGTGCATTATTTTACATTAACGTGTTTGCATTCATAATTTCCCAAAAATTCCCTATCTTATTCATTTAATTTTTTCTGCTCGAGGATGTTGAAAACGAAATTCTTGGATCATTTAGTGGCTTACGCTCAAAGAAACAGTTGTCGCATACCTAGGGGGTGGAGTCCTGTCGTACAACTTACTATTAGTGTTCCTATACTGTAGGCGGACTACTACCAAACTTAAGCACTCTAAACCGAAGGGACATACTATGAATTTCGCGTTGAACCGACACACACCGACACACGCCGACACACACACGCCGACACACACATACACACACCACACAAGCACACACACACAGACACACACACACACACACACACACACACACACACACACACACACACACCCACAAGCTGTATTTCAGATTTTTTTCTGAAGACTAGGCGGATCGGGTGCTATGCGATTTTTCTGGCATGATTGCTTGGCTTTACATCACATGAGTTGTGCGGTCTATAAAGTCAGTTTCCACAGTGGAGACTTTCCATCCGGATGGTCGTTAAGCTTTAGCTCGTGGAATTCCAAAAGTTTGATGGTTTGACTCCTGCTTAGTGGCGTTGCTAGCAAAATGATCAAGCTGGAATGAATAAATGTCCTAACCAACAGAGCCTTTCATTGCTTCGGAGTAGCATTTACGACGTTAACCTTGCCTGGAAGGGTGTAGGCACTGAAATGAAACCAGGTGGTCCCAGCAACTCATTGTATATGCTAATTGCATAGTCAACCGCCACCACAATCTTGAGGGGAAATCGATTGCGTGGGAGTACCTCAAACGCCAAAACTGTATTTTCTTCCTCTACAGTTTGCACCTTCATTGCAGATTAATGGTCGGGCACAATTCGTCACCATCACACGACTTGTGAGACCATTTGATCATCCTGCCAGTGAAGTATACCAACCTCGCTTGAAATCACTCGAACGGACTTAATTCTACTTTAAAGAAATAGCAGTATCGGATCTTATGGCTCACCCCAACTTAAAGATCCTGACATAGCCGAGAAAACTTGAGATGGACGGGGCATTCCATTGAGCTAAGCAGTACTTCATCGATAAACATAGTGGTTTTACAGGAAATAAATTACGCCAATCATCCGGCATATGAAGAGTTGAGAGAAAGTGTAGATGGGAATAAACGAAACGAAAACAGCTCACTGATGAAGGAAGCTTCAGCATCAAGAAAGCGTGAACGAGGGAGGAATTGTTCAAGACAGGAGAGGGGCAGAAACTCCGGAAACAAATTTACATGAAAAGTGAGAATTCATGTGTGAATCCATCGCATTCGTCCTTATTTTTGCAATGAATGTCAGTGCATTTTTAAAATTTAGTCATGTTCAGCGGCTGCAATAGTACTTGAACCCAGAAGACCCGATTTATTGAAAAAAAAGACAGTGGCTGAATAAGAAAATGAGGATAGAGACCCCTGTAGAATAGAAGACCATATGCTGTGGTCAAGATGGAAGCGTTTCAAAGTGGACAAGCACTGCGTCAAGAAACACATTCTGGGTGGCTGCTTTAATAGTCCACGATTTGGCCCGCGAGCGAGCGATCGAGCGATTGGCCCTTGTTTGGGACAACCGAATCTTGGTCAACACCGCGGGCAAGCGCCGTCCCGATCGCTCGATCGCTAGCTCGCTCGGGCCGAATCGTGGACTATGAAAGCAGCCAATGAAAACGATGGGAGTGAGCCAGGTCACTAGGAGGCAGTCGCTGAACTGATGTAAAGACCTCTCCGCTAATTCGGCGTCGAGGATGTCGCTTATTTGCAAGTTAGACGGCTCGAAAGAGTATGGACACGCAATTATAAGCGACCAAGATCTCCCTGTTTTACTCACGTGCTCAAAGGCACAGTTCACGATAAAATGGTTTCTGAGATTCTCCTACAGGATAAATTTGAGGCCTCCGCGTATACCATATTCGGCACTATGAGATCGGAAAACGGCCTAGTTAAGGCGTTATAAAGGCTCAAAGATTTGCCGTGCGAATCCTCGGACGAGTTTCACCGGCACTGTAGAGGCTACACCAATCCCAAGGGAACCCATGTAAGACGTTCATACAACTTGTCATGACCCATAGCGACAGTGAAAGACAGTTTTGTACAGTTCTGGCTTGATGTAGCCAGCTCTTTGTGCAACTGCAACAAGTGAAATCTCGTCCGTATACCCCTTTCATGTTTATTCCGTCATGGCAATCTCGTCCAACCTCTGTTTTCCCTACTTTTGAAGAGCCATATTCCTCTTGAAAACGACGAATTCCCTCGCCTTCTTCACTACCGATGAACCATTCACGATCTATACTTCCGCTTTTGGTATAAAAACGGGTACCTCAAAATTATCGTGAACTGTGCCTTCAAAGAAACATAGGGCGGGCTTCCTGCGACATACTGCGGGGCCGAGTAGGCTTCATGACAAGAGGTTTTCCACTAAAACTGTGGCCTGTTCCTTCAAGCCTTTAAGGCACAATTCACGACGGAAATGGTTTCTGAGATATCATCACTGCATGAGTTCGGGGCTCCTACTGATGCCATATGTGCCGATGTCGGGTCGAGAAACGCACTGGGCAGGGCGTTGTGGAGGCTGCGCCATTCCCTCACAAGGGAACCCCTATAAGGAGTTCAAACAACATATTTTGACCCACATCGACAATGGAAGACAGTTTTGAGCGCTACCGGCTTGATGTAATTAGCTCTTTGGGTAACTGTAGCAGTTGAAATCTCATCCGAAACCCATTCCATGCCATATCCTCCATGGTAATCTCGTACAACTTCTATTTCTACTACTTCAAGGAGCCTTCCTTCTCACAGAGTTCAGCGAACTTTCTCGCTTTCTTTGCCACCGATGCACTATCCACAGCCAATGATTTCGCTTTTTGGCTTTAGAAAAAGTACCTCAAAATTTCCGTGAACTGTGCCTTTGACCCGAGATTCATTCATTTCAAAAGCAGTCCAAACTACAATGGAAATTTGTCGTCCAAACACTCAATGATAGTACAGGAATTACCAGTAAGGGATGCATTTAGAGGTGTTAGCAGTACAAGCAGTCTTCGAAAAAGCATCAATAGCAAGGAAAAAAGGGAAGAGCCGTCATAAACATCTGAAGCACAAGACGAGCCACCGTCAAAACAATGAAGCGTTTTGCCAAAGCGGCAATTTCGCTTCACGCGTTTGTCAATATGGAGAACCAGACGATGATGTGAAAATTCAATTCTCCATCTATTTCCTTGTTTGACATAAGAAACAACATCAACAGTGGCTGACAGAATGGTTCATTAACATACAGATTAGTAGCGACGAAAATTTGCCAAAAACTGGAAGTTTTAAAGCCCTTGTATACGTAAAAGGCCTTCATTCTCCCTTACTAGAAACAAAAAGTTCGCCCCTGTCTGTTTACCACTGTCGTCTGTTGTATGTCAGTCTGCCACGAAATTCGGTATCACCTCAAGGGGCACCTTGGAGAAGTTGGGTCATGTTAAGGTGCCTGGGCGTGGTAAATCATTAGAACACATGTGACTTGCTGGATTCCTACCGTGGGGCTAGGGGGAAGCATGCATTGGAATGTGCAATACAGTGGGCAAGACTTCCTAATTCAGTTTTAGGACGCCTCGACACCAAAAGAAATGTAGCAAAGGAGAGGGATGGTGTAAGGTGCACCGGGACTCCGCCTTCGACATGTGAGCGAAGCATTCTTTCAATTGGATAATCCTCTTAACAGAACTTCATGCCTTCATTCGAAAAGTTCTCTTATTGAATCGCGAAATAGTTGATAGGAACCACCCGAGGAAAAGAAGCCGAACGCCCATGGTGGGCGGGGCATGCGTAATGGTGGGACGAGCTGAGATCGGAACCACGTTTGGATCAAAAACGTTTTCTGGCGCCTTGGCTCCATTAGCGTAGGAAAGCGAAAAAACTTCAAGTCGAGCCGAAACCCTCGAGCGCAATGAAAGAAACTTTGCTGTTAGCCCAACAGAGCGCTTCAGTTTTTTGTTTTTGGCTTTTGTTTCCTGGGCACTAGAGGCCTGTTTGAAGAGAACATAAGATCGAAGGAGTTACGTTTCCAATCTACCTCACGAATTGATTCTTTTCTTTACCTGTTAGGGTACGCCACAAAGATGTGCCATTTATAAAGAAACATATCAAAGGAACTTCAGCTATGATCAAAAGCTCGTAGAGCATTGGAAGACCTATTCGACGCTGCAAGAGATGTGATATTAGAGATTAGATTCTTCCAGGAGATGAAAATAAAAAAGGCTAGAGGAGCGGATGTTCTAAATGGAAGTTGTCCGAGATCTCGAAAATACAGTTTCATCATCAGCGCAAGCAAAGCTGCTCTCATTTCAACTCTAATTTCAAAGGATGCCTTGGGATCCAGCAAATATTCTCCTTTCGAAGGAACACCTTGAAAGTACCAACCTCTTCTATACTATCCATTTATTTTTCTGCTTAAGGAACTCCTGAGGACCTTCATTTAGTGGCTTACGTCCAAGGAAACAATTGTCGCACACCTAGTGGGTGGAGTTCCGTCCTACCACTTACTATTTGTGTTCCTATACTGCCGACGGACTACTACCAAACTTGAGCGCTTTAGGCCAAAGGGAACACAAGTTATGAATTTTGGGTTGAACACGCCGACACACACCGACGTATGCCGACACACACATCGATACACAAACGCCCACACAAGCTGTATTTCAGATTTTCTGCTGATGACTAGGCAAATAGCTGCTATCCGATCTTTCTGACATGATTGCTTGGCTTTACATTACACCAGTTGTGCAGTCTATGAAGTCAGTTTTCACTGCAAAAATTTTCCATCCGGATGGTCGTCAAGCTGCGGTAGGGAAATTCGGAGAAATTCCAGAAGTTTGATGCGGTTTGACTATTGTTGGTTGGGCTGGCTGATCATTGTGCTAGCAAGGCCAACTTACAAAAGTCAAGCTGGATCGGATGATCAAGCTCGGATGGATAAGTGCCCCAATAAACGAAGCCTTTCATTGTTCCAGAGTAGCATTTACGATGTTAGCCTTGCCTGGAAGTGTGTAGGCACTGAAATGAAACCAGGTGGTCTCAGCAACTCATTGTGTATGCTAATTGCATAGTCAACCGCCACCACAATCTTGAGGGAAATTCGATTGCGTGGGAGTACCTCAAACGCCAAAACTATATTCTTCTTCCTCTCCAGTGGGCACCTGCAGTGCAGATTGAGACCAATGGTCAGGCACAATACGTCGCCATCACACGACTTGTAGGACCATTTTTATCATCCAGAAAGTGAGGACTATTTGACTAGTCTATAGGGTGCCACCCTTCAGTCTTGGCGCTGATTCATCGCGGCCGAGCATGTTTGGACAGCAGTTGGAAAGAATGTTCCCACAACATTTGGGGGCCTGAAGAGCCAAAACCATGCAAACTACTCTGGCCCGAGGGGAACAGAAGGCCCACAGTAGCTCTAATTTTCTTCTCGGTCTTTAGTTCTTTGGACCTTTAGTTCATGGAATGGTTATCAATCTTTTATGATTTCCCTCTTGTCAAATAAATTAGGAATTGCAATGAGTTTGAAGAAATGAAATCCCATTAACAGGACGGTAGAGGGTTCCACATGCCTGGTACCTTATGTTAAGCGAGTGCCGGGTGACTATCAGAAATTCATGGCTTTCTACTACACGTAATACTTTAATAAAGGGTAAAAATATTATGTGGGTGTTCACACATAGAATCCCATTTTCGATCTCTGCATTTCGGAGTGAACAACAACGAATTTAACTAGCATTACTGACAGAATCCTTCATAAACCAAAAGCAGTCCCTTCGAAAATCGTAAATAACTCCTCCGGTCCTGACTTTATCACTTTCATACTTTTCTTTTCGAGGAACATGGGTGCCTTTAGATTGCTTCACAACTCTTAGGCCAACCTGGGAAAAATGAAAGTTTGCAACAAGGAAGAAGCTTATTGGTATTTCTGGGACCTTCAAAACCTTTATACTGGAGACTTTAATACTTCATCTTAAAATCATAAATGACGAGCTTTGAAGACTCTAGACGTTACACGATCTTGTATGCACGCTTAGACTTATATCGACCAGAGCTGAAGATTTCCATAAGCTATGTCAAGAATTCTTTTTTCGTAAAACTGGTTGTGTGACCCTTCCTGTAATAGTTGCAATCAGGAATCACGAATTGGGAAGATAGAGGATAGACAAGCAAAGGCACTATCAGTAAACACAAAGCCCTCAGGATCCACTGACCAGCACAGAGTGTACCGCTTCCGTGTTAGAAAACTATTCAACTTGGTATGGCTTAATAGTCACGAGCACTGATTAAGTGGATTGCAAAGTTGCCTGATACAGCTTGGTTCATCCACAAACCCAGTAGAAAGAATGTGCGCTTTTTTAGCACCCTACAAGCGAAAAAAATTACCCAGTACCGTGCTTAGAACTAACTTTGCAAAGATCACGTTTTTCAGAAGGGAAATGTTGTTATGCAAGTACCTCTGAATAGATAAATAACTTAATAATCGGATATGAGTGGAGGTTAGGCTCTTGAGAAGTACGTTCCGCTCTGATCAGCCTGATCTAATTGTAATTTCGATGGGAAATCTCAATGGCCTCTTGGTCAGAAAGGATTATAGAGCAGCAGCAATTTATTTCATTATCATAGTCATCATCATAGTCATCAGCCCTTCGAAACTCCAGGATTCCAATTTTTCGCTAAGAAAAATCGGAATCCTGGAGTTCCGAAGGGCGGATGACCTACAATGGGTCGAGGCATGATTTTCATTGCGCCGCGAATGCTAAGAAAAAACAATTCACAATGATGACTGTTTTCGAGATTCATCTTCTGGGCGAGTTCTTTCCTTCTGAGGGTGTCACATGGGCCTCGACGAGATAAAAACGGAATAGACACACATTGTCCAAAGATCGTCAGAGCCGGTCACCACTCACGAAAGCAAACGACTTTCAACATTTTTGCAGAGGAAGCACTGTTCATAGTGGAGTACAAATATTGAAAATTCAAACTGGTGATCGTCCAGGCTCTGACCAATGGTGATGGCTGCTCTAGTCATTTCT
This sequence comes from Haemonchus contortus, assembly GCA_000469685.2. NCBI lineage: Eukaryota > Metazoa > Nematoda > Chromadorea > Rhabditida > Trichostrongylidae > Haemonchus > Haemonchus contortus. The sequence goes on from LS997566.1 coordinate 20,972,977, forward strand.
TTGCGCATATCCGCACACTTGAAATTTCGTCCAAACACCGCAGCCGTCGTCACAACCTCCTACAACCCACGAATTCTACTTATTTTAGGAGACCCACATTTTACGAGCTCTCGATTTTTTGTTTTCTTCGATCTGATGCATTAATTTGCACCAGTACCTCCAGTATTCATTTGTATTCATTTGAAAAAGTGTACCTCAAGATCATCGCGAGCGGGCCTTCGAAAGCGCAATTATGCCAGAAGAAACTATGAACTTTTCTCCTCAAGCCTTTCTAGGTGTGCCATTACCTTCCATAAAGCGTCCGTTATCCCAAAGTAACTTTACAGTTGCTGAACGGTGTAATGAAAAAATGCAAAAAAAAAATATTAGGTTGTAAGAAAAGTTCTAGCCGTTTTGATGGCTAATTCTCAAAGAATAACAACTCATTCAGAGTAAAATTTTCATTTGAAGTAAGTCCCAGTCGATTCTATTTACCTTTAAAACGTGTACGATTTTCTCTATTTCAATCGTATAAAAGCCCAGGTACCTGGATTTCAGGCATTCGAGAAAGGCAGCTTCCACACACAGCTTTGATCTGTGAATTCTCGATCCTTCCAGAAGTTGTCCCAATGCTTGAATAAATAGAAGTGAGTGGGTGAAAGGTCTGTTGAGTAGGGTGAATGAAGGAGGGCTTTGTTTCGTAGCTCGTCCAAATTCTGAAGAGCGATTTGGGACACATGCGGCCGTGCAAAAGCAGGCGATTCACTAGTGGTGACTGCAATCGCTCCAGTTTCGGTACATGTCCTGAATTCGATCTTAGTAAGACTATGTGGCCATGGTTTGATCGGACGACGATACGAGTGGCGGACTAATCTATGGCTGGACCAAAGTGACCATTGTTTTCTTTACGTGTAAAATTGGCATGGAATAAGTTTTTGGAGGCTCATCTACACCTAACCACCAAGCAGAACGCTCTTTGTCGTCATTTTACATCAAACGTTTCATTCGATGAAGAAATGGCTAAATATCGTTCCTTCTAAGCAAGAGACTTGAAAGTTCTGGGCGCCTCAATTGCTACTGCTCCGTGAAATGGTGTAGCACCCACTTGTCAAGTTTCTCCACCATCTTGAACTGCTCGAAGTGGTCAACGGCGACCGCATGTGAAACGCTCATATGCTTGGTAGTTTCTATCGAAGGTTGGCGTCGATCTACTCTGACTGCTCTTAGCAAAGCATCGTGATCGACTAACGATGACTGACCAACTCGCTCTTGGCCTTCCAGTTACTCGCCTCCCATTCTGAATTTCTGAAACCAAAGATGAACCGTACGCTCCGATGTAGGGACCTCTCCCCATGCACCGTTGATGTTTGTGACTACCTTTTTCGTATTTCGACCAAGCTTGCGCCCATTGGGAAAGACCTTTAAAAAACCTACTTTCCAGAAGAAAACGTCCTGAAGATTTCGAAAAGCTTATGGAATTCTGAGAAAAAGCTCTGAGAGAAGGAGCAATTCATGGCTAATCCGATGGGCACAATAGGTCGATTGGTCTAATTTGACAGCCGCTAAGATTTGAATTCATATGGCGCGAAATTCATATGCACCGAAACTGCAAGAACATTCTTTAATAGAAAGGAGACAACAAATGACCAAAGCATAAGGGCGTGAAAAAGAATATTAAAAATATATATCGCTGCCTATAGCCACGTCCAGAAGGGGAAAATACATAGTGGTGCTGACTGAAAGCAAGTATGCTACTTCAACAGCGAAGGAAATTGAAGAATAGGTTCAGATGAGCATAGATTCGCGGTTTCTGCACTTTCCTTCTGTTTATCTGGTCTCGCTGCACCTACAATGTGATAGTGACACGTCAACAAAGTGAGCAATATAGAATGACGCGGATCGTTCACCCCCACAACTCCACCCACTCATATGCTCGACAGACCGACTAATTAATTCAGAGCGCAGGTTCTGAACTTGAGTCAAAGTGTTTGATGACATAATATGAATGTAGCTTAGCTAATGCCCGACTGCGCTTGATTACCCCGTTCAATATAGCCTCGCCATGGTTTGTGCTCGATTAACGTAGTGGAGTGGAGTCGAAACGGGAGACGGAACATTCGTGCGTCTGGAGATACGTGCTGCGGAGTTCGTGGCGACTTGAACGGCTTCAGTGCCTATCATTGGGGTTGAAATCTGAAGTAGAGTAGATAAATATGATCAGCTGAATTTATTATTCTTCTGTATCTTTAATCTGTGGCCCAATGTTTGGCACCAGAGTCGTCGAAATCGCCTTGAATTACACCGTACCATTTGCCGCGCGCACCCCCTTACGCACGAATGTACCCACACCCATTCGAAACATACGAAAGCGGTCCAGAACAGTATGCCGGACGAGTTGGAAGGTTGGATTTTCTTGAATGTCACGCTCATTAAAGAGCTTCTCCTGGGATTTGTTGTCCTTATCGACTACACGTTCTACTCTGAAGACCAGTTTTTTTTTGAAGACTACTGCTCCTGTAACTTCTACATAATCGCTGCGACTACGGCAATAACGCAATCTGTAATCAATCATCGATCTTGGGAAGATCTATGTACATGCATATGTGGGCTACGGTGTTTGATCAATCGAATATGTCATAGTGGGCTCTCAATCACTTCTGAAAATATAGGGAAACGGATGTTGCATGAAAGTAACAAGTCTAAGGTTCGCTGTGAAAAACTGATACTCAAGTGAGTACCAGAATTCCTGAGAACGTTGACATTAGGGAAATTTGACTCACTGGCTGGATTCTCAAATGAGTACGGAGGTGAAAAAGACAGAAAATCAGCATAGGCGACACTTTTTCAGAGGAGAATTAAGGACATCGAACGTTTTAAGGAAGGAGGTTATACTACCTCCATAACCGGATACTTCGATATTCGATTGAGAAGCCGAGGAAATGCCGCCTCAGCCCGAATAGTGACATGCCTGAAACGTCTTCATGATCATGTTGAATTCATGAAGCGTACCAGAACATATCGAAGTAAGGTCGAAGAACATAAGTGATGAATTTATACGTTCAATCAGATGATCAGTACAGAATGGATGGCCTTTTCAAGATGATTAGTACCTTCATCGAAATGCTCCTTTTCATTATAGAATAAAGACAATTCAGTAGCTTCACTTCCATACTTACAGCCGCGCCACTTCCTAGAGCCTCTGACTCAACAGTTTGTCAGTGTGGCCTTACTTTATGATCTTTCTGAGGTTTCCTACCCCCCTTCTTACTTCTTTCTCCACAACATCTGTCACAGTTTCAGTTCGCACGCATAGATATGAGGGAGTAGTTATTCTGCTCAGTATAAACTATCTGATGTCAGATTCGCTGAAAAGACGGCAAAGAGCATTTCTGCTGTCCTACATGAAAAATGGCACACCAATTTTTAATCTAAGAACCAGTTTATTAGTGGCTTCGCGACTGGTAGTGCATTAGCCATGGATCGGCTCCGGATTATATGCTGAGTGAAAGCTGTTTATGATCGTAAACAGGAAGCAGTAAAACGTCTAGCCAGTTCGTTCCTTTCACCTTGAATAATTTTGAGCTTTCTGAAAACCGAGAAGTGTAGGCTTTCTTCCTCGAAATCTTTCTAAACTTGAGCAACAACCAGCTAATCCTTTCAAAGAGAACAGCGCCAAGCCCTTCAAAGTCGAATTCTCTAGGTGAGGATGACCTCAGCTATTGCTATGGCCTGAGGAAACACCTAAAACATAGACAGACTTAGCTGACTTGCCTGGCTTGAACTCGATTATACTTTACCCCTAAGACTTCCCAAATGGATTCGTTTCCCTGAATGGAATCATCTCCCGCCTCTGCACAGTCTTTACCGTGAATTCAACAGTGTTATCATAAAACCATGAAACACTCCAGCAACGTGCAAAGTCACATCCATAGCAGGCGAAGCTCGTAATTCTATCAAAGTTACAGAGATAACTAATACGAAGTTACAGAGATACAATCTAATGCGAATGAAACGCATTGCATAAAGAGCACAAAACTTCGTTGGAATAGATTTGAAAGGAAGCCAAAAGCTCAAAGTAGGTAATCCCAAAAGGACGGCGAGATATGATAAAACTGCGATACAAACGTGACAAACCGCTTGGAAAGTAAGTTTCGAGAAGGCTATTTTAAATGCTCGCTTGAGAAGTTTTTTAGAGGATTGAAGGCTTTTATTTGATTTACGTTGCAAGTGTATACTGACACTTTTTTAAAGGAGAAACTAAACGAATTCCATGCCACTTTGCAATTTTGATACCAGTGTGAGCAACGAAAGTCAGGCAATAAATGCACTTCGGCACTTTCCCTCTTTTTACTTCCGTCTTGGCAAAAAGCCGCTTGTATTTCCCATGATATGGGTAAGGCAAAAGGTGAAAATGCCGTATTACAGGGCACATGTGAACTTTGGTTCACAATTTTTCGTTCCAGCAATTTAGCACTTAAAGTTCGGCTGCTCAGTAGTCATAGATGACGATCTGTTGATGGCATTGAGTAAAGCCGATCTTCGTATAACCCATGTAGGAGCTTACTGAAGAGATCAATGCATTTATGGTAATAGTTGAGAAGAATATCGACAAAGTCGGACTTACAAAAAGGCTGGAATTCCTGGTGACACAGGAATTGAGGGAGATACGCTTGACAGTTGGTGTCTGCGATTTGTGCTTCAAAGGCAACGAAGACCACCCATTTATGAATCGAATAGTGGCTGTTGATAAACGTCGGGATGTTTACGGTGATTTTACTCACAAAAGCTCATCATCATCAAAGGGAGGTCATAGTCACCATTTCGATGGGAACACAAAGGTGAGATATAGTTTGAAGTGTTTCCAGGAAGCCAGAATTTTAGTTTGGACATTTGCTCATTAGAAGTTAAAAAGCAATTTGAAAAAACCCTCCGAAACTACATAGCGACTCGGAAAGAGGTATTGCTATGACGAGGCCTGATCGCATACAGTTCTTGATGGCTCAGCAAAGCTATCGAAGTCTGGCTGTAAATAAATGCTTCATTCACCATATAGCTCTGACCTCGCGACATGTGAACAATACGTACCGTGGTCGTTGCAGGAGTCTTCCAATGGGAAAACCTTTACCGAAGATAATGAATGATATCAACCCAATGTGATCCAGATTTTCGGGCCAAAAAACTCGGAATAACCACAAGAAAGGTAAAGGATAACCGAACTAAACTGGGGGGTGTATATAATTGACTGAGGTCCGTTTACTAGGCGGAATAATTACTCCCTGAAACGCTCAGAAATAGTAATTACTTTTCGAGCGACCTAATAGTACAACTAAGCGAAAACGCAAATTAAACGCTCCTGATAAACTAAAAGATACTGCCTAAACATGGGACGTTCAGAGGAAATGTCGCATTCCTTCCAGTGCTTGCTTTAAAGTTGAAAAGAACATCAGTGAGCAAAAAGATATCTTTCAAGAGCGACGTTTCTTAATTTAGGAATAACCGAATGACCAGCTAACAATATTTCGGCTTCTTTCGCACTTCAAACCGATCATGTGCCGTTCATAGCCCAAATCGAATGAGGATGTGAAAAAATGAGCGAAAACACCAACGTTTTCCGACAAGAAAGTCTAGCAATGATTAATTCAAAAGCGAAAATAAGGTGTGCCGAAAGGATGCTGAAAACATGGCGCTTACGAAAACACGATTTCCCAGCGAACATTATTTATGACAATTGTGTAAGGAATTTTTTAACACTCTACGGAGCCGACGCACGCAAAATGAATTTGAGTCTGACAACTTTGCTGACTTGTCGATGTTGAATGGGAAAAGCGAGACCGCCCTTCTTTTTCTATAAACTACCACTTCTCTGAATGTAATGCAAAATGGATTTATGCAAAGTGTTTCCTTTTTTTGTTTCATGGGAGCCTGGACTTCAAACATGCATGGCTGACTGGTAAAGGGCATAACAATAATGCGCTTTACGGTGTCCAATAGTGAGCGAATTTTTCTGGACTCTGATGAGTGCTACGAAGAACACTTTTACAAAGATGAGATTCTGAAAACCTTGCCAATTAATCAACGAGACTTTCAATGGCGAATGACCTCAGTGTTGGTGCATGGAGATGGAGCTTATTTTGGTGTATCGCAAGGCATGAATAGTGTTTCCATGAAAAGTCCAAACAGCAGTACCGCAAAGCCTGTGGTGTATTCTATGGCGAACTATATGGGCGAAGTGAACAAGAATCACCGCTAGGTCACTCCTAACCGCGGCACCTTCCTTACTAAAAGATAAGTCAACAGATTTTCTCGAAATACCGTTGACAGTGTACTTTCTCCTCTAGTTCTCCTATAGTGGGTCATACATCCCCCCTTCACTATTATTCCAGATACTACCTCTTTTTCAAAATTGCTCATGATCGACGCGCTCGTCTGGTGACATGCATTGGGGCTGTAAGCCTTACACAATATCCAACCAAAAACTTAACTTATTGATGGGATTAGGAGGCGGAGGTGCGAAGAAAATGAAAAGTCCTAAACGGCTGCCTTAAAAACTGAAGGAAGTGGAAGAAGATAGATTTGATCTCTAGGAAACTTCTAGAGTGATCCTAATAGCTTATTGTTGGAGCTGCCTTGGCTCCTAGCAGTTTTGGCTCGGCTCAGCTGACTGAGAAGCGATCAAATTTGATGGTAGTGGCCAACAGAACCTGACTGACTACATGCATACGAAGTTTTACTGGAGTCCCATGACTAGCACGGGAAGTCCTCAACGGGATACCCGAAGTGCATGGGTGCATCACACCTCAATCTGAAGAACTCATTTCCTCTTGCACTACTTTGTCCGATTTCTAAATCTCCATTTCCTGACTAATGCACGTTTCTGAGGTTCCGGTGATGCTTGGCTGAGCTACAATTACTTCCTCTTCTTACCACCTGCTCCAGATGCGGACTAAGGGTTAGAGCAGTGCCTATCGTTCCAGGGAAATTTGCTGAGGTAAACTATCAGCTTGATGCAAAAGTATTGAAACACTCGGATGTACTATTTAAACCCTTTCACAATTTCACTTAGTTTTTCATACATTAAAATGCATAGTTACTATAATTACATACACATCCATTTAATGAGAGGCAAAATAGCTTCTCTGCACCTCCCAGAGACAGTAGGACTGTGACTGAAAGAAGTTAGCCATAGCATTTTTGAGGTTACCAAATTGGCGAACACGGCCGAGAACTACTGGTCGAAAGGTGATAGATAGAAAGGACGAAGTCAGGAGGAAAAGAAGGGTGGGGAGCGGTATTCCAGCAAACTTCACGTGTCTGGTCTACGTGATCTTTGTTGTGTCGTGAGGGCAAAGCTAGCATCATCGATAGCATGGTCGCCCAGACGAGAATCGTCGCCAAAGTCGTATAATTAAATTTTTCATTCAAAGGTTTCAGCGATTAACGGTGGCATTGTTGGTGAAGTGCTCTGTGAATGTAGTGTCGATGTTGGAGACGATGGAACAAGTACCAGAGCCGCGTCGTTATTCGTAAAAGAAGAAAAGGCGACTGCTCAAAGTTGATTTACTGGTTATTGCGACATGTTTCACATGAGAAACGCTCGAAGACTTGTATGAATATTACTAGAAATAAATTTGAAGTTGTTCCAAAATGCTATGATGGCCCGAAGGCTGGGAAGTTTGTACAGAGGAACGACAACCCAAGTGAACTCGTGTCTTAAGACTTTCGCATCAAGCTGATGGATCAATGAGTTCAATTTCATGGGTTTCATTCAATGATTCCTGATCCCAATCAATGGGTTTCACTCAATGAAGCAAGAAGATCGTTCAGGCATTCCTTCGGTAATTTGGGATCGCTGAAAAGCGAAAGTGAGTGGGCAGTACGATGCAAAGCCTCACCTCTGCATCTGATTTTTGGGCCCCGAACAAGAACGCCTTTATCAATTGAAAGCTTCAATAGACTTTTGCATCTGAAATCACTTCAAACACGGTTTCAGAAAGAGCTTGTTCATTTCAATACCAAATAGTTGTATTGCTCTAACAATATGTATTCCAACTGTTTTATACTCCCAAAGCCATTCATCACAGTGAAACAACGCGCAGTACTGCCAAATCAAAGATAAACGCGCTAAATACCTCTTTCCAAATGGAATTGAACGAAAAGGATGGTCAAAGAGGAAGGTAATGGAGTATTGGATAATGCAAATCTTTGAAATTTTCTATTGCTGTTACCCTCAGCCATATTAGAGAAGGAAGGAGACAATACTCCACCAGTGATACGCGATACGTACTACAAGGGATTCGCCATGCATTCGGCTTCTATTCAGAATGATGATTATATATGACTGCATTTAATTTTATCCCACGCTCTCGTCAACTATTGTTTCCCGCTATACTCCATAGCCACATCAACCAATCTATTGAAAGGCCGAATGCGAAGTCACACGTAAATGCTGGGAATTTAGCCTTTCATTAAGTTGGTGGCTAATGTGAATTGGTGCGAGAAAGAGCTTTTAACGAAAACGTTACGTAGAAACAAATGCAGTCACATAAGATGATAATTATAATTACTATAATTATTAGAAGCCAAATGCATGACGAACCCGCCACAGGGTTTTGTGGATGGAGGAAATTTTTTCCTCAAGGTAAAAGAGGGTAGAGGTGAAAAATGGCAAGGAAAAGAAACTTGAAGACCTTCTCGAGAAAGGATGAACTTGGAGTCTCCGCATGAACAACTTTATAACAGGAGGTACACTCTCCACAAGTAATGTAATTTATTCTATCGCCTATAAGATTCTCAATTCAAGTCAATAATGGAAGCAAATTAAAAAATACTCGTAAATACTGAATAACCATTTCAGTTCCCATTTCAAGTCATGGCATTATTACTGCAAAGTCGTTCTGAGAAGATGTGATCCCGACCTGCTGATATCATGCCCGAAAAGTAGCAATACATAGAAACATCAAACACTTATAACTACGAGCCCACCTCCTCCATGGGCGGACCAGAGAAAAGTCTTTTCAGGCCTCAGCTGGGTCACATTAGAGTGTTTTGCAGTAGAACAGCGATGGGTACTCGCAAAAAAACGGAACACGACCAGTAATCCATCCACTAGTAGGGCATGTGCCATTCCAATTGCACATGCCCTACTTCCAGATGCAAAAGCTCGAGGTACTGTCGAGTTCTGTTATTGAGCAGCTGCAGGATTAATTTCATGACAGCTGAAACATAGCCTCCTCAATGAATGCAGAGCTTTCTAGATCGAAAAGAAAGATAGCGGCTCTCAAACTTGTATAAAAGGATAATAGGGCTAAAGTTCATGGCGATAATCAATCGTCATGGTAATTCTGAGGGATGCGTCCCCACATTCGTCTTCCATTGAAAATCGTGGTCTCGTATTGCATGCTTATGTGGCCTGTACAATGACTTGCGGGGGCCAGCCGATGTACAGGTCACTGCTTTTATTCCCCCAGACAACCTGGCACCGACTAGCAAGCCCCGGAGGGACGGAAGTTTAATTGGCCTTGGCGAATATCTGCGGCAAATGTCACTGCAATTACCGTACTCACACCGCCCCCCACCAATAGATATGACGCAAAATTTTTCGTTGATTGCCTTGCTTTTTATTGGATTTAATATTTTTTCTCCTCTTTCTTTTTCGTTTTCATGTTTATTAGGCTTGATTGATTAGAATGACTCCTCCTATATGAACGACGATCTATACCGCACTGGGGTTGAAGGGAGCGGTCAACCAATTCAAATAATTAAAGGACTCCCCACCTCACAAATTGCGCGCTCCAATCTTCCATCGCAGTCCTGCGATACGCGGCAGGTGCGGCGTGCGCGACGCCGTCTTCGGGGAGATGTTCCCGGACCCGTCAAAGCGTACCTTCCGATTGAATTGCAGGAATATTACCATACATTACATACAGTTTTGAATATTAGCATATTGAAGAAGTAGTAGGAACGGTGATAACTTGAAAATGTTCCAATCTTCACGTACAGTATTCCGATCGGTTTTTCCTATTTTGGTAATACATCGGAACTGTTTCTCCTCAACAACAGAAGGTCGAGATGGTTCATCTAAAAACGTACGAACGTTGCATTGAAGGCGGAAATGCAATTAAAATGGGCGGAAGGCAGGGTAGCGGAAGTGAAAGCGGAAGTTATAGTAACGTCACTGAAGCGAGTAATCAAACTACGTTAACGAGCAATTTTGCCATCAAACTCCGAGGGGCTATAGCTATAATAGCTGCTGTTCACTATTACATACATGTACAAAATGGCTAAGTGCTTATGTAGAGCATTTGAACGCTCGTGTCTGAAGGACTGCATGCATATGTGAGCAGTCAGAAGTTTCAGAGTGATTGAACAAACACTCGAATAGGAAATTTGGGTTTACTCATCATTACTGCATAGCGTACCATACAAGTACCGGTGTGAGAGCAAATCTCCCTTATCCGGAAGAAACTTACTGCAATGTTTCATCGTGGAAATTTTCGATTTGTTTGAGAGGGGGACTAATGAAAATGCAAAAAGAGCTAATTAAGTCAGGAATTCAAGAAAAAATATCCTAACTCTATATATGAAATACTTATACAGTGTGCGAATAATTTTATAGTGGCCAACTACCGTTTGAAGACTCAAGTCCTCAGAAAAGATCACATGTAACAGTGGCAGCTGGTCCCGCACCCTTAACTTCAGTTTACAAAATATGCGAGGGAACTTTTCTGAGGAGCCAGCATTTCCACCAAATCGAAAAATTCAAGTCGGACCACAAAAACTGAGCCAGAAGTGGTCGAACATTTGAACAATAACACTTTATGAGGTGACATGGTTTGTTTTGACTTTACAAGAGAGGGCTAAAACCCTTCTCATTCGCGTAAAATGTTTGTAAAATCTGTAGTATAACAGACACTAACAATTAATTTTTCAAATACAACAGGTTTGAAAATCAGCACTTATAAAGATGACAGTACTAATTGTAATACTAAAAAGTGATTTATTGTATAACTTGTAAACGTTGTGGAATGCGATGTGTAGGAATGACTACAAGCAAACTAAAGATAGAATAAGAGATCACCCTTGGGATATATCCACAGATAAGATCAACTCACCCTTATAGAATCATATCCCTAATATAATCATATGCACAAATGCGGAAGAGAAATAAAAGTCGCAGTTCTAGACGCCCTTAAATTGAAAGACAAAAATGTTTTACTAGAGAAAGAGTTGTTCTGGATTGAACTTCTCATAACACCACTTCCCTTTGCTTCCAAGGGTAATATTAATAGGATGACAAAACTCGTCCTTTCTTCGCAGTGAAGATCGGAAAAAAGATAATAGAGGCGAAAAACTAAAAATAAATCTTTTAAGGAAATGTCAAGACGTGATATCAGAAGTAATCGATTAAGATGAAGATCTAAAACTCATACAGTGTTACAGAATGATTAATAGAATGAGTAAAAAGAAATCAATAAATTGATTGAATTGTCAGTTTCTGAAGAGTTCTTCAGAAGACTGGAGTTAGATAGTACAGGCATTACCGAACAAGGCAAGAAAGAATGTAATCATAGAAGGAATGAAGCAGCGGGCTGGTAATACACACTTCAGCTCAAGATCCAGCAACCAAGAAAGGAAAAAAACAAACAAAAAAGTTACAAACAACAACAACAATAATAATAACAACAAAACAAGACAGAGCACCATACGCGACAGTTAAAATCAATTCAGAAAGAAAACAGAACAATGTAAATATAGACAAGCATCGTTAACTCAACCAAACCGAGGAGCAACTCATCAACAACATGCACAAGAAAAGCCAACAAACACCGTCCGTTGCACTCTCCGACATCCCTCTACTACGCGTCAGTCCATACCACAACAAGCTAACGAGATTGGCAATACGAAATGGAAAAAAGAAAGCCTGTAGAGGGCCTGTAAGTACACGATGAAACGAACTCAACTATTCAACTATTAAAGTAACTCTATCGAATCAATCCTCCTCAAATTTTCTTCTGAAGGTCTCAGCATTTGGCGATTGCAGTACTTCACGTGGAACCTTCTCACTCCATCTTGTCGTAGGGAAGAAAAACGGATTAATGTCTGCATATAGCGAAACCTATGTATTTTCCTACTTTGGAGAATGAACCCGTCAGATCTGGCACTATTCCGTCGAAAGGTCCAGTACCTGCTGGCTCTATTAACTTCCTTTCGGATAATGCGGAAACAAAAGACGAGATCACTTACGACACGCCTTTTTCTGAACTCATCGAGCCAAGCATTTTCAAGCGCTCATCATAGCAAGGAATAGACTTATACTCTGCCTTGGGAAAGGATCTAAGAAACAATATCTCAGTGAAAGTTTGTTGAATTTTTTCCAGTTTCTATTTAGCCATGGGCTCCACACTTGAGAACAGTACTCTAGGCGTGGAAGAACGTAGGCCTTGTAGAGCCGCACTAAGTTCCTATCATCATTGCACAGTGCATTTCGTAAAATTAAAAATAGAGCAGCAAATGCCTTATTGACAACTCTATCTATATGAGCAGAGAACTTAAGATCTGAGCTAGTACAATACTGTAAGATATATTTAGATGTCGTCAGCATAAATTTGAGTTTTAGCGAAACTGGAGCCCTTGATTAAAGTTTGGAGATCATTGGTGTAGATAAGGATTAGCAAAGGTGATAGCACACTCTCTTGGTCGTATATCGGTCCTTTCATATGTACCGCACTACATTTACCAATATGACCTCAATTCTCCATCCAGGGCATACAGTCCGTCATGCTATCGATTCATCGTATTCTGACTATTCATAAGTCCGTGCAGACAGGTATCCATAGAGTCTAACCTCAGAAGGAGTGCGCACATCCTATCATACCCTCGGCTTACCTCACTATAATTACAATATTGCTTCCTATATCTCATAGCTTTTCACATGGACAGTTTATAGCTTTCCTTAGTTGTTTGCATACGAATTTCAGTGTGCTGTTATATTCATGCTCAAAACTAGTCCTTAGTCTATAGTCCTTTACATATCCGAATTCTTTTCTTCTCTGTAACCTTCTGGTTTTTTTTATTTTAGTTGGTTTTAAAATTCCCATATTGTTATTAGGTACGCCTATAAGATTTTCAATAATATGCTATTTGTTCTAAGAGAAAAGCCATATAATTAACTCCCATATCATGTTCAGGGATGCTACCGGTAGTGACCATATACCATAGAGGACATATCCACTAAATAACTAGCTGATGTATATAAAACAAACTATGCCTTCATCAATATAGATGTTGGTGTACAATTATCGCTATACCTATAACTTGGTCATTATTAGAAAAGCATCGCTATTGCTAAACTTTTCTCAATGAAAACTAAATATTTCCGTAGGATATGTATGTTATTGGACTTATTCCTACATTTATATTACTTTGCTATTCCTGATTATGCCCGACCCCATAAATCCTTGATTTTACGAAAACTGTCTTATGCTATAGGACTAGTTTTAGTACCACTTAATTACTCCATCTTTTTTGGCGAACACTAAGAACAGTAAGAAATTATAACTGGATATTCTGGGTGAAAAATTCCAAGACCGACAGTGATATCTCTCTCTCGGGGGTTTCGGGAGTGAGTACTTCGTTTTGATGTCTATAACATTTAATATCAACTGCCGAATAATACAAAAATGCCTATAAAAGAAGTAGCAAGGACATTTTGAAAGAATTTGTCAGATGAATTATATTAGTACTCAAGTTATTAGTAATATTAATGTTATTGCTAGTGTGTGAGTCAAATATTTACGCTATAAATACAGGTATGAAAATGATAAGGATTCGTACCCATGACAGGAATGCCGGAAATTTTAGAGAGAATACATCATTTTGAGAAAGTATATGAAGTTTCAATCAAATATTTAGATTTTACTTGTTAGGTACGTTGACTAATATTACGTATATAATTTCAGGCTGATATCTCATGCTCTTTTTAGAGGCATTTCATTTCGCAAGAAAGCAAGAACACTTCAATCAAAATCATAACGCTTCTGTCAAATTGTTACGAGGACACGCTATGAAGCATGCCGATATAGAGAACGTAGGGTATAGTAAAGGTAAAAACGATGAATATATGTCATGACCAATATAAACTATAACATTCAACCTGTATTATCAAAGGTTCGCAGGTTCCAAAAAGTTCGCAACGAGCTACTATCGACGCATTCAGCCTTACCAGAGGTAATTGTACGGGGACCCTACGTGATCATCAAAGACCGAAGTGAAAATTCTCTGGTGAGTATCCATATGAATGTTGGGTAGTTTATTTGTTGCATAATATTGAAGTGTTGTTATATCGGCGTTTAACTTCAGATTGACAGTATTTAAGGGTTTGAATCAACTGCGTTAGCTATTTAGCGTGGTTGGGATTACCACGTTTGGATTGCAAAAAGGGAAGGCAGCGAAGTCTACACATTTGGTTGGTTAGCATTTTCAATCGCTGATATTGATCAAGCTCACTCACCCACTCATCCTCCCCCCTATAAGAGGTAGATGGAGTTTGTGGTTGACTACAGAACGCAGTTGAGCAGTCTGATCATGATCGGAAGATGAGAAAAGAGGATCGCTTGAAAAGGCGAGTCCCGCTCCTTTCATAATAGTGTTCTGGATGATAGGACCATCAGGATAAGGAGACTACATCGATAGAGAGCTCGGGTTGCGGAATGGGGAAAAAGAAAGTTGCAAACTTGGAAATTAGGGCGAATACACGCAGAAACCTTTATATTGCTTCATGGGCTGCCAAACAATGTGTTGGGGCAACAATGTGTGCTGAAGCGATGGTGAAATGAATAACCATGATATAGGTAGTATACAGTATGTCTGTGTAAAAGAACAGCATGATACCGAGCTAAGGATTTAATCTCATCAACGACAAAGCCAAAGATGGAAAAAGACACGGAACCGGGATAGTACTTCTGTAATCAGCAACATCAAACATTGCTCCTCGAAGCCAACTACTACCGAATAAACCGCTCAAACAGTCGATAAAATATACCTGAAGCTGAGCATTTTCAGACCGAGGAAGGTATTTTCTTGGAAAGCAGTGTTATTCACATCGGAATAAAAGAGAATCGAAATATGGTCGCCCGCTCCTAATTTGTAGCTCGAGCCGGTGAGTTCTTCCCGTTCGGAAGGGAAACGGGGAATCGTCCTGTTCAGCCAACTGGATATGTGGAAGCTCCGCTTTTCAAATGAGCACGGTTGAGATGGCATACTTCTATTCAACCAGTCCGTTTTCTGTTCAACAAACATCATTAAACAGACGAAGCTTCCTATTCTTTTCCATCATACAATCAGCCGTGAGTCAGGTGACGCAGATTTGTAGCGACTGATCCATTTTTTCCAATCCCCCTTCGAACTTCACTGCTGCTAGTCTTCGTTATAAAGCTGAAGCGAATCATCTCATTTGTTCTCTTCACATTAAAAACATACTACAAGTTCATCGGTGGTCAAAACATTTCTTATCGTTAGGTGTACTGGTTCTTTTTAAACTGTTGCCATTGCATCTGCTTTTTCCTATCACTGGCTGTGTGGTTTCCTTTGTAAGACATCAAAGTAGTACGGCATCTACCTTTTTTGAACTTGCGTTTGTTTTAGATATCTTCATCCGAACCTATTTACAGATTCTTTATCAATCAAAAAGCATCACGCCGTGGCAACGGTCGTAGGCGTTCTGGTCCGCTTAGACTTGTCGTTGAAAGGTTTCGGCTTTTGAATATTGCTGTTCGATGCGTTCGTTCTCAAAAAAGGTGTTGCCCAACCCTTGCTGCAATTGAATTTGTCTAGAAAAAGCGTTCAGAGTCTGCGCTGTCCTTACTCATCCCTCCACACCAATTTCGCCTGGCTGGGAGTTATTTCATTTGATTTATTAACTTAATATTGTTATCTGCTTCTTTTTCTTATATCGAGAACTGGTTCTAAATCAGTAGTGCTCAGTCGCACAGATGTGTCGAACCAAAGAATGCGTGTGATGATTGCCACAAAAATCGTTCATGCACTGGTGATTACTTGTCTTCCAACACTAAATCGATTGGGTGAGCCGATGTTGATGTATTTTCTACCATTTACCGTTTTTTTAGGTGCCGTTAAGTTCAGAAGTCTTTTTCTTTTTTTGAGGTGCCGTTAAGTTCAGAAGTCTTTTTCTATCTTAGACTCCATCATAGAAAGAAACCCCTTACTTTATCAGTGTCAAAGTTTTCTGTTCGGCTTGATGTATTGATTGGGTACCATCCTAATGGTTCACCTTAGCCAACGCGTGGCTCACTCTAGACGATTAGGGCAAAGCTTTCATTTTTATGGTGTGACAGGCAAACCATACATTCACATCAGTCTTGTTGCTCAGAAGTGTGCCGTAATAATGCAGTATAATCCGTCGCAATGAACTTTTTTTCGCCCATGAAATGGTTTGTGGCATTCTGGAACTAAGGGAAGGAGTGGGCGAAGCGAGTGCCGAGAAATTTCCAGTCATTCGGGAGTAATGCGCTCGCTGCACTTTACTGCTGCGCGCACTCAACTGTTTTTTCTTTTGACATTGTTGAACATACTTCTCTAGAGATAACGTACGAGTGCTGTGGCTTTCATTCTCAGGAAATTCAGTCACATCGACTGTCATTTCGAATGAAGCCTCGCATTTGTCCCAACAGTTTTTAGTTCTTTAAATCATCTTGCAGTAATTGTATCGGTACTCTTTGCATCATCTTTATTTCCAGTCACGGATTTCGCGGAGTAACTGATTCTTTATGATCTCGAAGTTTCTCAAATGTGTTAAACTATGTAGGCGGTGGAATGACACAGAAACGAAATCACCGGCCAAAAACCTGAGTAATTCCGTGGCTGTTCGCGTTTGAACTGGGACTGAAAGTTTTGAAGAAAGTAGGGTGAACAGCTGGTGCGCTCCACAGTTCAGAACATATTCCGATGTTTCTCATATCAAGAATGCTTGAACTCCAAGCTTCGAGTGTTCTTTGTGTTCCAGTCATCCGAGCCGGTGAGTTCTTCCCGTTCGGAAGGGAAACGGGGAATCGTCCTGTTCAGCCAACTGGATATGTGGAAGCTCCGCTTTTCAAATGAGCACGGTTGAGATGGCATACTTCTATTCAACCGGTCCGTTTTCTGTTCCTCTTTACCCTATGTTCCTTTTTCATAGCAGGTTTCTCCTGAGCGTAGCTTCCTGTTCCAGGATATTTAAGACACACTCTAACAATACATGAGTGGGACGAGCTTTTTTTAGCTTACTTGGCTAATATACCCCCTTCGAGAATTTTCTGAATTCAGAATATTGTCCTCAGAAAGCAAACTGTCTTCAGACTGAAAGTGCAGTTCTGCGTTGTAAACAATGCGGCTAATTTCGCTCCGAGTAGTGTTACTTATCCATCGTTGTTTTAGAATGAAGTGGCCGTCATCACACTGGGCATCAGAAAGAGGCAGCTGAACCATGGCAAAGATTACACATGGATTTTTTTCAAATCCAAGGAACAGAGAAATGCCTGGTAATGTTGATGCTAAGTCTAAGTGGCCAGAAGTGGTACGTATGGGACTAATCACGGCAGAGCATACGGTAGAGAAACTGTGAAGATTTTCGCCTATCACGGTTTGCCGAAGCAAACGATATCGGATAATGAACTATCCTTTTCTTCGAAGCGATTGGAGCAATTCTGTCAAGAAAGGAATATAGAACTAATGCAATTATCACCATAACACCACAATTCGAATGGAGAGGTGAGGAGGTGATTCGTTTAGACATTCAAAAAGGGATGGTACAAAGGGTTGCGCAATGGCAAAATCTAGGAGATATATTGAAAGGATTACATTTTATATATGCGTACCCAGCCACCGAGAAGCCGACGGCAGAAATACTGATAAGGAGAGAGCTGAGGACCACGTTGGATGTCCATAAAACAATGAAAAGTCACTGAGCATCACTAACTACAGAGAGTGAATAAAAACTGACTATGATTGAAGAGATAGAGTAGAAAGGAACTTTGTTGTGGGGTAACAGGTATATATGCGCAACTACCAAAAAGGAGATGAATGGATACCTGGAATTATAGCGCAGGTAGTGAGTGAATAATTCTATGAAGTTCACTATGGGATCGTAGCAGGAAGGCACATGCTGATCAATTAAAGGAGAGTAACGCCGGAAGATGATTATATTTTGATGCCTAGAGGAAGAATACCTGTACAAGAGCAGGACTTACCCAGAGAAGGTCAAGACGAACACGTAAACTCACGTTTCGGAAGAGTGGTTAAGTGGAAGATAGGAGAAAACCTGTCAGGACGAAAAGCAGCGTGAATATCGTTAACGTGGCAACCCACGTGAGTAATAGAATGAGTATATTGACGGGAAGCATAGAGACTCACTTATGTGGACATACTTACCCGCCAGAGAACCGCCGTACCCGGTCCAGCCCCGGCCGGTCACTGGGACAAGTGGCACCGTTGCCAAGTCCACCCATTGTAATCCAGGTGACGATTACGGATTTCGTGTTGTCAGAAGAGATATCGTAGACAAAGTTTGCACCCGCGATGGACATCGGGATGCAAAATGTTCTGAGGGAAGAACCTCCTCCCCCAGTGTGGAAGAGGAGACTGATTGGTTCAGCATCGAGTTATGATAAGATGGAGATTTAAAAGGAAATAATAGATGTGTTTGATGGAAAATGTGAAAACAGGGGAATTTCTGGACTGGGCACAGGACACTGATAAGGGGAAGTATGCTAGTGACTCCGTCATTCGGAGGAGATTTCGGGACAAACGATTGTTTAGGTAGACTGCTATCTTAGAGAAGCATTTACGATATGGCTGGATAAGAAGGTGAGGGAGGAATCACAATCACACCACTATATAAACCCCAGACAATAATAGAAAAGTCCATCCAAGTGTTCGTCACATCTCAAGTTTGAGACGTTGAGGTGAGTTATTTTCTTTTGTCCAGTATTTGAATTGTATTGCTAGTGTTGTCCGTTACTGTACTGTGATTATACGTGTGTTTATCCTTCGAATATGGTACTGTTCTTATCTATAATATTTTACATTCTACATTACTACATACACGAGCACATTTTTACCAAATTCAAAAAATCCAAGGTGAGATACGCGATGGATGTTTCTATGTAAAGATAGTCGAAATTTTACTTTCTGTTAGAATGTTTCAATAAAGGTCATTTTTAATACATAAACACTTGCACTTTGTACAGGGGTATGCATGGACCAACGACAACTCAGCTTACTGTTCAGTTTACTTTCCTTTCTGAGTGGTTTCATTTATTTTACTACGTTATTATTGATTTAAGTCCAGTTATGTACATCATCTTTCGAGTATGTGTCTTTTCTGTGGTAGCTGGATCCCGGATGTGTATAAACTTTTAATTTTAAAGCTCGTTCTTGGTCTACCTTCACTTATAGAACCTTTCTTACACGTATGCATTTTTGTGTTTGAAGTAAGCGTGCTGTGCCGTCTATCTTTTTACGGCTATTCCACGAGGCTAATGCTAGTTGTTCAGCCATTTTTTGCTTATGTAGTCCTTGATTTGAATCTTTTTTTAAGAGTAGAGCCATGGAAAATTTTGAAAGAAAGAGCTGATAATCTAAAATGTATTTGAAGAGAAGTCTGGGCAGTGACCATTAGATCAAAGAAAAAGAACTCAGATGTGAAATTAGTGGAAAATCAAGATTTTTATGAAGGTTAATTAGAACAGGAACGGAACGCGCTTACCCGCCTGGTCAACTTCTCGCGCTTATTGCTCGTGCAATTGCAGTGGACATGCACAGAGGACGATTCTTAAAATTCTGGTGTCATACATATCGTTGCAACTATCTCGTAGCCGCTTATGGTAGTAACACCAGAGCCAGCACTGGGTTTCAGCACTCTGCATTCGCAATCAACTTGACTACCCCATATACTGCGTCCACGGCACAGGAAACGAAATAACCATGACACAAAAATCTCTCCACGTTTTGGTACGAGCTGTCATTCTTGATCCGTCACTTATTACAGAAAATTCCAAAACGTTAAACATTTTTGACTTAAGAGGAACAACTGTTGAAGAGCTCCCAATTCCCATCTTTGCCCTTTCAACCACAGAAACGTTTCCGTAAATAATTAGTTTCCTCCCAGAGTTTTTATCCCAAACGATCGTTCAATTTTTGGTCCTTGATGGATCAAGTTGAGCAGCGATGCTCAAAAAAAGATGCATTTTTGCCGGCCTTGGATCCGCTTTTTCGCAGCTTTCATCGGTCCAGACGACACACGTGAACGACGCTGAGTGATGACACGTGGCTGCTAACTTGATCCGTAAGTGTAAAAATGTTGTGTTCAGTACGTCAAGACAGTGAGGACGTAATAGATATTTATATAATTCTAGAACTAGAATCAGTCCCAGTAATTCATCTTCACTAGTCGCTAGTAATTAGCACGAGAGAATGGGGACAACGGGCTCTCCTGGTATAATAATCACAGGATGATTGGGCACGGGTTGATATCAGATTAGTGCCTCAAGTTGCCAGTATACAAGTAGTCTTCAAAACAATGGCGAAAGGGTAGCAGACCTCTCAACACTTATGACCAAAAGGACTAAACGACTAGCAGAGGATCTGAGACAAGTGAACTGGTCAAGAAAGAAAAAACATTTTTATCAATCACTTGGCAGTAAAATCGTGAAGTTTCTATACGCTGTCTCTTTCGCATTTACCAATGAACAGCATTGTTTGCAAGGACAACGGCGTAACTACGTAGGTGCTTAAGTGTGGACCAAAGTGCTGAATTAAGTTCATCTGCTGCCCTGCACCGTTCAATGCCTTGGTAAGATGCGCATTCAGGTGCATGGATTACAAGTTCGGGTAAAATCGAGTGTGTGGCTCCAGAACGGAAAGAGGATTCGGACGTATTCCGGAAAATTCTTCATCAACGTCCTTCCAATGAGATACTGTTAATAATTTGTTGAAGACCACGGGCTATCCAACAGTAGCATTGACCACTTCAGGAGTACGGGAATTAGAAGCGCTTGTGGCCCCGACACTGGTAGCCTGTTAGAAACAGCAAAAATTCAGCAGATTTCTTGACTCAACTACTTTCTATTACCATGCACAACTAAATTGTGTACGAAAAAAAAGGGTTTACATTATCTTTTGCAATAAGTTGTCAATTCCAACTGCTCTTCAAATTAGTTGAAGTACCGACTTCCTCAAACAATTGAGAGACATCGTGCACACAACATGATGGGGGAGGGGTAGTAAGGTATTTCTATTTCACAAGGCCTAAGCATAAAAAACCCCCAACCATTTTGGTGTAAAGCTAGATGACGGGAGAGATCAGAATTCTCCAAAAAAAAATTCTGTCCTTTTGGGAGATTTCTGATCCCTTCCGTAGTCACGTGTATTTTTCGTCCTTCAACCACCTGCAACTGTTCAGAAACTTAATCAGCGAGGACCCGTTTTATTATTAGGCGGTGCCCGTTTTTTATTTATTTTTATTTTTTATTCATGCGTGACACTTCACGCGCCTTAGCTAGTACAGAAAAAGCGGTAACAGTCCAATCAAATGATCAAAAGAGCTCAGTATCTATCAAAAAATAAGGTAGCTGGACAGTCAGACCTACCGTAGCTGACAAACGGAACATAGCAGAAGTCCCTCCAACCTATAGCGGTCGGTTGGCATCCAGGTCAACTACCTGCACCACTCGGCAATGGTGCCTGAATAAGAGCCTGGATGGACTTCGGCACACGAGTATGCCGACAACCTTGTGGAGCAGGTAGGTCAGGTAATAGCGCGATATCGGCCGGATATTGACTTCCGAGGAGAAAGGTCATCCTTCAAGACATGAAGGTAATATACTCAACAGATTCTGAATTTTTAACAAGAAAGATAACACTCAAAAGAAAATTAAAATGGAAGAAAAAGAAAATGAAGTTGATACTTATGAAATGAAACATTGATAACTGTATTATGAAGCCTTATATCTGCGCTATGAATTTATAAGTCTACCAATAGTGCCAGGACACAGTTTTGCTGGAGTGGTGAGGCAGGAAGTATGAGAGTCTACCGTTGCGATATCTAAACTGATCTCTATACCAGATTTCAAAACTGATAGCATCGTTGAAATTGTGCCTAAGTAAATTCTTTTCGAACACCTTACCATTCACTGATCCGAATAATTCGGGTGGAAGTTTCTCTAAGTTCTTGCCGTGCGATAGTAGTAGGAGTGAAAAGTTAGCGAATATAATTTCTTGTGAATTCTTTGATGATATATTCCAGACCTTTCAGATTTTGGATATATTCCAAACCTTCCAGATTTTGCACTGCAGGGTTTGAAAACCCAATAATTGCTCGGTTTCAATCTACTTTCATGTCTGAGTATTCAGGATCCCAGAGTGAGATCATTAACTAACCTCACCTTGCTCAAACTAGCCATCTTATTCGTTCTTCATAACTCGGAATGTCACTTGGAGTAGTTCCTGTGTGGCTTCCTAGATAAACCAACCTGGCAAAAGTACGTTGCGCTTTCTCCGGTTTGGTTACCTTTTTCTTAAGGATTGGATTGCCAGAGAGCAGTAGTTTAGGTGTGGCAATACATAGGCAGTATATAGACGTAGGAGTAAGTTGGGTTCTCTAATCTGGGTTTTACGGAAAATCATAAAAAGCGTTGCGAAGGCTTTCTTTGCCATCCTTTCGATCTGTTTTGTGAACTTCTGGTCGGACTGTACTATTATCCCTGAATCATTCATGCCTGAGCAACTAGTTAATATAGCGCCGTTTATTTTATACTCGGATTGGAATGTATCTCCAAGGTGGAGAACTGTGCACTTATTTATATTTGTTACAAGTCCCCATGCTGAAGCCCATTCCACCAACCTTATAAGAGAGAGCTGTAGTGCGTTTTGTACTTGCATTTTATTGGTTGCATCATATGAGGCGTACAGCTTAAGGCGTACAGCTTTATATCATCGGTATACATCTGTACTTTGACCTCAGGTGATGACTTAAGGGAGGCAGGTAGGTACATGGTGTAAATCAGAAATAATAGTGGCGACATCACGCTTCCTTGAGGGACACCACCTAAGGTATTGAAGTTTGGCTAGTATTTCTGATGGCAGACTACATCGAAAGCCTCAGATAAGTCGACGAAAACAATATCGGCAGATTTACACCATTCAGAGCATAAGTCCAGTCATGCAAGCTATCCACCAATTTAGAAAGCGTGGAGGACCTGCTCGAAAATCTACGTTGCTTTTTTAGCATGGCTCGAAATCTATCTAGCAAAGCTACCATTTTGCCCCTAATTATCTTCTTCATTAGTCCTACTGGTGTAGGCGTTATGCTCACGGGACGGAAATCGGAAATAAGCCTACTGTTCGAGACTTTAGGAAGAGCTGTGACGAGGGCTTCTTTCCAGATGCTCTGAACCTCTCCCGAGAGCACAGAAATATTAAAGATATGTGTTAACGGCTTACATGATTAGGAGGTACATTTCTTATACACAATCTGGGGGATTCCATCATGCGTTTCCGAAAGAGATGGTTCCAAGCTTCCAGCGCCTTGCGGACATCGTCAGGGTGAAAGAAAACATTAGACAATACGTTACCTATGTGAGGCATTCCTTTCATTTCCACAAGATCTTCAGCTGAATAACTAATGGGGAAAACACTCGCGAAATATTAGGCTAAACCCAAAGCTTTTTGTGAGTACGATGCAAGGGCAGTGCCATTCTCATCGGATAGGGTCGGTAGGCCAGGACTAGTTCCAGTTTTCTGCCTATCAAACAGTTGCTTGATATGTAATTTTGATAAAAGGTGCCTCTCACGGTAGCTTGCCCATTTCTTGATGTGTTGATCAAGAGCAAACTTTTCTGTATCGGCTGTCACTGATGGGAAGAGGTAAGGAGCGGAATAGTCTCTCTCTCTGGGACATAAGATTTTTAATATGAATAGGATATTTTGAATGATAAGTTCGAAGAACGCTGAAGGGGACAGACTTTACCCTTCGCTGACACCAGATTTATCTGACTTGTTCGCCGGTCGTCCTCTGCAATCATCGCGTTGTTTAAATACCTACTACTAGCTGGGCTATGCACACTAACGTGTGCACCACCATGCCCACTACTGCTTACCTACGACTTGTTAGAGGACGAATATAAACAGTATCGGTTGACTTCCCTTTTCATAACCGTTTCTCCATTAAGTGTTATTCCCCAATTTGAACGATTTAGTGCCGCTTCGGGGTGTTGATCTCTTGACACTAATAGATGGTCGTGGAATTGTTTCCATTCTAACCTTCTCTAGTTCCTGGAGGTTTGATTGTACTGAGGCGAGTTGTGATTTTCAGTCTGTGACGACATAGATAGACTGGATATTAATGAACGGACCAATATAAAGAGCATCGGTTGACTTCCCATGTCATAACTGTTTTTCACCGCGCTCTTGTGATCTTCACGCTTTTGATCTTGCCTACGTGACTTTTGGGAGGACACACGAACGGGCATACAGAAGGACACACCAAGTTAGCGCTTCATAAATATAGAGGATATGCCACGAATAAGAAGTTGAATTCCCCGTGCTGAAACGCTGCCAACCGAAATGCCTTTAAGTCTTGTCCTTTTTCGCGGAAAAGAAAAACTTCCCAAGTGTGGACGGATGCACCAAGAAAGTGAGGGAATCATCTCCAAGGAAGTTGCAACATACTCTCCGTACAGGAACTTCAATGGCAAGTAGCTACGCTAAAAAGGTTGGGGTGCACTCTTTTCAAAGACCCCTTCCAAACAGAATGTTCATGTCCTTCAGGGTAAACCGCAATGGTAACGATGGAGTAAAAGCCGTGTAGAAACAATAGGAAAGGTACAGCATGAAAAGCAGATTACCCACTGTATCCTCGATAAAAATCACTCAGGGCTCGAATAAGGCGGTTTCGTACTTTCGCTTGTTTTTCATGTCTGTACAATCTAATCTTGGGAGCGTTCTCCACGAAAATATTGAAGTGGCTCTGAAGCAACCGAAATTACCAAGTTGGTAATATCGACTGCAATGATGTGGTTGTATTTTGGCTGTAAAAATAGTAAGTTTCTATACGCTGACCTTTTCGCATTTATCAATGAACAGCATTGTTTGCAAGTACAATAACGCAACTACGTAGGTGCTGAAGTGTGGACCAAAGTGCTGGACCAAGTTCATCTGCTGCTCTGCATCAATCAATGTCGTGGTCGAATGCGCATTCAGGTGCATAGATTACAACTTTGGGTAAAATCGTGTGCATGGCTCCGGGATGGAAAACTTAGAGGAGGATTCAGACGTATCCCGAATTTTTTCATCAGTATCCTTCCAATAAGATATTGGTAATCACTTGTTGAAGAAGAAGGATTACCCAACAATAGTTTTGACTATTTCAGGACTACGGGACTTAGAAGCACCGGTAACCCCGACACTGGTAGCCTGTTAGAAACAGTAAAAGTTCAGCAGATTTCTTGACTCAACTACTTTCTATTATCATGCACAACTAGATTGTGTACGAAAAAATAGGGTCTACATTATCCTTTGCAATGAGTTGTCAATTCCAACTGCTCTTCAAATTAGTGCAAGTATCGACTTCGTCGAACTATTGAGAGACATCGTGCCCACAATACGATACGCAATGGGTAGTAAGGTATTGCTACTTCAGAAGACCTCAGCATGAAAAAAACGCCCTATCCATTCCGGTGTAAGGCTAGACGATGAAAGAGATCAGAAATTTCCGAAAAAACTTCTGTCCTTTTTGGAGATTTCTGATCACTTCCGTCGTCAACTGTTTTTTCGTCTTTCAGCAAGGGAGCTGAAGATGCCGCTGTTCTCACGATGATAAAAATTTGCACTCTAGATCAAATGAAAAAGGACAACACCGAGGAATCCTCGCAACACTCAAGCAGACGTTGGAAGAGATATGGGCAAAGAAAAATGCGGATTTTCAAAAAACTCGCATTCTTTCTACTATCTAGACCCTGTTCGTGGTCTGTATCACTTATCACTCACTCTCACCGATAGCCTCCAGCCTCCCACTTGTTTTAAATTTGCCATTGTCATTTACGTTGATGAAAATTCTTCTGCCGTTCGAGGTTTTTAGGTGGGACACTTTGTTAAGTTCACCGTCTAACATTTTGACGTAATCGTCGTCTTCAGAGGCGTAAACGTAATTCGAGATGGTTCGCACTATCCGATAGCGTTTGGCTCTATAGAAAAAATGGGTTTCGGTCGTTTTTTGCTAAATAAAAAAGAGTTTTGCTCGTTTTTTTAGAGAGTGAAGTTTAGAGTTTATGGGATAGTGAAAACCATCTCGAATTACGTTCACGCCTCTGAAGACGACGATTACATCGAAACGTTAGGCCGTTAACTTAAAAAAGTGTTCCGCCTGGGAAGCTCGAACGGCAGAAGAGTTTTCAACAACTCTCACCAATGTTCACTCCTTTACAATGAGTCTACTACTTCATTAGACAAAAATCGAAATCTCAATTTTTTTTATTAAGGTCACCTTTTTAGTTGACATCCGCTTTGGTTGAACGTCTCCTCTCCTCTGTTTACATCATAAATTTACCAGGAACAATGTGCTTCCGGCTACCGACCCGCCTCCCTTTCAAACCAACCCAATCGGCTCCGCCTCTGCCAACACTGACCTTATGCTAGGGCAGCTACATATGCGTTTTCTTTTGATTCAAAATTTCTTCCTATTTCCTCACTTTTTTCTCATATTCGAAAGCTGTGCACGAATTGAATCGAACACTTTGGTAATTTGATCTTCCCCAAAGGGAAGAGCTGCAGTAAGTTTGGAGAAGAGAATCACAAAAAAGTAGGGAAAAAAGACAATTAATTCCATCAACTGCGGTCTGTTTTCGTTGATTTTATCCTTTTTCGAAAAACTAGTCTTTCTGTTTCCCTATGTTGGTTCGACTCAACGGAAGAAAAAGGGTTAGATTGGATCAGTTGTGGGTAGCATAGAAAATGAGGCAGAGTCAAAGGCGATAAATGATAAAAGGTGCCCCGGTTTGAGCTAACAGAACCGAATTGTTTTCACCTCGTTCCTTGAGACTTGCAATTCTCTCCTTCTTCCTTCCCCTCATTTCTACTAAGGTTCCGTTATTTGAATCGTTCTGTCCCATGGCTTGTTGGTAAGGGTGCTCTCTGTTATGAGAAGGCAGACGCATACTTAAATTGAGAAGGGATACAGAGCTTTATTCGATTCATCTGCGAATCATGCTTACCATGATCCATGGTTCTACGTTTGATTGGTGACCCACCAGTACTAGCAAAATTATTCCTAAAAAAGAGACGCGGGATCTAACATTACTTTCAAGAAATTTAGGTTAATCGGAAAAAATCTCTCGAACTTCTCAGATGCCTAATTAGTAAGTTGATAGGTGATCTTCTGCACGACAGCAGCGATTTGATTGCTGTTGCACTCAGCCTCTTTTCTGGAAATTGTATATGCACCTTCACAAGAGTGCACTTCCCCATCCAAAGGATCATCTCGCATTCGAACACGTCTCTCTTGTAGTCGAAACTCTTACCATCCTTCGACCTCCGACTCTTCCGAGGTTGAAGGGTGAGCTAGGATGTTATCAAACGAACCGTTTCATGAGCAGATGACTGTTTCACCATCTTCATCATGCTCGAATTCGTATCACCTTCCCATTTCGTTTCATCTCGTTGGTGGTCCAAAAAGCTTATTGAATGCTTAATCATGGGCTCATCTATTTTCACAAGTTTTTATATTTCAAACGATACGGTTGCCGGCTTCTCATTCATATGCTCGCTAATTAAACGTCAAGGGAAATGCTGATGAGCTCACCCCTTTACTTAAAAAAACAGTTCACAGTATGTCATGACATCATCAAAAGCACATGAGGCAGAAACTGTTGAACATCTGCAATATTCTGCAAAAATAACGACTGAGTCCACCGCTCCAACCTGAGATCTGAGTGGCCGGTGACTGGACTTTTTCCAGGACGGCAGAGAGATTTCCCTGTGCACAACATGGATCACGACCACATAGGCAGGTGAAACTCCCTACAGGAAGAAATATTTGGAAATTTTCAGACCTTGTAGAGTGGAAGGAGCGGAGGTGGTGTGGTGGCTCGTGACGGCTTTGAAGACTCTATAGAGTAGATATTCGAAAGTTTGAAACTCGTCATGCTGAGCCTTCGTTGCTTTCCAGTGTAACTTTGACACTTCAGGCTTATCTGGAAGACAAGGCTTTTGGCAACACGACGAGTGGACGCTGGCTCTCCAATTTTGTGATTAACAACAAACTCGGAATCTAACGATGAAATCCCTATAACTACAGAAATTTGCTGCTGATCCCATCCGACGAGTGGCTGTTCTCCTTCACTGCCGATGATTGCTGATTAGTAGTTAGGAGGATGGATTAGCGATAAATGAGATGTGAAATGGTCTCGCAGTTGTTCCAACGAGTTGGTAGAAAATTTTACTGCGCACCCAATGTGAGGAATGAAATTGGACACCAAGCGGACCCGAACGTTGAGGGTAGCATTATCCACTCTGCCCCGATGGGTCATGAACTGAGTAGCTGCTAATATAACTCCACAAGACCATTTTCAACTTTCTGACAGCTGCTCCTTAAGGCGGTCGTCTCTGTTCACTCGACTCGGAGACTTTCTTGGTACCTTACATTTATGTTTTAGCAAGCTGCTGTTGTCACAACTGGCACCATCCTCCAGTGGCATTTTTGTGATATATATATATATGTATATATATGTATATATATATATATATATGAATCCTCTAGCGTCTAAAAGCATTTGCTGTACGTCGGCTTGTCATGTTAACTGGAAGTAAGGAAAGGGCTAAATGATTGGGCAGGTTTTCTATCTAAGCAACTCTATCCATGGGCGCTCAGATGCAAGAAACGATTCCTGCCTGTTCATGTTTCACTTATTATAAGCCTTGAGATCAGCTTACGAAATCCGAGAGGTATCCGCAGTAACAAATTATTAAATAATGCAAAATTCCTGAAAAGAATGTAGACAATGTAGGAACTTACTGTACACTCGGGGCTTCTCTAAAAGGGTTGTTCTTGTAACTATCTTGTCCTTCAAAAGGCAATTTCGCGACGAAAAACCCTGAAAGGTCAATGGGCTTTCATTTACGGGATATCCTTGAAGTCTTAAAGTCTTCTGACTTGAGTGAACTCCGTCTGAGGGATGCGCCCCGCATTAGTCTTTCATTCAGAATCGTAATGGCGTGTTGAAAGCGTATGTGGCCTATACAATGAATTGCAGTGGTGAGCTGATGTGAAAGTCAGTGCTTTTATGCTCCTCTACTAGTCTGATACCAATTAACCTACCAGGAAAGAATGGAAGGCTTGGTTGACCTAGGCGGATACCGATCGTGACCATGCAAGTAAGATAGTGTGTCACTCGCTACTACACCACTTCCGCCCCCAGGGAATCATCATTGACCGTTTTTTAAGCTGCCAGAACTTTGTGCATGAATGGAAATTCCGTGTCCGTCGAATGCAGCTGCCTCTTCGCTTTTTGAACAATCTTGACTGTTCGTTATTTCTCATTCTTTTCATTCCATTAAAGAACAATCTCGCCACTTCCCCAGTTTATCGATATTCATTGTTTGGCGAAGATTTTGAATTCCTACTTCAGTATGCAGCTTGAATTTGCATCCGTGTTCTCTATTTTTAGGAGCCATGATCAGGATGTTAGCAGCCATGATCAGGATGTTAGCAATTCTTACATTATACCCTATGGTGAGTATTCATTAACTATACCAATAATTTTTATCTTTTGCTAAGAATGTATTGTGAAAGTGGATACGTCCTGATAATTGCTCATATCGCATTCCCATTGAAGTCTGGCGGCAGGTACATGCACCGACGGAGTATGAGCGAGTACCGCTTGGAGCCCCTAAGTGTACGTGTTGGGTATAATAACCGCATTCGTAAGGCGTTAGGGAATGGGGAATCAGTACCCAATGGTCCCAATCCTACCCTAAGTTTCATCTCTACTTCAGAAAAAGCAGTACGGTATGGACGTTCTTGGCGAACTTCTGAGCAGTTGGAATAACTAGTAGAGAAGCTGTATCCAAGTGATAGGCAGCCTTCATCGCATGTAAATGATTTAGGTCCGAGCCGAAGGCCAACAGCAACAGCTAATGGCCGAGTTATTCGGTAACTACAGGAAAGAATTGAGGTGAGGAGTCTAAACATTTCTCAATGGGAGTACCTTCGGGAACAGAAAATTTGTACTATAAATTTTTAAAATGCTCGGAGAGCCGAATATGGGGAGAATATCCATTTCAGCCATTTTTCAGACCGGTGAAATCGTTTGACTCGGGCCCTACAAATGTCACTGTTCAATTATACTTCAAGCAAATCCAAAAAGTGCAAGAAAATGACCAGATAATTACAATCTACTGCTGGCTTGAAGAGGTACGAAATTATTCGCTACTTTTTCAGCAACCTTTCCTCTTGCACTTCGCAGGCCATCCAACTAATTTAAAGGCACAGTTCACGATAATTTTGAGGTACCTCTTTTTATTCAAAGAGCGGAAGTATAGGTTGAGAATAGTTCATCGGTAGTGAATAAAGCCAGAAGATCCACCAATTTCGAGAAAAATATAGCTCCTCAAAAGTAGAGAAAATAGAGGCTGGACGAGATTGCCATGACGGAAATAACATGCGAGGGGTATTCGGACGAGATTTAGTTATTATACTTGCGCAAAGAGCCGACTACTTCAATCCAAAACTGTATAGAACTGCATCTCGCTGTCGCTTTGGGTCATGACAAGTTGCTTGAGCCTTTTACATGGGTTCACTTGTGAGTAGTGCAGCCTATAAAGTGCCGGTGAAACTCGTCCGAGGAGACGCGCGGTACAATTTTTGAGCCTTTGTAAAGAGCATTTTGTGAACCAGCAATGCTCATTGGAATTCTCAATTGTTGACGGATCATGATTTAGTAGCGCTTACCCTAACTAAAAAGTAAGCCTAATGAAAATGTTGCAACCAGTGGGTTTCCGTAAATTTGTATCAATCTAAATCCGAAAAAAAGTGTGATAGCATGACAGGTCCACCATAAAAACATTCTCAAAAACGCTTTCATCATCTATGCAAGTTACTTATGCTCCTAACACAAGACATAGTTCACGTCATTGAAGGATATCAACTTGCCACTAGGGAGTCAAT
The DNA here is from genome assembly GCA_000469685.2 of Haemonchus contortus. Lineage (NCBI taxonomy): Eukaryota > Metazoa > Nematoda > Chromadorea > Rhabditida > Trichostrongylidae > Haemonchus > Haemonchus contortus. The sequence continues at coordinate 21,004,166 of LS997566.1, forward strand.
ATCAGTAGGACCGGTGCATTACTAGCATTACTTGGCTTGTGACGAGGCAACTAGCTAGAACTTTTCGCCCGCTGTCAGTTGAATGAGAGAGATGTCACACAATTTCGACCTGAAATGATGTGCATTCCCTGATGTGTAGGTGTCCTTGTAAAACTTCAGCCTAGATGTTATAATTTTTGTATTTGGCCAACGTTTCGGCCAATTGCCTTCGTCAGAGCCTGAATACCAAAATTGATTTCGCATTCCCAGCTCAGGGTCACTGAAGGAACAGCTCACATAGGTAACCTCATCAGAGATCAATGGAACTGTCAGCGACCATTGGTATGCCGCTCGAGACCATTTTTATAAAACAAACGAACAATTTTTATATGTTTGTCCCTTGAATAGGCCTTATTTTGTGAGAAAAATGTTTCAGTACTGGTATGATGAATTCCTTACATGGAAACCTGAAGAATTTGGTGGTGTCAAGGAACTTCACGTGCCTTCGCAAATGATTTGGCGACCGGATCTGCTAGTGTATAATAAGTAAGCCTTTCAACTACTACTACGAAAAGGCAATATCATCGTTTCGACTGTGGCATAGCTTCACACTTCCCATTTGTGGTTTCGAATAAATTTGATAGACGAAAATCTCGAATCCTACCCGCCCTGATTGTGCTGGACGAGGATCGGAGTTGGAATTAAGCATATCATGCTGATTATATAGTTAAGGGAGCAAAAACTGAAAATGGGGATTAGGAGCAGAGACTTCTTCGCCTGGGGGCCACCCTAAAATGCTTCAATTTCAACCCAAAAGCTCAAGCCAGAACAGTTACCAATCCTTCTCGCCCTCTCTCATGGCTTTTTCAATTTAATCTTTAAATTTTCCACACGAACAAGTTTTTTGGGAAGTAAAAGTGTTTCCTAGGATCGACCATATCTCCATTTCCAAGTTACTCAAATTGCGAAATAATGAGATTACAGTACACTAGATGGTTTCCGGGATCTAAAGGAAATATGTAGATATAATTAATCAATTGGATAGAGCAACGAAGCCCATCGTTTTTGACAATCATGTAGTTCCAGTCACATTTATAGCATTGTCGTTGTTGTTTGTTTCTTGTTTTTTATTGTCATTCCGAAAAGGAGCTGAAATCATCTTCTCCTTGGCGTACAAAGCATAGAAGGCTCCACTCACTTGCTTTTAGGATGTACTCACTTATTCGGGCCGCTGGCCTTCTGATTTCTCTCTATTATTCAAATGAATTTGGCCAATATCTGCTGCTCTAAATCAATCATCCTATGAATGACATATCTTGGAGTACTCTTGCGATATTGCTCCATTTGCTGCTCACTTGTCCTACCTGCTGGCCAATTTCGCTTAGCAGTCATTTCCGCTACGTGATCGAACTCAGCGAGAATGGAGAGGGTCGACACGGAAACGTCTTTTTTGATTGCCCGTTTCGAAAAAAATAACTCCTATGAATGGTATCTCACATAGTCATACATAACACATCGCATCAGTCACAGTTCTAAATTCCAAAATCTTTGAAAATAGATCACAAAATCAAATTTTTGATTCCTTCTGCTTCGTTTGCACTCCGTGTTTAAAGAGGAAAACGGTTTTTTGGTATTTGTGCTGGCTCGTTTCCGTACCGATACCATGATCGGGTAGCACTATTATGGCCACTATTTTTATGCTGCTAGAACAGAATCCATTTCGATGACATTTACATTACTCCTTGTATGAAGCTTTCAATTAAAAATTCTGACATCAATTTTTGCAGCTTGTCGCTCAATGTCGAGGTTGGGTTTGCCTCCCCTAGCGGTTCGGATTAACTCCAATGGGCAAAAGCATGTTGCAAAGGGGACAAAAAATTTTGAATTCCTTGAAACGAAATCGCAGACAGGCTTCGATAGGCTAATCGTATGGGAATTTAGATTAAACCTGACCGTGATCAATATAACCAACGCTAATGTTAACTCTTTCGCGTGTTCGACGACTCCTTCATGTTGCTATCTCTCTCATTTATAAAGCAGAAACTTGGTGTGTCGGTTTGTCGGTTTGTGTGTATGTCGGTATGTCGGTATGTCGGTATGTCGGTATGTCGGTATGTCGGTATGTCGGTATGTCGGTATGTCGGTATGTCGGTGTGTCCGTCCGCAAACGTTCATGATTATGATAAAGGAGTGATATGGAAAACCCATTCTCTCAGTGAAACTCCTACATTTCCCTCTTTACATATAAAGCAGTAGATGGATGGGAAGATTAATGGAGTGAAGTGAAATCTGCGGAATGTAGTTAGTACATAGTGAAGCCAGTACTGCGACCCTGGGACTTCTTACTGACAAAGTACAAGGCTACCCCATTCTACGCTCTTCTCATTTTGTATTACAGTCTACGCTCTTCTCATTTTGTATTGCAGTCTAAAAAGTAAAGTCTAAATAACCCGCAGTATAAATTCCCCTCCTAAGGCAAAGTGAAAGCGATTGGCTGACCCGTCATTTTCTTTTTAATTTATTTATCGAAGCGTAAGCGACACAACATTTTGAGTTCCATTACGTACTGCCCTTTCCCCCTTTAGCATTTCTGTAAAGAGAACTATCATTAACTAAGGATATCAGGATCTTAACACCGTTGATGGTAACCCTCTTTTCTTCGTTAGCTCCACAGCGCCTTCTCTATGACTCATCAACCTAGAACAACAAACCGGAAACAAATTTTGAATGGTTTTATTATTGTTCTCGACTGTTGATAACACCACTATCAAGAGACCATGACCCATCCTGCTGATTTCCATATTTTGGTGGTTGAATTAGTTTTGTTGGAACTGACAGCTGAATAAAAAGAAAACGCGATACCATCCATGCACATTTTGATAATCTCTTAGCAAGGAATAACTTAAGTCATGTTCTATTCTCACGTTGCCGAAAGATCATCAACGCACAACTCGCTAGAGGAAATCTGATTTTTACAGACCCAAAGGCATCCCTGGCTCTGGCAAATCTATGTGGTGAGGTGAGGTGAGGAATTGACGCTCCCCGCAGGATTTAAACTTTGAAGAGGCTGCATCGGTGAATCTGGCTATTGAGTTTGAGCGAAAGTTTCGGAACGGTATGCACACCAAGCATACGTTTTCGAAACACTCCCAGATAGAGGCCTATTGAAATGGATGGCTCTTACAGAACTGATTGTGTTGACTGAAGGTGCTCCCTAATGGAGCATTCGGGTAGAATGGTTGAAAGTGTTATCAGTTCTTCAGTTGATCCGAAATTTTCCAAGAGGTACGCGTTACATGAGTATCATTTATGACCATCAACGCACAACTCGCCAGAGGAAATCTGATTCTTACAGACCCAAAGGCATCCCTGGCTCTGGCAAATCTATGTGGTGAGGTGAGGTGAGGAATTGACGCTCCCCGCAGGATTTAAACTTTGAAGAGGCTGCATCGGTGAATCTGGCTATTGAGTTTGAGCGAAAATTTCGGAACGGTATGCACACCAAGCATACGTTTTCGAAACACTCCCAGGTAGAGGCCTATTGAAATGGATGGCTCTTACAGAACTGATTGTGTTGACTGAAGGTACTCCCTAATGGAGCATTCGGTTAGAATGGTTGAAATGTTATCAGTTCTTCAGTTGCTCCGAAACTTTCCAAGAGATTCGCTTCAAGGGAATATTCCTAACGACCATCAAGCCAGAGGAATTCAGATTCTTACAGATTTGATGGCATCCCTGGCTCTAGCTAACCTATGTGGTATCGTGAGGTGAGGAATTGACGCTCCCCGCAGGATTTAAACTTTGAAGAGGCTGCATCGGTAAATCTAGCCCGAATTTGAACCAAAATTCCGGCACGGCATGTTTTTTTAAACATGCTTATTTAACCACCCCCAAGAGATTCTTCCGGTAAGACGCAATTCTCACTGAACCGACTGGGAGCACGGTTCATTCTGAATTACAACTTTCATGTGAAACGGAATTTTCAAAGAAGTACCGGAAGCATGATTATTGTGGACCTAATGCCATTAAACTTCTGCTATTCTCATTGATAAGGTGAGGTAAAGAAATTTATCTCTCCGCGGATATGGAGCAATGTCGACCTTTCCAGTAAGTCTGACATTTTCGGATGGGTCAAACTTTTTGTAGTGTATGAACTCCATTCACAAAGATTCATAGTCAAAAAAGTGTTAGCCATCATTATAATGAAGTAGTTCATTTTATATTCATCGAAAGGAAATCCCAGATGATTTGTACCAATCTTTGTTCCTACTGCATAAGAATCCTACTACATAAGAAGTAGGATGCCCGGCGTAGCCGGGCATTACCTGAGAAGGAGCATGCCCGGCGACAGTTGGGCAATGCGACTGGTGGTTATATATAGTTGAGATCATTTTAAAAGGTACGCAGCTGGAGATGTTTTGCTCTCCTGCCTAAACTCTGGAGTATTTTTGGGTAAAAATCGTTGTTGGCACCAGAGGCAGTGAATGCCTCTTATTCAGAGTCAGTACACTGAATGCACCTCGACTTTATAATCCATTAGTGCTCAGTGTAGCTCATCACGCTGGCCAGTCATGCGAACTGCATTCGTGCCAGTCGAGAAAGCAGGTAGAGGGATGGAAACTTCACGAAAAGCCATGTGTGTATGAATTCACTCTCTAAGAAATTTTACCTGAAAAGGAGAGATAGTCTCTCCCCCCAAGGTCACTTTATACACGTCCACGATAATTTTTTTGGGGAGCGTTACCATTTGCTTTAATAGCTTCACCGCGTACAATGAAACTGAGTGCCAAGGCTTAAAGTCAGCCCAATATTAGAAAAATTCCCTGAAAGGAAGTCTTACAATCGAGAACTCTGCCATAATATGTGTGCTGGACCGTAAAAACCTCTCAGAAATCAACTATAGAAGCTATGAACTATAAACAACTCATAGAGGCAAATCTTCTACCAAAAACAAAGTAAGGTCTGAGCGATAATTTTGAGGTACATTTCCTTTTTCTGAATACCATGCATTAATGGGCATTAATGGAGGAACTGCACTTAAATAGCTCATCATTTCAGACCAAAATTTCAATCAGGTAGAAAAGTCGTTAGTGCGGGAGAATAAAGTAGACGTCATTGGCGTGGGTGAATAAGAAACGTCAGATTCCAACGGCTGCTCGATTGCAACGAATACCTTTCCTCTGACCCTAATACCCTGTCCACAGCAGAGAACCTGGATGAATAGAAAAACGAACTGACAAAAAATAAACAGCGACCAGCCTCTACTGCACAAACGTCGCCCAATGATATTACTCTTGATTCACGGCATGGGGTTTCCATAGTGTCCGAAAATTTCTTTTTCAGTGCCAATATGAACATCCGAGAAAACGAGATGCAAACGAATGTCCAAATCGAACACACTGGCCGTATTTCGCTATTCCGTGCCCTGATCACGGATATCACTTGCGATCTTCGGCTTGAGCGATTCCCATACGATCAGGTGAGCCAAAGGTTCTCCTTTGCCCTCATTCCAGGGTTCTTACCAAGTCGCTGAACTTTCTTCGATGTCTGATGCTCTTGCCGGCACATTGAATCATATGCCATTGGTTGTTCCAATGCTTTGACCATGTCAGTACTTTTATTCTCTCAGACAACTTCTGCTTGAAAGTACTGACTGAAGAGGAAAAGGGAGATTGTGGGATCGTGCTTTATTGTCATCATTCCTTCTTTGAGGATGCAGCTTCGGCCAGCCGAACTGCGGTATGAGCCAAAAAACTGTCTGCCTAGCAATGCCCATGTCATGGAAATTCCACCTAACCTTCGAAGAGAATGGTGTGAAAGAGCATTAGAATCTCCCAATGAGGTTTCTCACCGACCTTTCTCTGAAAAACGGGCTTGGAAACGTTACGCATCTTCTGCATTTTGAAAATGGAATTTCAAATGATTTCATGCTGAATCATGCATAGCATTCCATTTGAACGAGAAGGTACCTCGCTTAGTGATTTTTTTGCAATCCTAATTATTCCAGTATTCCTATGCTTCTTATTTTCTGAGGAAGGGAGTACTCAACAAACTTCAGCATCTACAACTTATTGGATAATAATGCTCAGTAAAAACATCTACAACGCGGAGGAAAGGAAGGGTTGCCATTATGAAACGCAGCCAATCAACAATAAATCCTCCCATGCTTTTGAGCATTCGGTTTAGTTCATTTTTTCCAACCTTGACAAAAATTCCACTTTATAACAGTTTTATCCCTTCTCTCCACTTTCATTCCCCTGTCAGCTACTTTTCTGCTATCCTCTCCGTTTATAATCGTGTCTACATGTGTATTAAAATCTTTTGCATTCCTTTCTCGGCCGAACAACTGAGCAAAAAATAGTAGAGTCTCTTGCTGAAGCATAACTCAGTGACTATTTTTTTCGTTTCCTACGGCTTCATGTTTTAGAAGTGGAAGTGGTTCAAAGATCGTGGAAAGTAATCGAGTTGGGCAGCACTTGCACAGGACTGCAACTGCACAATCCATAAATTTCAAGATGTTCCGTTACATTAAGAACCTAAATGGAACATGCGTTCTACATTTGGGTGCAATTTCAGAGCATGAAGGGTATCTGTAGAAGCATCTTTACATGAGGGGATTAAATTCCATGACTGAGAAGAGCGCGTCCAAGGTGGTCCGCTGGTGCCAGCGCTATCTTGCGATCTATTTGGTCCAGCAAAAAGGGTCATACCACTGCTCCAACTGAAAGAAGCAAAATTGGTGATTGGAGATCCTTCTTTAGGGAAAGAGCTATTGTACCAATCACAGAATCCAGATACTATAAGTGAAAGACTAGTGAAAGAAAGACTGGAAAGAATTTCCTGCGACTATTGCGAGCTCCAGAGAGGGCAGGTAAAGGAACAGGGTGAAAGAACTTTTGATCTTCTGAAGATTGACTTCCTACAAGTGCTCAAAAACTTTTGCTTTTCGAACGGGAAGGCGAACCAACTATGCACATAGCAAAGAGTTGGTTTATCATGCGGCTGATCAGTACTCGCGCCACCTTTTCCTCTGAAAGGAATTCAGGGATTGGCCACTGTCCCAGTTTCTTCGTGACCTTTGGAATACAAACTACATTTTTCTCCATTTTAATCAGTCTACTGATGGTCAGCTCTGGAAGTGATATTTCTTGAAAGTCTTTCTCATGGATGTAGTGTCGCGAGTTCATGGCCACCCTTCGGACGCGATCTGCATCGGTTGTACAAGCCCACAAACTTCAACGCTCACTGGACCGCCACGCCCTACCTGCGCCCCGGACAGGAGGGCGGACCAACCCCCAAGGTTCAAGGAAGGCCGGGGAAGGCTTGGCTTTTCGCTGGGGAAGGCCTCCGCCTTGCCTAGCGACCTCAGCCCGGTACTCGCGACGGGATACCTACCCCCGACACAGGGACCAGCTGTGTGAACGCGGCGATATAACCTACTTCTTCCGTCGCAACCAGGGTGCCCTACTTTACTTGCTTCCCTAAGGTCAGTACAAAAGTAAGGAACACTGGTTTATTATTCTAGTTACGTAATGCACTACAACTACAAAGTACCAAAGGGAAACTACAATACAAGGATAGACATGTGGGCCAGAGCTGGAGAATATCACAGATAGGAGAGTGAATACTATGAATGAAAGCACACAATTAAGTATACCGAAACACGCAATATACACAAGAGTAGAAGGCATATCTACAACGAGTAACTACACGACAATCACCTGTTCTTCGATCTTCAGGCTCTTACCAAGGCAAGCTCCTTCAGCTGTCCATTCCAGGCCCCCATTGACCTCAGCGGTCTTCTTGCCTTCCTTCCTCCTCAGTATCCGACAGGTGACATCTATGCGCCCTCGGATACTGGTCGGGCTTACACTGGCACTAGGATACTGATCGGGCTTACACTGGCGCTCAGCTGCCTCATAGGCAACATCACAGCTTTACCCGGCGACCTCTAGCGGTGCATGACGAATGCCGACTGACTAGGCTATGACAAGGAACGCGCACAACGCGCGCACATACGCGCCGCGACGCCGTCGCATCCGCGACATGTAGCATTACCGTCAATTTCTTCACAAACAACTTTTAAAGCCGACGACGTTTTTCAAGAACCTTCCTCAATGTTACTAGCGTAGAGCTCCACTAATCTTTGCTTTGGAAAAAAATTAGCCACATTTTTTCATTTGTAGCAAAATACCCCAGTTGACACCAAACTTTCTTCAGCAAATTTGTTACATTTTACTGGCGTCGTGGTCCTATGACGGCTCACAAATCATGCTTTACACAGCGGAAGAGCCTACAGCTGAACCAAGCACGAACAGGTTGGTTTATTACTCTTTGAGAGGAGAAAAGATTCATTTTTAATGACAGGCAAGGGTACCGCTCACATTGCTGGGTGCTTCATGGAACCATTTAAATAAAATCTGTTGTTTGGTACAAAAGTTGCTCTATTGTCCTGAGAGTTTCGCTCGAGCTAAGCGCCTAAGATTCATAAATGAACATGAGACTGTTATATGTCCTATACCACAAGGACCTGCAAACGTTTTTCCATTTTGTCACAGCGACGGCCTTGCTCCTTTATGTATAATAGATAGAGAATGTTATATTATTGTTAATCTAAGGTGCACTGTGATATGTTGGAAAGGTAAATGGTAAGTGGTAAATGTTAGTTCAGAACAACCCATGACAAAAACCAAAAACTAAAGTCGTGTCGTATGTAACCTTCCTGTAAAATAATTGGTTGTATTTCTCATCGTGGCAAAATCGCTCACGATGGAACGGAATCGCATCGGTGAGAGGTAGAGGTGCCAGGTTTTTAGGCTCCGTCACGGCTTGAACAGGGTGCAGTAAGAGCTCAGCGAAATTACGTGGCCCTTGGTTAAGGTTGCCTCCCAAGAGATTCCGTGCCGAGCCACTCATAAAGTAGACTTTTCAAGTCTCATTATAATGTGAAGCGACATCATTGAAGGCACAGTTTGCGAAAATTGTTCCCGAAATATTCCCCTGAAATGAATCTTTGGTGTCCAACTTTTCCATATGTAGAGCTAGTAATTCGAAAAACGGATAGGGTGTGATAAGGGCCTAAACATTGTATTCACTGCATGCCACGCCCAGAGGCGTACGAGTTTGAACGGCCTCGCTGTAGAGGCTGTATCATTCAAAAGGAACACCCATGTTGGAAATTGGACCAACCATTTGTGGCCCATGACGACTGTGGGAGGCCATTCTGAGCATTGGCTCAACGTTGCCAGCTCTTTACGCAACTGCAACGTAAAAAATCTCGTCCAAACATCTCGCTATAATATTACCGTCATGGTAATCCCATGCAACCCCGAATTCCACTACTTTCGGGAAGTATTATATTCCACCAACTCTGTCGATAATTAGGCATTTTTCGCCAATTCTTCCTTATACACTACTTTTTACCGACATTCTTCGACCTAAAAAGGGTATCTCCGAGTGTGATGTTTTCCAACAGGATGGTAAGAGCAACAACATTGTTCGTAATTGATAAAATGCATTGACAGTATCGTGGAAAAGCTAAGCTTGAAAATTAACATGAACCTTGCTGGCTCCAATTGGGCTAAAGGACCCGCAATGTGAGCAACCTTCCTAAATGCGATATGTGGGGTTCAAATAAGGAATTTTATCGGATAGCTCTGCTAAAGGAGAGACTCAAATTAGATCTAGTTGTTGATTTTGGCATTTTGCACGGGTTCTGCTGGAGGTTTTTTGTTTCTCGCAAAGGCTGACCTAATTGTTGTACGTGCTATGTTCGCTGACCTCAATTGATCTTCAATCACAACAATGCATGGTGCCTGTAAGATTTTGGCCGCAGGTCCTTCGCGAGAAAACAGAACCTCCAAGAAGGCCGTCTATCGCAAGCGTTGATACCGACATAGGAACTGAATTGCCAGGCATTCTGCGCAACAAAATCCTCTCAGGACCAATCTCGCTGCACTTAATCACTATATTCCTAATATGGAATGGACACTTGTGGATTTTAAGTACAGGAGCAATCTCAAGTAAGACATTAAAATCATTATTTGAATTCATATCAATTTACCTGATGATTCGAAATACTTCAGATACTACGATTGCTGTCCAAATCCATATCCGGACATTTCGTACTTTTTCGCTATCAAACGGAACCCGTCATACTATCTATTTACTCTGATCATTCCGTCTGCGTTCATCACAATCGTTACGGTGATCGGTTTCTTCACGCCACATTCATCAACTGGTGAAAACACCGAGAAGGTGGGTACAGCAAACTGGAATTGGAGGCTCCAAAACGTAGTACGATACTAGCCAAATTCAATTCTTATTTGTCAATGATTCCTGACCTGACTCAAACTGAAATTACGTAGTAAATCGAAATGTTGAATATGTTTCCTGTCCACTGACATTCATGTTTCGAGACACCGTTCACAATAATTTGGGGGGAAGCTGCATGGGTGAGTATTTGGACGAATTCTGTGACATTGCGTACAGGGCTGCAGTACGTTGCAAGGTGTGGGTTCCGATCGAATATACAACCTTCAGATCATCTACAACTTCTTGAGAAGTTGAGTGCGTACGTCGGTCGAGCCAGTTTTAGGGCCTTTTTACGCTTTATCTCGGCAGTTTTTCGACAGTGTCCCTGAGGCTATTCTTGAGGGTTATAGGCTCATCCAAGGAACAAATCTCAGAAACCCTTTTTAACTTTACTGTGCCTCTAACCAAGCATGGCACAGGTGAGCGGAAAGCGCGAAATTTACCTCATTACGCCCATACCTCCATCGAATTTAGAAAGGAGAACGAAGGCGCATGCTTTAAAAGCAATCAAATTTAATACCATTCACTGTAACTTTGAAAGCAGTTTGTAAATTTGCGGAAGGGACAATTCCGGACCAACAGAATAGAACGAAAATAAATGTTTTTTGTGCTTTGCAAGTTTACGTTCCAGACGTCACGTCTCATGTTTTCTGGTCTTTATTTGTCTATTGTAGTCAAGACCTCTTCAAATGGCAAATCCCTTGGCCAGTAGGAGATCCCTGCTAGAGAGAGACCTTCTCCGTACGCCGAGCTGTCGTTCACGCCACGTTTCCTCAATCATGATTTCCTTAATTATGTCACGAGGTCCCTTTGGGCGGGCTTGAAGAAAGTTGGCTGTTCAATTTACAGAACTTTCTTCCTCGGGAAATTGAAAGTAATTATAGGAAATTAGTACTCGATCAACCTAAAATACATTATGAATCGCAGCGAAGGAGAAGTTTTTCCTTTTAGAGTCCCTGCTCTCTGCTCTCTGCTTTCCCTAATCTCGTAATGCTGAGCGTTATGTACTGAATTCGGAGTTGTAAATTTTCAGGTCAGTCTGGGAGTCACTGCTCTGCTGTCTTTGGCTATAATACGTGAGTTACCTTGACATCGTAGACTTGAGGATGTTCACATGTAGTTGAATGGTTTGCAGTGATGATGGTTTCCGACAAACTACCAGCCACGTCCAACTCTGTACCGTTGCTAGGTGAGAGGTGTTGAATGAAGAACTTGAGGAAGCAGTCAGCAATGACATCGAGGCATCGGAGAAAGCAAAATAACACAGAAAATTTGAGAGATTTTATCTCATTAGGCGCTCTCCTTAAGAAGATAAATGTCTCATAAAATTTGTAGCATCTGAGTCTCGGCTAAGATGCTACAATTCTTATAAAAAAACATTTAACATAACACCTCCTGATCCCTGGCTCGACGCCGATGTCTATCAAAATCCATACATGCTCGAACAGGGGCAAGCACGTTAGTTAGGGCAAGACATTCAAGCTTCTGATTCATTTTTGGATTTTCCGCTGTAATCCAGAAGGCTCCAAAAGTTGATCGGACTGAGGTAATAGGCTCCCGCATCAAGATCCCGGTTGATACACTGAAGTCTACATACATTTCTGTGGTAACACCTCCTATGGTCTCTCGAGGGCATTTTAAGTCTTAATCTCTCCACTCCATCCAGGTGTTCGTTAACCGTACTTGCCAGAGCGCTGTCTCCCAGTGGATACCAATTAGCGATAGCCACTTTCCTAGCAGGCTCCATGGGTTCTACTTTCTTTTACGTTCTTGACCATCCGATGAGACCGTTCTTGAAAAATGAACTGGGTAACTGTATGGCGTAAGGTGTGATCCAAATACTTAATCACATGTAAGCTCTGCGGAGAAGAATATATAGGCGAAACGGGAAGACCTCTGATATGCAAGTTTGGGGGACACCTGTATGACCTGGAGCGATCAAGGCGTGAAACGCCCTTGGAAGATCACGGGAGACAACGCCACGAAGATCTGGAGTCACCTACTGCACAACGATGGTCTAAATGGACGGATGTGGTGTAGAGGCAAATTGTGCGCTACCACACATATCAAATATGGCTCGCGGATCGAATCACGCATCGAAATCCGCTGGCTGAGGCCAATCAAGAATTTTATCCCTCCGGGTTCGATTGCGCGATGCCAAATCACAAAAACAGGATTAAACATCTGCAAATAATTGATCCTTCCGAGGCAGATAGAATAGAACTCTTGTACAGAGCCACACTGATTTGCTGTTTGCTCGATAGAAGAGGAGCTTTTAGCACGCTCAGCTTAGTTCATAATTCAGGGCAATACTACATTGGTCTGATATTCATCATGTTCCTCGCCACTTATTGTACGACGTTCACGCTTGGGCTCCAGATGCAGGGAAATACGGTAAGGTCATCCATCAGTGCTCTCAAACTGTTTCGTTCACATAAAGGGCGACAAGAAGGATTAATATATCCTTCGTAGAAACAGAAACGTCTCAACACTTGGCTACGACTAATTATCTCAAAAGTTTCCACTTCAATGGCTCTTGTTTAGCTGTAATTTCATACGCAGTATATCGCGCAATCATTTCAATACTAAATTACCCATCTAACAGTAAGTGAACTTGAAGCATTTTCGGGCTCAGAAGTATTTATTCATGTTCATTCAGTCACCTGGTTGATAACTAACTTCTGAAGAACTCTACAAACGCGTAGCAACGGAATCCATTCAACGAGTTTGAACACACTTCCTACTTACTATCATTCACTACATACCGAAATCCTTTCAAAATTTGAGGGAATGCATAATTGAGCTCTTGAAACTATTCAGAATGACGTCGTACGAGAATCACTTCCGAAAACATTCCCCTATATATCGTTTTTACTTTACCATAGAATTTTTTCCTGATTTTGAACTTATTATTAATCGATCTCGCTGCAGGGTCAACCTATTTCCCGTCGAGTACGTGGATTCCTACTCTCAATACGAGTTAACAAATCGTCGTTACTTCAATGGTTTTTTGGTAAAGAACTGATGAACACCCAAGAAACCATCAAGATGCGGTTAAAAAAATACGTGAGTTGAAGCTTCCGGCTTTCTTTTAACCATGAGGGCTTCAGTAGTGAGCGGTTGTCATGAACTTTTCACGAAACCTCACATAAGTTTTATTGGGCTGACGTTTTGGCAGAATCGGCTTATTAGAGCCTAAAAAATCGTAACAATTTGTGTCTATTCGTCCCAGCGCACGCAAGAGAAGGGCTACTCAAGTAGCTTTGTGAATTCAGAAATCACCAAGAAACCGATAATGTTAGAATGTCCGGAAAGTGATAACATTTTGCTTCTCATTTTTTGAAGCATGTTGCCTGCGAATGCACAAGAGGAGGACTTTAGATTCGATAGAGGGGAAGGGGGCATTGTTGATAGACGATTTGTTTGATACTACGGCTGATCGGTATTTGACGTGGTCGTTCGAAGTATGCAATTGTGGACCGAACGATGTGCCATCGACAATACTATAGGAGCCTTCTGCTTTACCATCACGCAATGTTCGCTTCAACACTCAGGCTTGGAGTGAGATATTGTGACAGAATGGCAGCAGTGACCCCCACTTGTCACCCCCCATAAATGGCACGATCGCTTTCTCGGAGAAAAGATTTGGTCGACAAAATTTGTCGACCACTGTCCTCTAATATCGACACTGTTCTGGCCTCCCGTCAGAGCAGTTTTACTCGAAAGCTCACGAAATGGAAAAGACTATCTCTACTCCCCAATCCATCATCCACGACGTTCTACGCAAAAGGCGCTTTCGAAACTGGACTCAGCAAATATCGCTCACTCCTTTATGAGCAGAGCATCGAGTGCAAGTCAGTGTGTGCCAGAATCTCCTCGACTGTAAGCGAACAACGACAACCGACTTCATTATTGTTTAGAATAAAAATTAGGCATCACACGAAAATCGACACAGGAAACCGCAATGCTTACCAATGGACGTAAGGCTACAGCTCGCCACAAAACTAGGAGACACGGACGCCAAGAAGGACGTCAGCTCATTCCTCCTCTGCTCAACCGTGTGTTTTGCTGTGAGATCTTACCAGAGTGAACTGTGATAAACGCAGGAGTACTCTGTTGCGGGCTAAGAGAAATAGTGATTTGAGCACCCATTTCGCGCCGATGGGATGTTTGCATTCGTGATGGATAATGCTCGACCACCCCACGCGACCACGCGAAGACGTCCTTGGATGAACTGCAGAGACTTAATAACCAAACTACCCCACCCTCCGTTCACCCAAATGACATACTTTTAGTAGCCCGTAGACCTCCTCTCGAGGGAAGAAATTCAACAATCGTAAGTAAGTCGAATAGGTAGTAGATTAATGGATTGCGTCGCGCCTCTCTTCATTTTGGAAGAATTTTTCATGGAGAGAAGTGTGGTTAGGAAGTGCCAATATCTTGATCACTGAACTGAATTTATTGCTTAGCTATTTTGTGTTGAGAAACTCGACTGATTTTTCTCAAAACTTCAGTTTTGAAAAAAGTTTTGACGAGTTTTGAAGCGGAAGGATGCGCAACGCGACGAAACGATATCGACTCTTAGTACCTCATTTTTCGAATATTCTTTGTCCCGACACTTACATCGACGTAGTCTTCACCTCCTTCCTCGATTTTCCTCCGCTACTTTCTCGATGATGTGAAGATTAAGAACAAGTCTTGCTGCCTTTGGGCGAACTCTTGGGGCGGATACAATAATCAAGGAAACATCGAGCTCGTTCATGGAACAGTCAATCACATCCTCCATTTTTGATGCTCCCAATACGTCAGTTCGAAAAACGGTGTAGCCTCGCAAACATCCGCCTTTGGGCGCGTATGGTGAGTCCTTTTCCGGTAGCGCTCATCTTTTAAACATTTCATACATGACAGTCTCCCAAATCACGACACTTAGACAGGTCAAACCCCAAAAAGGTTCTCTTGTCTCGCATACTACCCTTTTCCCAAATATAATTGCTCGGGAAGGTGTACGCTGCGGAACCTGCAGAAACACGACGAAAATGACTGGTAACTTGCTTGTCTGTTCTACTCCAATGAGAGGAGTTCAACTCGAGTAAATACATGGTATCTAGATAGAACTCGAAAGCTTTATAAGCTTCTTGACGTGAAGAAGTTATAGCGAAAAAACGAATGCCGTGCGCTATTTGCGCACGGCACGAGCTTCGCCACACTTTTTTCTGACTAAATGGTGTTCAGCGGGGAAAAATTTTTGTGATTCTAGAGTATACGTGAACTTCACATTACGAGTGCTGAAGCCGCTGAGAAGAGTCGAATCACCCCTCGTAGCCGTTTTTCCTCTTACATGATGGTTTGAGCTAGGATCTCTACGATCAGAGCGATATCGTGAATTGTAGACAAAAAAATCACAAAACTCAATCGGAACCTATTTGACGAGGGTTTTGTAGAAAGGATATAGCCGAGGGTCGAAGAATTTTCTAAGGATACGTTTTCAAAACTACGACGCACTCGCTCACGAATGGGAAAAGATCAAGACTGGTACTGAGGGAATGTTCGCGATTTTATCCCAGCTTCCGATCCTCCTACGAGTTTCCCGAACTACAATGTGATGGGTAGCTGGACATAGCCCATACATTAGAGGAACGTCTGCGCCATCGAAACGCACCGTTGTTGCTACTCCTGAGAAATCATGAAAATAGCCCGAGGTGGATTTCCTCGAAAAACTCTGCATGCCACCGTCGATGAGTAGTCGAAGCGCCTTCGAGCTATAAATAGTACAGGAGAGGATATAATTGAACCCCGTGTGTCCATTTTGTAGATGCCAGTAAATAACTCACATGAATTCACCATGTATGAGTAGGAACTACGGTTTCTGTGGCCCAACTCTTTTGTTACCATATTTATGGCGCACCCTGTACTGAGTAGGAACCAGAAGCTACCGCTTCTGTCTAGACTGTCAAAGGTATTTATCAAACCGATGAATGTGAGACATAACGGCATTTTGTACTCTCGCGATACTTCAAGAGATCTTGTAAGAGTGTGGATATGATCGATTGTACTGAACCCTCTCTGCTTGCCGCACCAATCCGTGCTTGCTCGCATGGCTGTCCTCCATCTAATATTCGGCCAATCCTAATCAGGATGGTGCATGTGAGAAGCTTGTAGGTGGGGCATTAATTGCCAGACATCAGGCAGATAGGGCATTAATTGCCAATATCGTCGAGATCTCTCCTCCTGTACAGCAACATAGTCGTGCTAGTTTTTCGACGAGGGCACTTTGCATTCCGACAGGCACTGCGTGAAGAGCCTAGTCAGAGTTCTGACAATAAGGGGAGGGGAGACGATTCGGGGCCGCCACCAAAAACCAAGCCCCTCGTTCACTTTGTGCTAGCCCCGGGCACTCAACGCCCACGTCATAGGCTGCCAAAATTTCAGGGCTAAAACTGCTTGTACAATAGGAGAAGGACTACAATGGCGATCTGTACTTTCAACGCACGGACGCTTGCAGCGGAAGCGTGTCTAGAAGATTTTGTTATGCAAGCTGAGAAGATCAAGCGCGACGTTATCAGACTGACCGAGAAGAGAGGGATAGGTGTCCTCGTCAACACGCACTTGGCCGCGAGCATCGATTCGTACGAAAGTTTAACAACCCGAATTAGACTTTTGCAATTGAGAAGATGTGGCTAAATTCTGGCTCTGATAATCTTCGTTGTTTTGAAGTTATTACGAAGTGGAACAGAAAGCCCAACAATAAAACATCATTGTCTATTATCACCCAGCTCATCCTTTTCACATAAAGCGAGCGGTTGTTAGGAATATGTTCCGCACCGCTAAGAAGGTTTGCATTGGGGAGGATGAGCGAAAAGAGTCGATTATAATGGCACGCGATGCTGATGATGAGATGAATGGCTACCGCAATTTTCCAACTACAAGACGAGCACCTTCTGATGGCGTGATCCTCAGACATGGTAGTACTTCGATCGATCTCTGGCCACCCCAGAGGTCAGTGCCACTATCAGGAAGTGTCTGAAGAGATCGGACTTGGAAAATGCGGTTGCTATTATTACCGTACCACCCCTCAATCTTGAGAAGCGCCTGGTTCGGAACAGGCTGTACGATTGCTTATGTACAACCTCAAACTGTGTGGTTTGTACAGCTGGGAGGGAAGGTGATTTTAACATGTCTGGGGTGGTCTACAAAATTAGTTGCCGTGATTGTGGGGATGAGTATATTGGAGAAACGGCAAGACCACTCCACGTGAGGGTTAAGGAGCACATAGATGGTATAAAGCGATTGAACGAGTCCACTGCCTTAGGGAGCCAACGAATTCAAAAGCACAACGGAAGCGTTTTTGAAGTCACCGTGGAGGTCGCGGCACAGGAATCGCAATTATGCGCGCGTAAAACCCTCGAGGCATTTTGGATACAAGTCACCGATCCAAAAATGAATTGTAGGAAAGAATGCCTCGCAGACACGCGGGAGCTGCGGCCTTATATAAAGTTGGCCTTCCCATAGAGACTCTGAATGAGACCTACCCCAGCTGAGACTGGTCGATTATTATCATCGATTGCTGGATGGTTCGAAGAATCCACCAAGCTACGGTGGGTGGTTCTCTTTTAATCACCCGCGTGCCCTGGGGGGTCTCTAACTTCAGTGTGGCAGTGGAGGCGTTTGGTCGGATAGTCATGAATCGTTATGATTATTGTAGGCTCTGAAGAAGGCGACTCCGCCGAAACGTCAGCCTAATAAAGCTTGTCTGCAAACCTCGTGACGAGTTAAAGAAAACAACTCAGTAACATAATCTTCGTTGTCTACGCACTAACATCAAGCCACGAAGAAGAGGGGTTGGAAGCGTTCGATATGGATCTGGAGAGGCTCTACATAGAAGACCATACTTTCTTCAAATTCACTGTTGGTGATTTCAACGCCAAGATTGGCCCCAGAAGAAGTCTGAAGGGCTCCGCATCGGGACTCACGGAATGGAATGAGCAGGGTGAAAGGCGTGTGTGTTTGTCATGTCTACCCACGCCATCCATATGGGAACTCGCAGTTCCAAAAGCCCTCTCATTTGCGTTGGATAGTAGTAGTCAGCTGGTGGACAGTTCCATAATGAAATAGACCACATCACCTTCAATCGGAGATTTGGCCTACCCACGTCGCTGCTGTTCCAGAGTTCTACACGGAATCGACCATCGTCTCCTCCACGCCAGGTTCTGCTTCTCAAAAGTGGAAAGAGAGCTATGAAAATTAGGAAACGAAGCTTCAAGACCTCTATCAATTACTGCATCTCAAAGGGGAACGGGGAAGATCATCCACAACTTTCACTGGGATCTCTCCAACGGCCACGTCTACCTGCCTACTTACCATCTTAGGCAAGACGAATATATCGCTCCATCGGTTCTCCCTTCCGGGGTTCGACATGCCATCACGTCGATGAAGAATTGTAGGGCGCCCGGCCCCGATAGGACCGAACCAGAACATCTGATGAGCCTTCCAAAAATATTATACTACTGATTACATCGGCGTCTGGCTGCGCAATCTGCTGTTCGTAGCAAACATGCCTGCTCACACGTACGTTCCGCCTTACTCGGTTTTCGCCAACTCTATATAAGGCTGAAGCTTAGAAATGATTGCGAGGCATTCTTCCCTGAGCAATGAATCAGAGAATCGAGTTCAACACAAACCCCGCTGACTAGTCGCGGGGATTCATGATTTACGAAAATCCGTTGCGGTACGATGATACCCTCCCCCTCTAAAACTAGTACATAGTGCAAAGAGTCGGGATAGAGTCAGAGATTGAAAAGAATCCACTGATCATTCTCTTCCTTCAAGTACTGGGCACAACAATGTTCCCGTGGGATATATATGTTCAACAAAGAAAACATGTTATAGCGTCGTGCTTGTAATGCTATTCGAAGCAGTCTCACTTCAATGTCCAACACTGGAGACGCCCGTGGGCCGCTGAAGAGATCGCAAGGCTTCTTCTTTGTCCACTTCGTCAAGTAATCCACTTTTGCCGTTAGATCATAGCGTCGGACTCACGCTATGATCTGACGGGAGTGGATTACTTGACGAGCTAAGACAATATTTCGCTTCAGCAATAGAACTTCTTGATACTGAAGTGGGACGTAGCGAGTCGTGGGAGAAAGTGCCTCGCAATCACGCGGGTGCTGAGACCTTATGCGAGGTTGATCTTACCACAGTGACCTTAAATGAAGGCCTTCCACAGCTGACCCTTTTCGGTCGCTACCATCGTTTGCTGGGTTATTCCGAAGAAACCACAAATCAATGTGAGTAGTCCTACATTCAATCACCGTGGATTCTGGGGTTCTGGTGACGACAGCTGAAACTCTTTATCGGATTATCACTAAGTTACGATCCATTTCGGCTCTGAAGAGAGCGATTCCACTAGAACGTCAGCTAGGGAAAACTTATTCGCAAAACTCGTGAAGAGTTCATGAAAACAATCCAGTGAAACGTAAGTTGAAGCTTTCCCGGAAGGTGCTAAGCCGTCTTGGAATTAGTGTCTTCTAGCTGTGATGTGACCGGACCCAGTTTGTTTCATGCTTTTCTAACTCCTGATCGATTTACTTCAATCGAGTTCACTGTACATATTTCAGGACAAGTTGTCCGAGTTGAAGAAAACATTTGCCAAGAACTTCGTAACTTTCCAAACAAAGTTGCTCAAGACAGAAGAACCGAAGGTGAGAGCTGATTGGTTTTTGCAGTATACTGCTGGAGCATTTTTAGTGGTAATTTCAGCATCAAAAGCTACCCATGATTGACAGCAATGAGGAAGAGGAGGCTATGCGTAAAGTAAACGATCCTATGCTGCATAACATAGTCATCGACCTTTTGGAAGGTGTCCAGGCTATCAGGCAAGAAATGCTTATGCAGGAGCATGTGAAACGAATTCGAAGAGAATGGCAAATGTTGGCCAGGTCTGTAGAGTTATACAAGCTAAACTTGCCCTAACCACAAGCTTGACGTCGTTAAGGAGACAAATTAGGAGGTTTCAAAAAAATTTCTCGATTAGCTCAATATGATTTTCTCAGGTTCATTCCATTTAGAATGTGAGGCCACACGTTTAATGCATCAACTCCCTTCTCCGAGCTACTTTCAGTAGACACATGATCAACTCATTCATTCAAGAAAACCTAAAGTTAACTGGTACTAATCAATCCCATTTTGAGATGCACTTACATGACTTTTTTTCAATGTCGGCGTTTTCGGTCGATGCATATACTGCTCTGTATAAATATACGTCCTCTTATACACGGCCCCGAAACTCGTAACTCTTTAGAAAGTCGTGGCATGTATTAATCTAAGCTTGCTTACGATGCCGAGTTTCAAATAGAAAAGTGCTTGAATTTTTATCTTCATACGCGGGAGGAACGTCCACTTCGGGAGAAACAATAACAACTCATAAACAACGAGGTCAACAAAAATGGCAACTTACAAATTTGATAATCTAGTGCCCCTTCACTTCTTTGAATGAGTTAAAAGATGCGACCGTCCATGCTTTCATGGAGATTGTCAACAAGCCTTCGTTCAACTTGGTGCCATGCTTTGATAATGGCTTATTCAAACTTCTTGACGCCTCAAAATTGGCAGTTACTGCCGTACATCCTTCTCACCATGAACTGCATACATTTTCCATAAGATTGTAGTCAAGACCCATAGCGGGCCAAGGAAGAAGAGCGATCTGATAACATCTAAGCCATGCTCCCGTGCTTCGGCTGAAATCTCTCGGGACGTACCTTGCCTAAAAACAAAGTTTTGCCGCCGATTCTGGCACCAAAACGAAACAAGTGCGTGCCTCATAGCAACCCGATGGCCGGGATACTCTTAATTCCAATGTGACTGCTGCCCAAATCATCATGCCACCTATCTTGAAGTTCCGTCGTGAAAAATTCCTTTCTGAGATGGTGCCCATCCTAGAAAAAAGTTTCTCCTTCTCGAGAAAGTGCCAACGAGAAAACATATAACAAAAGAAGATTGCGCCTCTAGAATGAATAGCCGCCTTCTGCCAGTTAGAAGGAAGATATCATTCCCGCGCTTGAGTTTGCTTTATGATGCTTCTCGTGGAATCCGCCGCTTTTTTCTAATCTAGAGCAGTAGAGAACATCCTGTAGGCTAGTTGGTAGTATAAGCACAAGGATTCTTGAGAAATCTGTTGACGACGTCGTGGCAGCGGCCCAAATCCTGTGTGTGATACATCGTTTAGACGGCCTTGCAAAGTTCGACCTCTTTCAAATTCCGACGGTGGTTTTCCTGGCATAACCTGGAAAAGAAAAGCGTTACATAAAGACAGCAGGTATGCCAATGGAAATGTGTGGACGAACACATAGTGTGAACATGGTGAGGAGTTTGCGGAATTGGTCAGTGAGACTTTTTCAAAAAAAATGGTGTGCAAACTTCTTGTGACAATTGACAAGTGTAGCTTTTCCAGAAACAATGGGAGTAACGAGTTTCATAGCCATTTATGGGCGGGCGTCTATTTATGCAGAGCAGTGCATGCCTACCTATATAGCAGAGATGCAGCAACGCTCGAATCGGGAAGCGATCACTTTCCCAATAGCAAGGGAATGCTTTGAGGCTCCGCACATTGACCGCTCGGGAGTGATGGTGCTAATGAAAGTCTTTCAAATGATTCTGAGTATTGGATGCGGTGAAAATGTCCTATGCCGTCTAATCCAATATCTGAAACCATTTCGGAAACTTTTACTGTAAAGAAGGCTTTGTGATGAACCTGTCTTTATGTTTCCCCCATCTGCCCCTAACTTGAAGCTCTGCAAGCATTGTCTAAGTATTTCAACAATTTTCAGAATGATGGAAAAGATGATCATGTGGGTATTCATTGTGTGTACGATTCTATTCGCCTTATTTATGCTCTACGATCGACAAGATCCGCCAGTGATCACTGATGAATACATGAAAGAGAAGGCAGACGCTTGATACCTAACGCTCAACATTTCAACGGGGCAATCCTTTCTATGAAGTCGATCACACTAGTAATGTATATGTTTATGTCTTTGCGTTTATATTCGTGAACTGGCAAGTTCAATAGAGCTCGCCGAGTATGTAGTATAGTTAAAGTTATTATAATACATCTTGTCAGAGTAACAAAGAGCCGATAAACACAAATTCAACTTCTCATTCTTTGAGAACATTGAAACAGACTGAAAACCCTTCTAATCCGAAGCAACCACCAAAAGGATTAGGAATGCGTCAAATTTTCTCCATATATTCTCGAAAACAGTCCACTCAAGAATTGCAGTGTTTCAAAGGCACAGTTCACGATAAAAATGATGTCTGAGTTCCCCCTTTAGGAATACCCAGTGGCCCCAAAGGGTAACGGGAAGGACGCTGTCAGGTTTAAAAGCTCAGGCATAGTGGGAGCTTCGTAACCGGTTCACCCGGATTGCCCTCCCCATCCCCCCATCCCCTCCCCCTTCGACCGATGTCACGTCGTCAGACGAGTGTCGATACGATACAGATTGAAAATTTTCGCTTTAGGACCCACATACAATCAGCTGATCGCTGAGTGACGAGGCAATGATTTTCTCCTGTTTTTTTGTTCTTTGTTATTCTTTTTGCTGTTGCGATCCCTTATCTACTTCTCTACCCCAAGAGGCTGAAAAAGTTGGGCTATTTTTGCTGTTACTAGGGTTTTTTGTTAATTTCGCTTAGGAGTGAATGAATTTTGGCCTACCGCGGTCAGTTAATCGCACAAGGACCCACACGTACACTGAAACACACTGTATAGCTCGTTCAAATGTTCCAATCTCCTTCATTTTTCTGATCTCACTCTCGCCAACTCTCGTCCAGCCCTCTTTTTAATGATTTTTTCGAAGCGTTTTCACTTTTGGAGCATCGAGCATCGATTCACGCAGCTTTTTCGCCTTTATCGCACTATTTTCCATCTTATCTTCCATTTTTCGTCATGATCTGGATTACCCAAAATTATCGTGAATTATGGCTTTAAGGGTCGCAGGTTCATTCCAGGGAAAAATTTCAGAAATCATATTGGTCGTGAACCTTACCTTTAGGCTATCCAGAACCGTGTTACTATGCTACGTGGTGGCAGTTGGAGTGGAACAGGGAAACTCTTTGGATCAGTGAATTGCCTGCGTCGTATTCATGTCTGCGTACAATCGTATCAAAGAACAATTTTACGAAGGTGTTTTTGTAGAAGCCAGACAAACTGAAGCTCGACGGATGTCCAAGCTACGAACGTACTCATTTCAATCCATTTGATTGAAATCTGAAAAGATGAAGCCACTGACCTGACACAGCACTTGACTTTAGAGGGACCGCACTCATTCAGAACTGTGTCGGAAATAGTGTATCGTTTACCGTGCCGTGACGTAGTCGCAGCGACAATCAGAGCTGAGTCAAGGAGTCCGTTAGCATGAGCGTAACTCAAGCTTCAATCTTCGCCCATCCTTGCCACTCAGTTGAAGGAAATAAAGAAGACGTAACAAAATTGCAACCTACTATGCCTACCATATCGATTCTTACTCTTCACCATTCATTAAAACTTACCTTTACCCAATATTTGCTAGATCCCATTCCGTTCAATCCTTTTATCTTTCTCAAAGTTGTAGATGTATCTACAGGAATGTACATTAAGGAAATGAAGATCTCTCTTCGAAACAGCCGTTACCATGCGTGGTGACGGCGAGCCGTCTCACAAGCCCTCCTACCGTTCCCGCGCGAAAGATCACGTGCCCAAAATCGCGCATGAAACCATGCTATATAAGCTGAGGGCAGGAACGGAAGACACCCTACTGTACTAACGATCGCCCTCTCCGCTGCCTTCAGATATCCTCAGTTATTCGAAGTGTATGTAACTGCTTTGCTAACCTTAGATAAAGTTTCTTATCTAATTGTTGGTGCTTGAGGCAATCTCGAGTATATTGGTCGCGTAAAATAGTTATCTGCGTGGCAGGCTCAAACACTCGCGTACAAAGGAAAGAGACCCCCTCGCCCGGCAAAACTGAGGTGTGGACGCCCATAAGCAGAAGATTCGTGAGCTCTCGAACTGGTTATGAATTCACGTTTGCACCCTGCTTTGCCTAAAACGAAAGTTCATTTGAATATCAGCCTGACCTATAATTGTGGTGACCAAATACAGGGTGCGCACTAAATACTGCAACACCCAAAGCCATATCTTTTCGCGGAGGTTGTAGGAAATGAAATGAATCAGATGTTAGACTCACCATTCCCAACGATTCTTTACCCTCTTTGGTGTCTTTTTTTTTTCATGGCAAGCTCCTTTCACTTCGATAACTTGCTTCAGTCGCTTTGGGAATGATCCGATTACAGATACGTACGCAGGTACTTTCACGTCTCATTTCTCCCATTCTTTGCAACAGGAAGCCTTAAGATAGTACGGATAGGGAAAGCGCAAGCCACTCCTCCGAATTACCCCACATAATGTAGTTTAGGGGATTAACATTGGTGGTTCAGGAAGCAGGCAACTCATCACTTGCGACGGACCCAGGCAAATCGTTCTCGCACCACGTCTGCACCTTGCTGGAAGAATCACATTTGTACCCCTGCATACAGCTCCAGTGAATTACTTATCATTCGGAATGGTTTTTAAGTAATATTCCTGTCTGATTTCGACTCCCGATCCGTCGAAAAGGAGCGGTGTCTTCCCAGTCGAAGTCACACCTGCCCAAGCGCCCAGAACATTACATGGGCGTGAAATCGATTGGCGACTGTTCCTTTGCTATCGACTTCCTTAGACTTCCTGGCAAACGACCGCTGAGCGAGGCAACCCGATGGTGCGTGTGATGACGACAACCGCCATTCCACGGAGGTGCAAATTCTCAATGGAAGCACCATGGACAAAAGACCTATCCACTTTCTTCAAACTGAATTTACCTGTAGGAAATTCTTGAGAAAAGTAGAGAAGAATTCAGCGAATGAGGAAATCTGTACTAAGCCACTATATTTGCCCATACGAAATTATTATATTATGCCAAAGTTGTGTTGCAGTACTTGATGCGGTATGTGCAATACAGCAAAAGGTGGTGATAAGTAGGCGGCAAATATCAAGCGAATTCAGTCTGAGCTTGAGTGAGTTGCAACGATCACGAGACTAATCAATCAGTGCACAACTTCGCATGGGTTGTCATCGGATTTTCAATAAAGCGACCCACTGTTATAGAACCATTCCATTGAGTAGAGTACTGGCGAAAATCTCTACAGTGTTATACACTTCTGGACATTATGCAATTCATTCCTTGAAGCCGAAATTATGTAAAGAAATTCGTTCACTCTCTTATTCTACTCGTTGGAAACGGATTATCAACTTTTCGGGAATCATTCCCTTGGCTCTAATTTTTCTCTGAATGCCTGGTTGCCTCTAGGATGGATCTATCCCATGCTCCGGTCCTATGATCAGTTTGACTACCAGAATATAAGCAACCAAATATGAGCTTGATTCCCGCAAATCGGTTATAAGAATGGTTCCGTTTCCCACCGCGCTCACGGCTTACAATTCAGAAGAGAAAGTTACTAACATGAGCAGTTGGTACTTTTGTAGCAACATACTCTCAGTTGCAAACTATCATTGATACCTTGAGCCTTCTTGGGCTGAAGTATATGTCAGTTTTACAAAGAAATACATATAACTTCTGGATAATCATAATCCAGTGTACAAACAGAAGGTTAAACAATTTATTCAAAGACCCAATTTCATAAATATTTATTGTTATTTACAGAACTCAAATACGATCAAGACTAAAAAACTATAAGAGTTAATGCTACACTGTAAGAGAGGTGCACACCCAGTAAAGACACAGTTGAGCGGAGCGCTAATGATTTGAAAACACAAGGCTGTAAAAAGAAATTAATACAGGGTAAATGATGCAATGGTTGTACCGTTTTCGAAAAGGCTTGTGAGAAAGCATCACAGAAGTAATTCCATCGGAAATTAAAGGTACTATAATCACTACTTAAGTGAAGTCATAAATTATATCGTTTCATGTTCAAAGCACATTTTATACAACAAAACAATTTTTGCAAAGAAACTTTGTCAACCTGACTGATCAAATGTTTCATAAAACATGGAGACCGATCCCGTAACGGGCCAGTACCGTTCATAAGAATTCTCCCCACTGGGCAACTTATGTGTTCCATTTCTACTTCATGTGAACTGGCTTACTGTTAGTTATAAAAGACACGCTTGCACATATTCGAACTAAAAACCTCGAAAACTATTCTATAAAGTATAAGGAAAAACACAGACAGAACTAGCTGCACATGGACAGAAAAACCCTCGCTACTTGACTGTTTTCGTGAGTATAAAATCAGCGACAAGTGGAATATGATCACTAGGCACATAATGATTCGGCCACGGTCCTAAAGTATTCTGTAGCATTCTCAAGCCCGGCAATCCTAACCTACGGAGCAGACGAAGTTCCGGAGTTTCGAATACTTGTAAGGCCTGCAAAAGTAATTGCTTTCAGAGAAATAGCTCCATGAGCAAAATCATTTCATAATTTATGGAAGAAAAAAGCTACCGAATCGACGCATTTCTTCTTCTCAATAGTGTAAAATATGAAATCCGGATTTGCCACATCTTTGTGATATGTAGAGACCTCCTTCTGAAAGATGGCTCATTTGAAACGACTAAAAAGTTCGTCTCTACCGCCTTACCAAGGGATATGTCAAGGACAATTATTAGAGCTACTCTTTTAAATAACTGCTCATGAAGAGATTTTTTGCTGGAATCTTTGATATGGCGTACTCACGAAACTAATCAGTATAAATTCTTAAATCTAAGTAACCTCTCCATCTTCATTGAAATGGTGGTACACCGACGCTAGTCGTAGAGGATGCGTGAAAAAGTCATTGTCAACGGCTTTCCTCGGAGCTGAAACCAAGAAGTTTAGTATATGTAATGTCTCTCCATGTAGTCTCGAAATATGTCTTCGTAATTAGGTGATCTCTTATCCCTACGATAAGCTTCGGGTCAGAACTCTAGGCATTTAACATCTTACAATACGCCAGAACTTTTCCTGGGGCGTGAGGCTACCACTAAACTGTGTTCAGCCAGCTGTCTGCAATATATTAGGCGCTCAAAAAACGTCAGCTGGGGTAACATTTGCCAAAATGTCGCCGTTGATTCAGAAAGAAAAAAAATTGGATATGCCTCAGATCGTGGGAACTTTTGAATTTTTTTCAAAATTATTCGGACCACTCGGTTACAGTTCATGATTAATGATACCGAATGAGTTCACCTTCACCTGAGAAATAGCCTGCGAAATATTTCGACTCCAAAAAAAAAAACATTTGGAGAAAGCTCAATTCCCAAGTGGAACTCGGTTGAATTCTATCAAGAAAAGATAATCTATTCAATCTAACTTTTCCTTGATGATGTTCATTTTATAGTATTGAACTGATGGATGAGAGTCAAACTAATTCCTCTTCTCAAGTCCAAGTGAATTTTTTTCTTATAATGAAGCTATTCAACAAAACTAGTTTGAAATATGCTCGAAATCCAAATCCCTGTCCGCCATCTGCCTGTGAGTGCGACGAGCAGCAGTTAAGCCGCCTTTTCATTAAGTTCGATAGAAAAAGCTGTGGCGGCTAGCAAAAAAATAATAATGTGTAACAGTCGGTCTCGTAAATGACCATGAGCTGTGCATACGCAGATTTCGAACCGATTTTGTATCCTGACATTTTTGTCACTACAACTACTAGTCATGAATTTCCAGTTTTTCAGCAAACAGATCAAAGTTGACGATTAAAATGTTGATGCTTATTGACTATCTATCCAATGAATATTCATAACGAGAAGCGAGACAAAAGCATCTATTAGGAAAGGCAAACTATTCTACTATATTTCAAAATACTGCTATCTCTGAGCTTCATTTAAACTTGTTGTCGTTTTGTGTACTTTTGGAAGCTCTTTGCTCTTCACTTTTATTGGTGAGCTTTCGGCATATAATGCCTTCGTCAGACCTTAATTATTTACAATACATTGCTGCATACAATCAGTCACTATCAGTTACAATACAAAACACATCGAATCATACCAGGTCAACCGGAAATGTTGGGGGAAAAGGGAAATAGACCTGTCAGCGGGATGCTCAAAGGGAAAATGGACACCGCTCTTGTCCGGAGGCGACTAAGTGTTATCACTCAATCAGTCTCAGTAGATCACGCATCTCCTCTTTCGCATTGATTTCCGGCTTGATGCGGTATATTTCCCGTGCCTCCATGATTTTCCTTTCCACTGGCCGTACCAAATATCGATGCAAAACCCTCACATCAAAGGATGGCTTGGCCAACGCTCTTCTATGTTCATCCAGACGGATCTTCAGCGGTCTCGCGGTCTCCCCCACGTAGTTCTCTCCACATCCTCCACATTGAATCAAATAGACGGTGCCCTGAAGTTCACAGATCTTCTCAGAAGTGCAGTATCGACACGACTGTTCGTGGCACCGTTTTTCGTAGATTCTGGACGATGTTAGGAGATCCTTCAGTGTCATTCTACTATATATAATTCTCTAAGTGTGTCTGTTGGTTTGTCGGTGTTTGTGTGTGTGTGTGTCGGTGTGTGTGTCCGACCGGAAATTCATAACTCCTGTCCCCGTGGACTTAGAGCGTTCAAAATTCGTAGAAGTACACGAGGCAGGATGGGAACGCTGATGACATGTGATAGAGGTGATAACAATTAGAAGGACTCGGTAAAGCACCTTAGAAGGCGAAAGCCGCATGATCCGCTACCTCCTTCGTATTAACGCTGGAGCATTGGTACTTTAGTAAGGGATATGGATTAAGAAGAGACCGTAGATGTTCAGTGATAAAGATCGATAACAACTGTTAGAGATAACAAGCCATAGTTAGTCATCAGGTCTACAATGTTTTTCATATTGACGGTGGAACACTTTAATAGGTGGTGTAGGATACGAAGGGACCGAAGGTGATTTGTGACAAGGACTGATAACAAACGAGCAAGGCTTAGAAGGCCAGAGCGAATAGGTTCGTTATCCCCTTCATGTCAACGGTCATACCTTGGTATTCAAACATCAACAGTCACGCCTTGGTATTCAAACATTGTTCTTCGATATTTTTCATGCAATAAGACAGGTAGATGCAGTGATAGGAACCGATATAAAGCAGTTCTCCATGACGAAAAAAATTAGTTTGGTTTATTTTTCGCTGTTGGACAACGACCGCTATCCAGCAAGTTTTCTGACTCAATGACATATCATGGTTTCTTTTTGTTTCGATATCTTTCGTTACTAAATTCATACGATCGCCAATGACCTGGAATTTCCAACAAGTGATAAATCCGTAGCGAAGAAAAGTTTGCTGATAACCAAATCTGATAATGTGCGACATAATCACGCGACAACATTTGTGAGTACCATTGAAGACTTTAATTGTCAGTCAGTTAGGCCATCATCGGGGCATGTCTTTGAGATAGAGAGCAATGAATCGAGACTCTCAATTATAGGCATAAACATCGGCACATACTGAATACACTGACACTGCCCTACTGGTCCTTTGTCAAATTTTGTGTCTGTGGAGGCACCATTTATACTGAAGAAGCAGTGGTGGGTTAGCCCGTTAATACCACTTTGCTATAAGGAGGGGCAAATTGGCTTCAGCCGATTTCTTATCATCGTTGTCATTGCACGTACTTAACCGTCTGATCGAATGTTCAACATTTCTCGGGGTAGGGTGTCTGACACAAGGAGGAGAGCCTGGCTTAGCCGGGCGATCTGACTGGTTACAGGATCATGTAAAACCAATTTGCGTTGCGTTTCAACCCGCTCGTTGAAACACCCTTGAAATTTTAATGAAATCACAACACCGCAAAGGGACTGCTACGTAGAGAGGCTGAAGCGATGACTGAAGCGTGTGAAGGACCAAATGGGAGCAATCGGTAACTGACATTCATTTCTAATTTTTAACAAAAAAAAATTGTCGGCATCTCATTGCGATGAAGATAGAATAAAAGACTAAAGTTTTCGGCGGTAATCAATCTCGTCTGAGGGGTGCGCCCCGCATTCTACTTCGATTCAGAATCGTAGTAGAGTAATGAGTACGTATGTGGGCAATATAATGACTTGGACTGGCCAGCCGATGTACAAGTCAGTGCTTTGATCCTCCCAGACGAGTCTAGTACCTATTCACTGACCCCGAAGGATGGAAGGCATCGTTGACTTAGCGGATATGAACCGGGATTCGAACCCGTGACAATGAGTGTGTGAAGTGCGCCACTTGCCACTACACCACCTCCGCCCTTTATTGCGATATGAGTGGTAAATAAATAATCAGATCTTTACCTTTCTCATCGATGAACATACTGTCTCGACCGATCCTTGCAGCAGATGGTAAAATGCTGTCGGCTTGAACGCACGGTCCTCCTTGTTGGCCTTGACCAGATAACTCATTCCGAGGTAAACCACGCAAATAGACGCTTTAATGCGAAGTTACACAAAAATATGCCTACCGGCAGCACATTCACACTAAAAATAATGAGGAGAACTTCAAAATTCACCTCGATTCGCTTATGTAAGTATAAACATAGGAAAGTGGCTCAATGTTGAAGTCCCCATTGATAATCACTGGACATGATGATTTTGTCAATTCCTGAAATCTATAATACTTAACCAACTACAATGAGAGAATGAATGCATCACGAAATGAAAATAAACGAACCCGTTGTGAAACGAGCAAACACAGTACATGTTCATAATTTCTTATGAGGTTATGAGGTTTTAGGGGAGGGGGAAATAATTGAAAACGCAGGTGAGAGGCTATCATACAATAAGGAAGGCAGGCGGCGGGGTTCTGAGGCGACACCACAAAGAAAATAAGGGGGAACTTCTGCAATATGTTGCTCCGCATATACTTGAGCGTGAGCCATGGGTAGATGAAACTTTCTGGATTAGATGAGACGCCCCGCACCACATATAATCCACGCTCACATAATCCTTTTAAGTCAGCAAATAAACGAAATTTTGATTTTAATTATTTAGCGTGTACATCACTACCTCCTAAAACTACTGAACTTGTTCCTCGAGCTCTATTCTCTTTCGAAAAAAAAAATCGGAAAGGGCCTAAGTGTTGCAGTCATGAATGGCGTACTAGAACACATGTGAGCGAGGTACTGAATCACGAAAACACCCACACCAAATCCAGCCTGGTACCGATTGACCGACCCCAACTAACCATATGAGGTCGATCAATCGGTACCAGGCTCGTAAGCGAGCATAAAGCATAGAAGTGGCCCTCGTCGATGCTTTTCCTGACGACCAGCCACTTCCAACATACGCATTCAAAGCCTCAACACGATTTGTAATAGAAGTTGAATGCGGGAGTCAACCCGAAATGAAATCGATCAATGGAATCGAAAAACTCTAATATAATCCTAGTATTAATCTACCAATCACTTTCGGAAGGAATTGGCCAGTACACCTATATTTCAAGTGTACTGTAAGTGCCGTAATATAATCGACCCTTACGATATATAAGCCACAAATGGTCGCCTGTTTGTACTCATCTAATTGGCACATTTTGGTAACTGAACTGGAATAGCTAAGCCAAGCTGGATCAAGTGGGGAATGAGCCGAGCTACTGGAAACACGTGAATTAATCAGGGCTCTGCGCGCAAAAGCGGGGAGTACGCGAAAAGTCTGTCCTGCGGGTATTACATAATTACTGTTCCCAAGGCGTTAGACAGTACTAAATTGAAGGGACAGCAGGTGGCAGATAGAGTCCGCCCTTGCGTAAATTGCTACCTCAGCTATAACGCTAAAATTTGGTTGGGATACATTTGACCCAATGCGGAGTAGATTCCGAACATTCGAAGCGGAGCGTGCGTAAACTGTGCCCCTTCAAGGCTAGTGCGTTACAGTTTGGAAAAGATACATGGAACAGAACGAGATCTTTAATGAGAGAAGGCATTTGCAGACTACGCCCACTGGGAGCGAGACATGCGCGAAAATTTGTTTCTCTTTATTAAGAAGTTCAGATTCCGAAGAAATACATATGTTAGGTGTCATCTCCAATTTAATAGTGTCAACTTTTTCCTTCTATCCTTTGCTCCATTCCAGCGTGTATCTCGGAGGCATGGAACTTTGGTTCAGG
Source organism: Haemonchus contortus (assembly GCA_000469685.2). Classification (NCBI taxonomy): domain Eukaryota; kingdom Metazoa; phylum Nematoda; class Chromadorea; order Rhabditida; family Trichostrongylidae; genus Haemonchus; species Haemonchus contortus. The sequence continues at coordinate 21,036,578 of LS997566.1, forward strand.
TCTAATTCAACAGATCAGCAAATTTTCGGCTCTTCCCAGTAAGGTATCCAACATAACATTCGAAGCTCCAATTCGGAACAACTTCTTCAGTCGTGGTTGTTCATCCTCGGCAACCCTCTCGTACTTCCCACACTCGGGGAAGAGGGTAGTCTTTTGTGTTGCTTCTGAGTGACGTTCTAGCTTCATCACTGATTTCGTCACCAACTGGGCCAACACTGGTACCGGCACTACTTTTGCAAAATTTCTGGGTCTTGTTTTCAACAGCGAAGATCGAGCTCGTGTTTTTTTCCAGACCTACACACGTGTAGCTACAGGAGCCCATTAAAACAAGCTATTACTAAGCAGCGCGAGTCGCAACACCCGAACATGCTATTGGGCCTCGTTTGCGCTAGTTACATGTTAACTAGTTTGAGCTTTTATTCTTAACACAATACATTGACAAACGTATCTTTTCGAGTTACGTTGCATATCTTAAAAAAGGGGGTCCCTCATGATTAGTTTTGTTCACCAAAAACTATGCTGCGAGGAAATTTTGGCCGCCATTGTTCGTCAAGGCGACACCTCATGCCTCGCAGCCACAATTTCTTTCCAGCACATTTTCTGTAGCACCATTTCACCCTTGATCTCCAGCTTCGATTTCTCCCAAAATCAACATAAGACAAAAGAAAAAATTTTTAAATGAATGTACAAAATAACCTACATCAATGATGTTGGCAAACAGCATAGCAAGTTGACCTATTTTAATGTCACCCCGAGCTGAGTTGAATATTAAATGTGTGTTGGCATAAATCAACTCTTGCCCAGTCTTCTTACAACGTAGTCGCAGGACCTGACCTGAAGTTATTTCAATCAACAAAATAAAAATTAGTTCTAGGGAACCCTACAAATTCAGAAAAGAAACTAAAGTTGAAATACTCGAAGGAAGAAGGATTGCGTACAACTCCTTGAGTGGCTTTTGATGTATTCTTGCTATGCTTGTATATATTTACGCGTCAATTTGGCTCACCCAACCACTATTTGTGTGTGTATCTACATGCGTTTGTATTTTAGGTGTGTGTGTATATGTATTATATGTATACGTGGGTAAATATTAGGTTGATGCATAATTATTGCGGATTTCTTCGCGGCTTTTTTTCTCTCGATAGAATTTGAATATTGAGTTCGGTTTTTTTCTAGAAATGGTCTACTTGATTTCCTCTACAAGAATATACTCAAAAAACCATCCGCATATTCGCGAAATTAGGCTTAACTACTTCGAGAAAGATTGGAAGGTGGCACAGTCATTCCGCGATCTCAGTAACTTTTCAGCGATCGTTCATTAGGTGATCTAGTGAAAGTACACATGACTTCCTGGCGGTCAAAACACGATTATTTTGATATTTTCTATTTCCCCTGCATTTTACCTGCCTCAATATATTAGGTTGATGCATAATTATTGCGGATTTTTTCCAGCAAATTTTACTTGAAGAAACTATAGAAATACTAAGCAAAGACATATTCAAATAATTACTCTGGAACTTATTCACCATCTACGTCAAGCACTGCTTCCCATTGATTAGTTATTCGGATCCCAAAAGCGAAGAAGTTTTGATCCTTACGGGCGATCCACGCCTTGACATCGGCCATCAAGTCATCCAAATCGACGTAACCTCTATTCTCTAGCCATTTTTTCGATGAACGGTTGACGAGATAATCCATAAAAGTTTCTGCTGGTGAATATGGCAGATTTAGGGGCAGATCCCATTTCTTGGTTGGCTCTGGCTGATTGTTCGATCGCCGAAAAGTTACTGAGTTCGCGAAATGACTGGACCACCCTCCAATCTTTCGAAGTAGTTAAGTCTAATTTCGCGAATATGCGGATGGTTTTTCGAGTATAATTTTGTAGAGGAAATCAAGTAGATCATTTCTAGAAAAAACCCGAACTTAATATTCAAATTATATCGAGAGAAAAAAGCCGCGAAAAAATCCGCAATAATTATGCATCAACCTAATATTAAAAACTAGTGTATATGCTTTTGTATGTGTACCAATCGATCACCAAGTCTACTCCAGCTTCCTCTTCTTCAGACAGCGAAGTTGAAACACTTGGTTGATTTGCCATACCTTTTCTACCGAAAAAGCAAGAAGAAACTATTTGATCGCAAATTTTCAAGAGTGGGACCGTAATTCCTTAATTTTTGCCTACTTCACAAGCACCGACTCTATCTAAAAGTGAGGAACTTGAAACTAGTCAACCGAAGCCGTTAATAATACTTATTAATGAATGATGGTAACACTACTATCGAAAGTTCTAGTTTTCATGACCATAAGTGTTTGGTAAATACTTTTACAAAGTGATGAGAAAATGTGTTAAGAGGGGGGATTACAGCACTAAGGGCTTGAGTGCAGAAAAGGATGGGTGCCGTTTTTGACCCTTCACTTTTGGAGCTCACGTCAAAAAACACTAGGCACAAACTCAAACTGTGCGGTTTGTCCAGCTGGAAGGGAGGGGGTGATTGTAACATGTCTGGGGTGGTAGAGTCTACTGCCTTGGGGAGTCACCGAGTTCAAAAGCATAACGGAGGCGTTTTTGAGGTCACTGAGGAGGCCGTCGCATAAGACTCGCAATTTTGCGCGCGTAAAACCCTCTAGGCTTTATGGATGCAAGTCACCGATCCAAGAATGAATCGTAAGGAAGAATGCCTCGCAATTCTCGCGTGAGCTACGGCCTTATATAAGATTGGCTTTCCTGTAGAGACTTCAATGAGGACGTACCCCAGCTGACACTGGTCGGTTGGTACCATCAATCGCTGGGTGATTTCGAAGAATCCACAAAGCTACGGTGAGTGGTTCTCCTTTCGATCTCCTGCGTGCCCTGGGGAACTCGGGCTTTAGTGGGTTGGCGGAGACGTTTGATCGGATAGTTCCGGATTGCTATGAACCTTTCAGGCTCTGCGGAAGGTGATTCAGCCCAGACGTCAGCCTAATAAAGCATACTTACAAACCTCGTGAAGAGTTCAAGGAAACAATAAACTCAGTGATAACAAACCCTATGTTTTGGCTAAGAAGCGTCTCTGAGCAGGATAACATCCTTATCTGCACTTCAGCGCTCAATGTTGAAAAAAGCGGAGGTGCCTTACTACATTATCACCTTTGGTTTTTGTAAAGACATATATAGCACGGTGCCAGAACAGATCGGAATCACAGTTTTGAAGTACCCACTTAACCCCACATTACTCACTTCACTCCGCAGTATTCACTCTACTAAATCAACCTACCCTCCACCGAGTTACTGCTTTAATTGTAAGAAGAAAATGTGGGATATAGCTGAGATTTCCATATCACAACCTTTATCGTAATCATAAAGTTTTACGGACGAACAGACGGACAAACATACGAACCGACACACCAAGTTACCGCTTTATGAATAAAGAGACTGATGACAGTTGGTAAAGTTTTGTGACAGACGATAATCGGAATGAGCGGTGAACGCAGTCAATGGATAAACTAAGCACATAGAGGGTTGTCACGAGGATAACAGGCCTAGATAGGGCTCAAAGTCTGGCCGACCACACCTCAATAACAGGAATGCTCACACACCATTGTAACCCAGCTTTTCGGAATTTACAATCAGCAATCCAACGTTCTGAGTCCCAATTCAGACTGGTTTTTTTTTCAAAGGTCGCTGATTACAGGTACCCTCCTCAAAATGACCACAGAAGTTGGGCGCGAGTCTAGTTTCCTGTTGATGTCTCAGTGTTACCGCTGATTCTTATGCAGCTTTCGAATATCGTTGTAGTGAATTAGGTTTTCCATTCGTGGATCTAAACACGTATACTTGTGAGTGGCTGCTTTCATAGTCGGCCGGCGGACTGACGTAAAACGAGTAAGTCGTATGTAAGAAGTCTACTTCTGTTGCATTTTTCTTCACGGTCAGAACCGGTCAGAACCGTGAAATAAAATGCAACAGACGTAGATTTTTCACATACAAACTAATTCGTTTGACGTCAGTCCGCCGGCGCGCCGGCTCCCTCGCCGGCCGGCGGACTATGAAAGCAGCCAGTGGTACCAATGGGTACCGGCATTATTATGTAATGCTTGATGAATAAGAACATTGCTTCTACAAATTTACAACGGCCGGCGGCCTCTATTGGTGCGGACGGCTGGCGAACCTTTTCTCTTTTGGCTCCCTCACTCCTTTCCTATTTGCGGCTGAAATTTTGCAATCAGAAATGTTGCATCACTGAGCCAGCTCTGAGCCAGCCAGGCATTCATATTATGTTTCAGGAAGGAAAGAAAGAGGACGTAAGGTGGACCATCCAACTCAATACACTAGTGAGACCTTAACAAACTCAATACCTATTTGATCTCTGTCCATAGAGGTGCCAGCAGCAACGAAATACTCAACGATCCGGTAACTGACGACGTCGAACTTGCTCTTCCTCACAAATACTGCACAGCCGTCATTCATCATACCAGTCCGCTTTTTGTAGTATGACAAGTAGCCGACTAAAACAGCATAGTACGAGATACATTACAGGCAAGCGTTCAGAAAGTGTTTAACTACAAAAATCGCTCTCGGCAAAATGGAACAACCACAAGTGCCATGTGCAATAGGTGCAGCGACCTGCGAGGAGCACAGTATTAAGGACGAAGAATATGCAAAAAGATGGAAAGGATGCTACTATATAACATTTGCTAGGTGGGGCTGTTAGTGTAGCGAATGTGTGTGTTGTGTGTATGTACTGGATGCGTAATCGTATCTGCATGAGTATACCTGTGGGTTGTGTGGTGTCCCTATACGATGCGTTTCATAAGAGTGAGATCACCCTCAAATTTGGTGTTTACAGGAAAGCAGCTAAGCAGATACGTTTTACGCACTACTATCAGATTCACCACCCTGAAGAATCCCCACGCACGAACATTGTTGGATCAAATTCTTCCATAACATTTTTATAAATAAATTTTGAATTTTAGGCCGTTGTATAAGTATAAGATCACTTTGAAAATTTGAAAAAAATTATCATTAGTAGCGACAAAAATTATTCAGTAGTCGACGGGTCTTCATTGTTCTAGCTCAATATCGAATAGCCTTCATGACATTTGAAACAAGGTCTTGAAAGACCTCGCCGGAGATTTCATTCAAGACTGCTTGCTTGAGCTCTTCTATCGTCTGGAACTGACGGTTGTTCGCATGAATTTTTTTCACAGCGATGCCCTACAGAAACTCGGGTTCGGATCGGGGCAGCAAGCTGGCCATGTCAGAACTTCCAAATTTTGAGAAAGGAACCACTCACTCGTGGAAAGGCTAACGTGGATCCCAGCAGTGGCCTATTGAAAAGCGTAGTTCGGACCACGCCGCCGGCTCAGAAATGGCACCGGGTGTCTTTGTAAGACTTTCTGAAAGTTCTTGGAATCCATATTAGAAATCACGAGAGCAGCCTCCAGCTTGACATCTTTGCAAAAGGCACCCTTATCATGACACTTCCTCCTCCAAAATTGCGACGACTTGAGTTGATCAGCTCTTTTCGTAAGTCACGCCAGTAGTAACTGTAACCATCGGGGCCTTACCAATTAACTTTCTTTTCATCGAAAAATACGACCTAAAAGAGACTGAATGGCTAATCGGTAATACAGGCTGACTTTAATCGCAAATTCAACTTTTGCCTTACTGTGGTTATCGGTAATCCTCGGAGCCCCCTTTATTGCTGCCCTGAAAATGCTGCTGCTTCCTTTCATAGCTCTCCACTCAGTAGTTTTGGACACCGAGAGACCCAACTCCGATGGAACTTTGTTCAACGCCAAGAGCAAAGTGCATATTGCTTTCAAACATATTTGCGACTTATTCCCTCCTCCGCAGATCCCTCCACGTGCAAATTCTTCTGCACTAGATTGCGGAACCGTCGTGCTATCGGGGGTAATCCAATACTTCATAATTGGCGAAAAAAATCGAAAAATAATAAACATAAATGTTGGAGGCACGGTTTACGATAAAAATGGTTACTGAGTTCCTCTCTAAGGAATACTCAGTGGCCTTCATGGGTGGTAGAAGGGACCCTCTTACTCCCAAAATTACGACGGTTAGGGCATAGTGGAAGCCCACTTGCTAGCTTAAGTGGCTTTCCCGCCTCTTTATCGATGTCATGTTAGACGAGCGTCGAGGTAATACAGATTGCCATTACTCATTCTAGAACCCACACACAATCAGCTGATCGCCGAGTTATGAGGCGATGTTTTTCTCCCGATCTTTTTTCATTTGTAAATCTCTCTGCTGCCGCGATCCCTTTTTTGATTTCCTACCCCAAGAGGCCGAAAAAGATGAGCTAATTCTGCTGTTACTAGGGTTTTTTGTTTACTTATGCTTATAAGTGAATAAATTTTTGTCTACCGTAGTCAGTTATTTGCACCAGGACCTACACTTACGCAATGACTCACACATTGCATAGCTCTCCAAACGCTCCACTTTTCCTTATTCTTCTGGTCTCTTTCTCGTCCAGCCGCTTTTTTAACGGTTTTTCGAGGCCTTTTTTCACTTCGGAAACACCGATCCACGCAGCTCCTTCGCCTCCATCGCACTATTTTCCATCTTCCATTTCTCGTCATAATGTGTGTTACCCAAATTTATCGTGAACTTTGCCTCCAATATGAAAGTTGAGTAAGCCAAAGCACGTACAGCACTGGTCAAGAAATCACCTTAAACCTTTTTTCTCATAACTCTTCTCAAACTCGATATTTTTGAACGATTTTTTGGTATGTTGACGACAGTAATAGCTCCTGATGAAGGAGTCAGAAATGAAGAAGGAGAAAGGGTCCTTGCCCTGTCCATAGAACACGACTTGGCAGTCTGCAGCACCTTCTTCGCGAAAAGGAAGTCCCAGATGGCAACCTACAGCAGTGGAGGGGAAGAAACGGAAAAAGGTCATGTGCTAGTAAGAAGACGATCATCCCTCAAAACTGTAAAGGACATCAAGTACTGCCCGGAGAAGATCTGGCTCCACAGCACAGACCTCTTTTAGCAGACATAGCCATCGATCTTCCTAAGAAATCGATGTCAAGAACGGAACGAAGGATCCGGTGGTTGAAGTTGCACCACTTCGAAGGAGAACATCTCCATGGGAAGGTACTAGAAGCTGGACTTCCAAATCTCGAAAGCCGATCAAGCAGGCTTGGAGCAACGCTGTGAAGGTCATCCTGCGATGAGCAAAGGAAGAGCTGGGGAAACTCGTGGTGATTTCCGAGGGCACAAGGAAGCATGGTTGTGGAATGATGAGGTCCAACGAGTTGTGAGGCAGAAGAAATCGGCTTACAAGCGCTGGCAGAAGACACGTGCTCAAGAGGACCTCGTTGCCTACAGAACTTACAAGAGGGTGACCTAGGCTGCTGTCGCGAAGGCGAAGAACACGGAAATAGACGTCTTGTATTAGAAACTCGACAGTCGAGAAGGAGAGAAGTTTGTCTTCCGCCTGGCGAAAGCGCGTCACCGCGCCAATCAGGACATCGAGGTAGTGAAGTCCGCGGGGGGAACAGCGAGGGTGCAATCCTGAGAAAGCCTAGCGAGGTCAGGCGTAGGTGGAAGGAGTTTTTCGACGGGCTCCTTAAGGAACAATTCGCCCGTAAGAACAGCTCCCAATTAGAGGCATCGGCTGGTCCTATCAATCTCTGGACAGAGAATTAGGTGCATAGAGCAATTCGAAAGATGAAGGTTGGGTAGGCAACTGGACCGGATGGAGTACCGATGGAGGCATGGAAAGCGCTCGGAGAGCACAGGACAAAGTGGCTCACCCGATTCCTGAACACTGTCACCGCCGAAGGAAGAATCCCAGATGCGTGGAGGAGGAGCACTATCGTTCCAATCTTCAAGCAGAAGGGGGACGCGGTGGAGTGTTTCAACTACCGGGGGGTCAGGTTGACTGCTCATACGACGAAACTGTACGAGCGGCTGGTCGACTAAAGATTGAGAAAATTGGTCCCATTCCCACAAAAGCAGTTCGGCTTCATGCGTGAAAGGTCTACAACGGGCGCCATCTTCATAGCTAGACAAGTTATGGAGAAGTATCAGGAAAAGCGTAGACCCTGCTACCTAGCCTTCCTCAATCTGGAGAAGGCTTTCGACCGTCTCCCGCGACAAGTCCTCTCGAAGACGCTCCGGAAACGAAAGGTTCCAGAGCACCTGATCTTTCTGGTGAAGGAGATGTACGATGGCTCCACCACAACAATACGCACCCCACGCTGCCATACCGGAGCAGTAGATGTCACGGTTGGGGTACACCAAGGGACAGCTCTGAGCCCGTTCCTCTTCCTGCTCACGATGGACGTCATCACAGAAGAACTCATGGATGGATCACTGAAGACCATCCTCTACTCTGATGAAATCGCTTTGATAGCGGGGAGCTATGAAGAACTCCACGACAAACTCCAGAATTGGCAGAAGGTACTGACGGAGAATGGACTCCGGCTGAACGCGAAGAAGACCAAGTTCCTCAGCTCCGAGGCGGGCACGGAGTCAATCGTCGACGGTCGCGGGGAAGCCATCGAAAAGGTCCAAGACTTCCGATACCTGGGGAGCGATCTAGCCGCTGATGGTAGCGTGGACCAGGCCGTAAGATCCCGAACAAATGCAGCATGGATGGAATGGAGGGGTCACTGATATCTTCTGCGACGGTCGGTGCTCCAGGACCTCAAAGGAAAGGTGTATCGGAGAGTGGTAAGGCCCAAGAAGCTCTACGGGAGCGAGTGCTCGCCCGTGAGCAAATCCCATGAAGGACAGCTCCATTACGCTGAAATGAGAATGTTTAGATGGGTCTGCGGCTGGACGGGGCTGAATCGGGTCAGAATTGAAGACGTTAGGACGGCTATTCAAACAGCCCCATGACATTACCTCACCTTTGGACATTGATGACCGGAAGCACGAGTCATAATGATCGTACTGCACTTCCTGTAGACCGAGTATATCCGCATTTAGCCGTATCAATTCTTGTTCCAGTATTGGCCACCGATGCTCCCAAAGGAGCGGGCCTTCATCAGCTCTGAATGGAATATTTATGAAACTTCCGACAAAGTAACCGTAGTTCTAGTTATAAGGAGGCTCTGAGTATTTCTAGTAGAAAGCATCTCTTTAAATGTACTCCCTCAAGGGACCAAACTGTGTTTGCTGTGAGACCACTCTTTATGATCGGCACGGTTAATCATACTTTTGAGGTGCCATTTTCAAGTCGAGAAGCGGAAGTATTACTTCGGAATAGCGCATGGGTGGGGAAGGAAGCGACGAAGTCCGCCAATTTTGCAGAAAATAGGGCTCCTCAAAAGGAGAGAAAATAGAGGTTGTAGGAGATTACCAATACAAATGATAGGGAAGGGGTATCTGGACGAGCTTTTCGTTTGTTGCAATCGCTCAAAAAGTCGACTACATCAATCTGAAACTGCCTAGAATTGCCTTTCACTGCTGCTATGGGTCATGGCAAGTTGTTTTGACTTCCTACACGGGTTCCCTCAGTATGAGTGGTGAAGTCTTCATGATACCGTTGAAACTCGTAAATGCATACGCACGGGACAATCTCTGAGTAATTATCAAGCCCTATCTGAGCCGTTTTCCGACCTGACAGCGGCACATATTGTATTGGAGAGGACCACAGATTTACTCTCGCCTAGATATCTCATGGACCTTTTTTATTACGAACTCTGTGCAAGGAAGATTGCTCAAATGATTGCTTAAATTACTGTCAAACCTTAAATGCCCGTAAAGGTACATAGTTTTCAGAGTGGTTAGTTGACACAGGACATTATAACAGCATACACGAAACTCCGTATTGCTGCTTGATGGGACAGGAGCAGCCTTAACAAGAAATTATTCTTTATATCTGCACGAAATAATAAAATGAAACAGCATGGGGAGCCCGACCTAGAACTTGTGACCAATTTCCTCACCTTGAAAGTTTCCCAATAGCGAAGCGGTACACCACTAAGCTCTAAAGCCGCTTTTGAAAGAGCATCATCCTTAGAAGGTTTCTTTTGCAGATCCGTGGATACCTTAAAATATTAATGGAACAGGAAAATCTTCTTGTGGAGAGGTTTCTCAATAAATGATTTCCGATAATTACCAAGCAACCTAACTAGTACTTCTAATCAATAAAACTACTTTCAAAAATCAGCACTGCACTGCAGAAAGGAAAGACCATAAGCACTGAAAAATTCGACCAGGATTCGAACGCACCGATGTTCTAAAAGACATCCTTTTCGAGGATCGCCTCTTATGCTTGGCAGTCTGAAACTCAACATAATTATGCAGCCGACAATATTCAATTAAATTCAATCCAGCAAAAGCGATAAGGGCTTATCCAATTAGTTTTAAAAGATACCACCGCCTGCTCAGAAAAACAATCATTAAAGTAAATGCTGTATAAAAACAATTGCGATATCACAACATCCGTAGTGATGCGACCACTGAAGATCACTGGACAACCGAGACAGTTTCAGAAGCTAATGTGCTACAACATGAACTTCCAAAGTGGCTAACAAATCGACATATAGGGTGTCCCAGAATAATGGGTGGCATTATTCAAAAACTTTTACGGTAGAAGTATAATAATTTGTCAAATTCACTATACCCGGTATTAATTAGTTGCACTAGAAGATTTTCTTGCAATATGCAGGGTCACTTCAGATTGCTGAGGCTCACTCATCGCCACTTTCAATCACTGGCATGCGAGGGGCGGAAAGGCCTCATGAAGTTCCTTATGATCCCTATAGTATCCGTACGGTGGGCTATTCAACGATACAGAGAAGGAAAGGCCACCGCTCCTAAATATAGGACTACTAAATGATCCGCTTGGCAGTCGGAGAAGATCCTGGGTGAACCATCAAAAAGACGGCGTAGGAGAAATTCTCGAGGTTGTCGGTGGGGCGGACTGTTAGCTCTGCATGACAGTCCGCCCCACCGACAACCTCGAGAAGTTCTCCTTCGCCGTCCTTTATGCGCCTCATTGTAATTCCACTCATATGCGAAATGCCACTCCTTTTCCAAGTTCATCAGGCACTGTAGAGTTGAAAAATACAGCAAGTTGCTAACTCTCTCAAGTAGAGACACGCAAATCTTCATCAATTGCCTTAATCAAAGAATTTTCATGAAGACACCATTCCTCAACAAATTAAACGATTGTGTTTCAGCTATAAACAATGGACGCGTAATCTTTCATTAAAAAAGTGGCTATAAGAACAGCATAATGATGTTTTTTGCGGGAGCCACTGGCGGAGGTTTCAAGACGCTGGTGGTTTCGTTGGCGCCGGCATGAAAATGACAAAGACTTGTACTCAAAGAGAACACTGATGGAATTAATGAAGCACTGGCACGACTCCGATCCTTGAAACCTTTTGCAGTCTTTCCAGCAAGACGATACTCCAGCCTACAGAGCCAAGCTCACCCAGGACTGGTGCCGACGCTAGCTACCCGACATCATAAGCAAAGAGGATCGGCCACCCTACCTTCCAGATTTGATCCCACTTGATTCTTCGTCTGATCTCTGATTAGAAGAGGACCTGCGGTTCGAAGTCCCAGTCTGGAGTCCTAGAAAACAGGACTCAAGCACGACTGGGAAGAAATGAAGGAGCACGCCTGCGTGTAACATGCGAGGACATCGAGAGTGAACTTTGGACCTCCATTCACGCTCTGGGGGTATTTTGAAATTTGATTGTAGCATGTTATACTGCATAATGTTAGTTGACGTGCTTCAAGATTCTACTGTCATTCTCTGCTGGGAAGCTTCAAATGCATTGCCATGAATTGGCGCCCCTAATTTTGGTACAACCTGTACACACAGTGTGTGCTTTATATATGTACCTTAGAATTCATTTGCAAGAATTTATCCAAGGATATTTTTCACAAAAAAATCATGATTATTTGATTGCTCGTCATTAGAAACATCAAGGGTATGATGTTTTGGCTTAAACGGATATCGATCCGGGACTCGAACCCGTGGCCACGCTATGTGCCAGTGCGCTACTTGCCATTACACCACCTCCGCCCAATCCAGTTTTCAATGTAAATCTTATGTTTCTATAAGGAATGAGAGCTCTTTCCTAGTCCTTTCGAATCATGCATTTAAAGCTTCCCAGTAGAGAACGACAAGTCACAAGGCGTGAATTCAAGTTGGACAAGTTCGGAATTGCAATGTTCGATCAGGTAGATAATCATCAACCGCCGAAAACTGCCTGCTACGGAAGGATTGGGCACTAATGAGTTGCCTCCTACCACTGACTCTTTATAATACGCTAAATAAATTTGGTTTAGCAGTTGAGTAGTGTAAAAATTGAATTATTCTATTACACTGACATATCTCAAATGATTGTCACACCAATTTTCTTAGCCATTGATTTGCTATTCACGTCGTTATTAAATTCGTTCACTAGAAAAACAGCATTTGCGACATGTTCACGCGCAATGGCAGAACATCCTATGGGTAGAGTGCTCAGCATACTAAACGGGGGAGGACGGAGCGGGACGGTACATTCGTGCCATTCGACTGCGCAGGGCAAATTGTGCGACGAAATCCGTGGCGATTCGAGCGACTCTGGCGCCTATTATTGGGACACAAACTTGAGTGAAGTAGATTAGTTAACTAGGGTCAGCTGATCCTACTAAACTACTCTACTTGAAATTCGGTTCCAATAATAGGCGCTAAAGTCGTCAAAACCGCTACGAATTTCGCCGCGCAATTGGCCTCGTGCAGTTCGAATAGCACGAATGTACACACACCTTACTGAACGGACGTCTTACATAACGAAAAAAGGGCAATCACGTCCTTATCTTCAGGCTAGATTGATACCACAACATTGCATCAATGATTACACTTATTAGCGGTCAATTACAAGTATTAAATCCTTGTTGCATCCATAACTCACGATTTATAGACCAACAATAATGCAAAACTGTGGATTACAGAGAGGACCACTAACGAAAAGTAACAGCAGGTGAACTGTTTGTAAGTGTGAGCATTGAATGGGTACCCGTGGAACCATAGAATCTCGCTCACCTTTTCACTCTTTATAATTGTTATCTCCTCCTCATCTATGATAGTCAAATCGTCCAAGCAGACTACTTCGCTATCACAGTCCGAATTATCTGAAACATGAAGAAAAGTATACCCTGACAGGAAATTTCAAGTGGCTCACTGATCTCCATGCATTGTGCATGGACTACAAGGAAGAACCTTTACAAATCACAAAACATGAAACGTGAAAAATAAAAATCTTAGCATACCTTTCTCAACTGTAAGGTCGATAACTTCACCTTCCACTTGCGATCGCAGTGTAAGATTCATACTATCTACAAATTAATGCAATAATGGTAATTCAACTCTAGAGATAACAGCACTATTAAATTTCTTAAAATATATTCGTCAATTTATTCATTCATTGAAAAAATACTGATTGAATTCCATCCACATTTACTCTAAGGTATAAGTCTGTCGAAATATTTTTTGAAATGAAACTCCAGACAACGAACCTTCGCTAAGAACCACTACTGACTGCTCTTCCACAATTTCTCCCTCTTCCAGATTGTCGCCTTCACAAGAATTGGAGAGATTACCTGAAGCCATTTTAGGAAACCCTAGAAGAAGCAAACCTCAACCACTACCTCACTATGAAGGATTAGTGCACAGATTTTTTCTGCAAAAAGCCAGATTTTCAAAGATGAAAGCACCCACTAATATTTGTGCACCTTTATCTAAAAAAGGTTGGACATAAGGTGTGTACAGACAATGACATACTGAGAACATCTCGGAGTGTTGGCTGTTTTCCCTGCGTCGTCTCTTCCTTGACAGTACAATCAAGCTGCTGAGTTGTAACCGAGTCAGGTGAACCAGCACGTGCTAAAAATTTACATGCTGCAGCGCAAGAAGAACGGAACATTTTAAGAGTGCAACACATTCAACCACTGTACAAAATTGTCAGCGTTTTCAGAAGTTTTAGATACATACATAATACATACAAATTTACATGAACCAAGCTATATAACATATTTACATCCTGACCGCGACGCTAAATTCTCCCTTTTCAGTGAAAAGAATTGTAGAAAAGATAGACAGCTAAACTAAGAACACTATTGCCAAGTCAAAAACTATAAGCGAAACCATTCGAGTTGCTATTTCCATTCGTGCCTTCGATGTACTCATTTTATTACTTCAAAGAACCTTTAAACCGTCTGCAAGACCGATTAAGTGCACAAGTTTCCGTGGACTTACTCGAAAATCATGCTGATTACAGGAGTTGTCTCTTAAGCAAACCTATACTTGGTTACCAAAATGTTTTAAACGGTGCAGGCAAACCGATTTTGACGGAAGAAAGATTTAACAGTCTTGCACCACACTACAAAACAAAACCGTGAACCATTACCTGATACTACCTGATGATCAAAAATGGTCCGCGACATGAGGTTGTTTTGAAAGCCTATAAAGTTTCAAACTCTGAATTTTCAGAGGCTTGCGATCGAGCATGGTCATAATCAACCGAGCATAGGTCATAATCCATTGCAAATTTCTCTACTCGAGACGTCCCATAAATTGGCAATCGATTCATTGAGCTAGAGTAGCTCTTGATTCACTAATCATCTTCAGAAACTATCATTCACCGTACGTCAACACGTTGTCCGACATTCCAGCGCAACCTTCACTTTTGGAGCGGAACGCTTCACCAGAGACAATGAACAGGAATCTATCTATTCAACCCGCATTCGATTGGCCACTGTAGAGAATGCATCGAAAATCTCCCCAAGAGAAGAATGAAAGTCATTCACAATCGAGACAATCATATTGTTGATTGAAATTGTTGGAGCTCGAAATGGTCAGGGAACTCGGGGAAAATATAACAAGTCAGGCTATGTGAAAGATAACTCTTTGAATATGCTGAAGAGAGTTCATTCACTAACTTGCTCCAGTGGAATCGAGATCATCATCGACGCAAATAACAGACATACTTTCGCTACTATCGTCCGTCACCTCACCCTCTTCTTTGGATTCTCTGAAAGGAGTAACAGAGTCGGCACTTCATATACAGTAATGCTCTTTTTACAAGGAAAAAGGATATAAACAGTAACAGTTGGTAAGTAACATAAAACAAATCGAACAGATTTCCTGGGTTATACCTTGGCTTCTTAGCAACAGGACCATCCGTTACATCTCCTGTAGCTACTGTAGGAAAATCAGCTTCCAAATCTATGACTGGTTGAGCTGGCTTCGTACGTCGGCCGTCGTTGACTGGAATGATTTCCAGATAAGCAGCCAACTCGTGTTTGCAAATAGAATATAGAAACTGAACCATCCGCAACAGCAATCATCACTTTCGTTATATGCCTTGGAGATATTTAGCACTCATTGATGAACTTGGTCCATGTGTTTTCAACATTACTACGCGCACACATCATATTGGACTGATAATACTCTTATCATATACAGCAATGACTACTTCTAAGGCTCGTCAACAGCATTGCGCCTCGCATTACTTTTTTAGCTCTCTTTTCTCAAGGTCACATTTTTCATATGTTGTGGCCACCACTAGAATTTCTCTTACAATTCGCTAATTTGTCGTTTGCAGCACTCAAAATGCAGTTTCTATATTCCACATTGTAAGAGGAAACAAAAAAGAAAGAGATAAGGTCGAACAGATTATAATTGAGCCTTTTCTTTGAATTAATCGTCGAGAATTAGTTCAGGGGTTTTCACCTTCAGCACATTAGCACCCTACCTTTCAAAAGGCTAAGCCGAGCAGCTGGCAGCAGCAGCAGATACACGACAACTAGGCTATGTTATCATACCAAACCTTACCCTTACCAATGAACAAGGTTTTTAGGTAAGCAAGTAATAAACCCAGCCTAGGGATTAAGTAAGAAAAAAGGAATTGGATTAACTACTCACGGATCATCCGAAAGATGTTGAGTGACGTACTGCTGTCTGGCGTCTGCACCTTTGGCATAACTAAAGGGACAAAAACTGCGTCATTGTTCTGAGCAGCAGGTTTAGGCGTCGTCATACTGCAATACGAAGTGTGATGGATGTGTTGCCGTAAGTGCTATAAAGGGATATCAAAAATAATCGCGTTCCTGTTGCAGCAGCAAGATGCTATCACTCATTCTCATCAACTTAACAACTAGTTTCACTCGGGTTGGTTTTTTTTATAGGGGCTTAACCTTGAGTTCACAGGAAGACTCATTTTCAATGTGAGATGTCAGTTAAATCACAAAAAAGGACTTTCTAAAGGATCCGCAATCCGAGAATTATGTTCCCTTTCATTTCAGAAGCCCTTACAGAATGTCAAGCTCGGGCATCATGTTATACACCATTTCTAAATAAAGCCAACTCCCTCATGCGTGATACACAGCCATATCTGCGACACCGCGATCAAACCGAATTCGGCGCTCTATTCAATAAGCACGAGAATAAGTTGAGCGAGGAGAATCGTCGGGTCATTTAAATGCGATCCTGAGAAGCAGGCCTTACGTGTTGCGTCCAACAGTGGGCGCTTTTAGAGTTAATCGACGTTCGTTAAAGGAGCGTCTCCGCACTCACGTTGACAGAGATGGACATCGTATATTGACCGCAAATGTCGCTCTGCGGAAAGCTGTTGACGAGGTCCGCGCCGCCCCTGATGGATTTGTTCAAGAAGTGGAAAATAACATACTCCTGGAGGCCGTCAGAGGCGGCGCGGACGTCGTCAACAAAGGCTGCCTTCAGACTTCAACGTGTGTCCCGTGCACGCGAGCAAGCGGCGATGCGACGGCGGCACTAGCCACCAGTTGACAGCACTGGGTACCCATCGATATCGCGAATCAGCGATGACTAGTTTTTCTAGCATTTTGAGTGTCGACTGGCGTTTCTTCTCTGTATTTCTTGCATTGCAATGCTTTTGTATTTTATTTTTGTTTAATTTTATTCTATTTTCGTGATCGAACGAATAGTAATGCTCGTCTATATATGCTAGCTCTAGTACATTTCAATGTTTCAGTAGTTTTTCAGCTCAAAGTTGCTGGGCTGAAAAGTTGGACTGTTCTGAGTGCAAAGGCATCGGGTTCACGTAAGGCTTTACCAACTTTTCGAAATCTTTCATGTTTTTTCTAAACACCAACCCAGACCTAACCCAACCCCTGCTTCTTCAATAAGTTTTACGTAAAGCCAAACTAATCTCCAGCTTACAAATTTGTTGCATTATTCTAGATTCATCAACAGACACTTTGCAACTTTTCAGTCCGGCAACTTTGAGCTGAAAAACACTGAAACATTGAAATGTACTGAAGCTAGCAGGTATAGACGAGCATTACTGGTCATCTGCAAAGCAAGAAATACAGAGGAAAAACGGCGGCCGGCACTCGAGATGCTAGAAAAACTAGTCGTCGCCCATTTGCGGTATCGATACCCAGCGTTGTCAACAGGTGGCTAACGCCGCCACACGTATGCTGAAGCGTGGAAGCAGCCAAACTTCAGCTGAGCGACCAACGTGTTCAACAGACGATGTTCAGACGATACTTGGCACAATACTCTGAATAATGCCATCGATCAAGTCTTCCATCTTCTGGGTTCGGTTTGTTCAGGAGGATGAAAAAGAGGAAAGAGAAGAGGAAAGAGCACGGCCTGGGAATTTGGAAACTGCCCATTTCAAGTGTTTCACACGACCTGCCAAGAAATCATACGGTGGAAGACAAAGTATCAATCTAGTTCGTCGTTGAAACAGTGTAAAAGAATCTGATAAGGGAAACAACAAAATCAGTCTCGAATTTCATTGTATCGGTCAGCTTTGTCTCGTTAACTGGTGCGTTGGGTTACGACGTCGGGCACTGGTTGTCAGATAACCTAAGCAAAATGGGGCAATTCGTTTTAAAATCACCCCTCACTGCAGTGTGAGTGCTTCACGCTGCTCCAGAAACAAATACCGCACCCGGGCTACATTGTCGTAGTCAACAGCAGGTTGAGTGACCGCATTCATACTAGGTGCCGTGTACGGCGGTCGAGGGCCGTAGACGGCGCTCGAGTGCAGTAGACGGCAGTCTCGGTGCCGTCTACGGCCCTCGACCGCCGTCTACGGCCCTCGACCGCCGTCTACTGCACCACTCGACTGCCGTCCACGGCACCAGTCTTACGAAACCAATCGATGACAGCTCCCATTGATGACTCATCCTACGGGATGACTGTTTGAGATAATTGTGCTCCTTTTTCTCCTCGCTCGTAGCAGATTTTGTTGTGATTTTCATTTTGTATCACGTCCCGTGCTTATTACCGATCTTCCGTGCGCGTAATGGTCGCTTGAGCTCATTATTTTTTCACTTATTTTTCTTACCCCTCTTATTTCAATAATTTGTTGTGGGAATTTTCCTATTTTATTTTTTCTATAAAATTTTTTACTTCTATTTTTTTTCTGCTTTATATTCTAGCTAGTACTGACATCATTTGGTTCCGAAATAATGATTTTGTAAATGTGAATAGTATACTATAGAATAATAAGAATGAAAAAAGGCACGCATAACACACCAGTACTAACTAGAATATAGAGCAGGAAAAAATAGAAATAAAAAATTCGAATAGAAAAATTAGAAAAAATAAAATAGAAAAATTCCCACAACAAATTATTGAAATAAGAGGGGTAAGAAAAATAAGTGAAAAAATAATGAGCTCAAGCGACCATTACGCGCACGGAAGATCGGTAATAAGCACGGGACGTGATACAAAATGAAAATCACAACAAAATCTGCTACGAGCGAAGAGAAAAAGGAGCACAATTATCGCAAACAGTCATCCCGGAGTGGTGCTACAGAGCAAACCGCCTTGGAGAGCATCTATCGCCGCCAGCGCGCGGTCGCGTAGCGGTTTCAGTTATTTCCCTTCTATCCCTCTGGCATTGGAGCGCGATATTGTTTGCGCGCCATTTTCAAAAATGCACCACGTGACCCCCTAGCTGCAGGAAACCCGTTCATCAAAACAGTTCAGTGCATCTTTAGAATACATGGAACTGTCTTATCGAGTAAGCAGCGGTAGTTAAAGCACTCACCCACTGGTTAAATAGTTCTCGATGAACTCTCTTTAATGAATGAGTTGGAGAGGAGTTGAAATCAAGCATGAAGACTTGCTATATGACGTAAAAACTGTGAAATGGCCTGAATGGTGAGCCTTAGGGCGTTCAATGACCTATGAATGAAGAATAGTCCAATATTAAACAACTCTAGAGAACTACATCGCTTCTGTAAAGGTTGTTTGATATCGCAAGCAAGCGAAAATACCGAAAAAAAGAAGCGAACCGAACTGTTTCAACCATTTTCCAGAAACTTGGAATGAAATATATTGAACTTATTTATTATACATGGAAATACTCTTGAAATCGTTGGAATTGATATTGGAGTTTTTCCTTCCAAAAAACTCATTTTAAGAAGAGAACCCCCACTTTTTTAAACTGTCATTATCCTCTTTGGCTGACAAGTTTTAGCTCGATTAGTAGCGAGTGCGGGCAGCATAATTCCCGCTGAGTCTTCGCACCTAATTAAGGTCACTTCGCGCCCAGGTGCGAAGCGAGCTTGATTAGGTGCGATCGAAAATATATTCCCGTACCCACAACTGTTAGCAATTACTATTCATTTGCATCAAAAAGGTCCTTTTCAGCTTTATTGGGCCTACTCAATCAGTGTTCCCACCGATCTCAGAGCCCAATTCCGACCGATCTATCTACCGATCACAATCTATTAACCAAATTTTCTAGCGTAACACTTGGATGTGCGACCAACACTCACATAATGATGGCAGGAGGACAGACAGTTCTTTGATGTTTACTTTGATATGAATCATTATATCATCAAGAAAATTCCCAATATTCATTACTCGTTCCCGTCGGTATGCATCGATATGTCGTTTATAGCTTTTGGGATCCGTTTCCTCTCTATTATTACTCGGCATCATCAGTTAACCTGCTCTTTCACGCGCCCCAATGGCAAAAACGCGACGCGACCGCGCGCTGGCGGCGATAGATGCTCTCCAAGGCGGTTTGCTCTGTACCGGCACTCGTCATCCCGTAGGATGAGTCATCAATGGGAACTGTCATCGATTGGTCTCGTAAGACTGGTGCCGTGGACGGCAGTCGAGTGGTGCAGTAGACGGCGGTCGAGGGCCGTAGACGGCACCGAGACTGCCGTCTACTGCACTCGAGCGCCGTCTACGGCCCTCGACCGCCGTACACGGCACCTAGTATGAATGCGGCCAGTGACTCACAGGGAAGAGTTTTAACTTCCTAGTGAACTTCAAGTGAAGACCCAGGTATAACAATAGGGATTACAGTGTTCACGAATACACGAGTAGAAAAACTAATATTTTTGAATGGGCATTCCAGAGGAGTCATGAGCTCCCGGAATTCGATCTTACAATTAGATACTGTCAGCCGAAGTTTGCAGTTCCCTGCTCAAGAACTACATGCTGTCCCTCCTCGACCGAAAGATGTTGGTTTGTTTCCCGCTGCCGTTATTGTTGCCCCGTCTTCTCAGTTTATCGTCCGAGACACCTTTATATACGGCGTATTAATCCGTAAGTGCATAGGGCAGAATGATTGACCACTCATTTCTTTGCAGACGTTCATTTTCCATGAAACAGATTTGCTCAAGGAGCTTTGCCTCTGCCGGTATTGTACCAACCGACAACTCCCATTACTAAATTCGACTTACAATTGAAGTTTCCAACCAGGAACTCGCCTTTACCTACCGAGTAGGTCAAACGCTGTGGTTCCTATGAAAACCTTACATTTGGACAGTCTTACTTGTATGTCACAGCTGGCAATACAATGGATGAGAGCCACTTTGCACTTCTGATAGCGTTGTTCTTCTTCGTTCCATCTCTACAGAATGAGGTCGGGAATGACGCGGATGAGACTACTTCTGCCTTCTTTCGTTTACCATTTTGGTTCATCCTCAAAAAGAAGAGCTTCATATCAATAATGGTGAGAGCTAAATACACGAAATGCGCTCCCTTCGATCATTTCGTCAAGGCCAACAGGCTAAACGCCTTGTTTTTACCCGAAGAGCTATATTTTCTGTTGACTTCGTCTAAAATAGCTAAATGAACAAAACAGGAACGGAAATCCAGCTGTCTGTGTCCACTGCATTTTATTTCACCGCCAAGTCGCAGTGAGAGTTGAGGCCCCTTGCTCTCACTGCGAATTGGCGGTCTAATAAAATACGATGGACATAGATTTTACAGACAACATATTTTCTTTCACAGCATGAACCTATTTAAACATAAAATCCTCAGTCCGTCCTATATAAGGCGCATCCAAAATGGACATTGAGGGGTTCGGGGACTTCTCCCTAATGACGGCGTCGCGCACGCCGCACCCGCCGCGTATCGCAGGATTGCGATGGCAGATTGGAGCGCGCAATTTGTGAGGTAGGGAGTCCTTTAATAATTTGAATTGGCTGACCGCTCTCTTCAATTTCAATGCAGCCTTGATCGTCGCTTAAATAGGACGAGTCATTCTAATCAAGTCTAATAAACATAAAAATGAAATAGAAAGAAAAGCGATCAAATATAATAAAAAAGAAGGGCAATTAACGAAAAATTCCGCGTCCTATCGATTGGCGGGGAGGCGGGCGGAGTACGGTAGTTGCAGTGACATTTGCCGCATGCCGCAAGGGAGAATGCCGCGATCGGGGAGAACTTCCGTTACCCCGGTGCGAATGGTACAGCCCTTCGCACCAGGACCCACATCTAACACGTTGTATAAGAAGGCGAGGGCAAACGAAGCCTTTGTTGTGTAAGGGGTAAGAGCAGGGTTGCACGGGGCAAACTCTACAGGTTCTACACACCACTACGCTGCGTTGGTGTTAAATATTGAAACGACGACTACATATCTTCAAGAAAACTTGGAGCGTTCAACTTTTTTTTTGGAAAAATCATTTTGCAGTTCCAATCTCTAAGTTCCTTAACAGCATTCCAAATTCTATGAATATACTTTGTTTCCATACAAAAACCCATGGTAAGTCAAATAACCATATCCAGTAAATAACTACTGTTTCGAGCTTCACCCCTGCACCCAACTCACACATCGGTGATGAACCAGAACGAATCGATGAAACCTGTTTTCTTTTGCAAAACCATGTTCAACTGTCGAAGATATAGAAGAGACATTGTCGTTTAACAACTTCGTGTTGCTATCATCAACTTTCATTACGGAATATCAACCAATTTGCTTGTTTCTCGACTCATTTGCTAATACGAACTTTTAAAACTTCATATCAAAAAAAATACATTTCTTTCGTCAACATCCTTTCCAGACCTCCAAAAACTCGGGAGTTGGGTAGAGGTATCGGTTTCATGGGGTCAACTCGTCGCGTGCGGCGCGTGCTGCGGACGAGATTCCTCGTTCTTGCGACGTTCCACGGTTCGACCCCATAAGCAACCGCTATTTCTGCTTTTTTCCTGTATCTTTTCACCACGTTGCTCGTAGGTGCGTGCATAATGCCGCGCAGTTCGTGTCGATCAACTGCACCAAACCAAAAAGGCCTCATAGAAAAAATAGAAAGGCACTAAATGACACAATGAGTGAGTGGCTACGCTAAACTGCCTTATTAATCATCTACAGGAGAAGATCTCTATGAAGAAAAAACGGGCACTATTGACCCTTCACTGCCCACTTTGTCGAGAATAGGCTGGATTTGTATCGAATTTCTTTTTTCAAAAATATGAAACCGACCAGAAATTTGCCTAGAGGGGTAATCTGAACCGTAGAGCACGAATATCGCATCCATTCGTCATGAAAATGCCTTGTTCTAACACACTACTTAGGGGCAACTTTTCAGCAAGATTGGTGAACCAGCTCCATTTGGCGCCGGCGCCTGTGGCGCAAGCGCTAGGCATCTTTATTACGAGTGGATGCGATATTCGTGTTCTACGGGTCAAATTACCTATCTTGGCGAGGCTCTTGTCGGTTTCATCTTCTCGAAAAAAAATTCGATAGAAATTCAGAGCCCATTCTCGACAAAGTGGAGCAGTAAAGGGTGAATAGTGCCAAGTTCGAACATTACAAACCAAAGTCATGATTCTATGATTTCCTCTACGCCCTCAATATTACTCGATGTTGACATATTTGGGCTTTTGGGCTTTGTTGACGCTTTTTGGAATGGACCACTCATTGGTTGCTTTCATACTCCGCGCTGGCCGAAGGTCGAAAGGTGATAGGCGAAGGTGTTTCACCTTCCTCCACTATTTTTGCCTTTTCCAGGAATGATAGTGAACCTTGGAATACCTTTAAGAGCGGTTTGCTTCCATGATACATTCATGTGAAAAAAGCGCAGTAGCAATGCTGCAGGGGTATGGAATAGCGAGCTCTTCCGTCTCTTCTAGCTGTAGCACTTTTGAAGTAATGTTTAACTCAAGGGACGCTGGGAACACAACAAAAATGGTGAGCCATCATTCCCGAAGTTGACAACGTCCTGCAAACCTGTCGTGCTCAGTGGCTACTTTCAGATCCAACGATTCATCCGTCCGTCCGTCCGTCCGACGCGTGCGTGCTGCGACGGCGGCGCCTGACCGTTGTTGACATCTCTAGATCACGTGCCAGCGCTGTCAACACTACTCTAGCGACCGCCGCATGCACGCGTCGGACGGACGGACGGACGGCCGTCGAAGTCTGATAGCGGCCAACGTCGCAATCAAATATTCGAGCATGGGAAAGCAATTTAAGTCGTAGGGCCTGCGCGCGATCGCTTCTAACCATACAGGTCCTACAACTGAGATTGCTATGGTCGGACGAATTTCGTAGGATAGTAAACTTTCTACGGTGGGATGCAAGCACGTGGCAAATCTATGATAAAGGCATCGCGGCATAACTGCAATGTCCACACTCACTCATCAAAACTGTTCTGTAAGCTTTCAGACTTACTAATACCTTTCCCATTCCAAGAGCCCATTGCGTTTCTGCGACACGCGTCGCGTGCAGCTAGTGCAAACGCTGTTCGGGCTTTATACGGGTTTTAGCAAGGGGAATGCACTTTTGCAGCTAAACCTTAGAAGGGTAGGTGCGCCGGTGTGGGTGAGATGATGAACTCGTGCACCTCGTGCGAAAAGCTGAAAATCGCCCACCCCGATGTTCCCTTCCCTTCCAGGGCTTAGGGCATGCTAGTTAAAAAATTGCATGTTCGTGATAGACACGTAACACCTTGTTAACTCCTCAATACCCTAATACTTGTAATCCGCGCCGGGTGTGTTGCGATTCGTGCGATTCTGGGTGCGCGCGGCAAATTGCGCGGCGAAATTCGGAGCGATTTGGACGACTACAGCGTTTATCATTGGGGCCCAAATTCGAAGTAAACTAGGTTAGTAGGATTGTTCGAACCTACTGAAGCACTCTACTTCAAGTTTGTGCCCCAGTGATAGGCGCCGGAGTTGTTTGAATCATCGCGAATTTCGTCGCGCAGTTTGCCGCGCGCGCCCAGAATCGCACGAATCGCACGTCCCCCATGCGTGCCCCCTCCCCAACTACATGTTCACCAACAGGAGATGTAACCCATCAGGAATGAACGTGCCGGCTTTCGCTCTCCCGTAGATCCGAGTATGTCGATCGGAGATCGCTTTCAATGAGGCATCATCAAATTCTCGATGAAAACGCCCAGACAAAGACTCCTTCAACCTACAAGCCCCACTAAAGCCTTCAAGATGGCCAAGAATCAAATAGTAGGCAAGGTGACAGCGATAATCAGAGTCGATAAAGACTGGCAGCCGACAGATGAGAGCTCAAACATCCTCACATCAGTACTGAAATGAACACCCGGCGCGCACGACTGCCCATGCGACACGCAACGAGGTGTCACAAAACATGGGACGCACTCGACACACCATAGAATCGAGCAGAAGTCAACCACTCAAGTATGAAGAGTCGCTCAATCACAATGAAAAAAGTTTTGGGGGTAATGTAAAAGCCTTGCGGGACTTGATATCTCAACGGGAATGCTCCCAAATGTCCTACCGTCGACAAGTATGGAGCGGAGCGCTGGTAAGGATGCAATGCCGCAACCCCCAGCTCGTTCATCACAGGAAACGCTGACGGGGACAAAGAAACCTTTAGGAAATGTTAATGTCCATTTGATAAATGTACGCATCTGCCAAAAAGACACACTCTACCTCCAGTAGAGTGCATTGGATCGAGCGGTATAGGTTCTATTAACTTACCGGAGAAAAGTGAATAGATAGCAATTATCAGAAGCACTTAGTTCATGAATGTTCATACTTTCAAAATAGAGCAATGATCAGAGTAAATACCGAAGCAGTTTACACAAAAACTGGTGCCCTATGTGCCGTACTGCGTACTTCGTATTGATCGAATGCGGTTCACAAATCTTACACTTGTAATGAACAGCGGTTATTGTGCTCAGTTCGCTTTCTATCTCGCTCATGCTAAAGCTTTCCGCGTTACTGATAGTTAGACGATCTATTCATTTTGCATCAAAGCACCCTCCAAACGATCTACTCATTATTGCTCGAACAATGTCAACTGTTACAAAGAAATTTGTGAACGATCCAGTAAATGCTGTTGATGATGCCCTCAATGGTTTGGTCAATGCATCGGAAAACATCACCTTTGATAAGGTTAGTTTTCTTGTACGAATTAAGGACAATCCCATTTTCTTACTTCTACTGCTCTTCTTAAATACGTATTCCCAAACCATTATTTCGCTAACGGTGCAGTCATTTTGCATTTAGCTGCAGGGGAACTTCTTTTCCACTGGCCATCCCTTATCTTATGTCATATGTCAAAGACTTTAACTTCTTTTGGTGCTTCGCTTCATCTATAAAATCCCAAGACCACTTTAGGCCAAAAATGGGTGAAAATGTAGTTCGGGGGGGGGGCACCCATTCAAAGGCTAGCATATCAAGAAATGAACTCAATGAAACGCGTTATGTCGTGTTATATCACGGACATACCAGTTTTTGAATAAGAGCTTCCGTAGGTAAGGAGCACCGCGGTGGGCAAGTTTTCTTTCTTTTTTTGTGCAGGAGGTAATCATCCCAGCCGCCCAGGTGCTCCTACCCTACCTGGGCTTATTTGGGAAACTAAATTTCCATAGCTGAAACCACATAAAAGAGCTAAGGTGGTCGGTTCCCATCATCCTCTACGCATCCGATACAGTGCTAATATAATAAGGACTAACACGTTAGACTGAGTTCAGTTCCTGATATACCGACCTTCGCCTTCGGATGGGTGCCCCCTGTTGGCTAGATAGATCATTTTTGGGATTTGCAAAGTGACCGTATTGACAACAATTAGAAGATCACTGCGCCCTGAAGGGTAATATCGAAAACAACTAGCAAGGGAAGACTCAACAAATGCAAAAGCGCGATATAGCGTGGCTGTTGTGGACTATATGGTTTAGAACAATTCTCATCTCGAAGGAAGGGCTGCATATGATCCCAACGGCAGCGCAAATTGCATGTGCAACTAAGTTACAGGGCAAAGTAGTACTGAGAGTCTTTAAAAAAGTCAAACTTCGATCTCAATTACTTCGGAATCGAGTGGTATCAACACATTCTATTATAGAACTGCCGTCGAGTAACTTTACGAGCTGATTACACTGACTACTGCGCAAAGGGCAAGGTGGCACTCATTGCAGGCGGCGGATCGGGTCATGAACCCTACGCAGCAGGTGAATTGCGGATCAGAAACATCCTGATGATAAGATGTAACCGAATTTAAGATGACAAGCTATCTTACTCTTTGTTAGCTGGTGTTGCCGTGCTATGCTTGTCAGATATAAATCGGATTCTTCTTAAGGCTATATTGGACCTGGAATGCTTACTGCCGCTGTAGCTGGCAATGTTTTCGCCTCTCCACCGTCTCGACACGTCAGTGCGGCTTTAAACTCAACTACTACAAAAGGTATAATCGCAGCTTATTTCCACAACTAATGCAATAGATGGTAGCAGAGCAGAGGGTAATTCTTTTACTAACAGTAGCTCAGGTAAATCAAGAAGAACTTCATTCAAAGTACGTTCCTGTTCTACAATACCGCAAGGTGCTGACAGAAAGTTCGTATAGCTCCTTGGGGCGAAAAGAAGTACCGAAACTCGTCATTGGACTGCAGTTTCTTTAGAAGCAAATCTAGGATTACTCAGAATAAGCCTTTTTCTTGAGCACATACGCTAAACTGTCCGCTGGAAATCACGCAGATATTCCACAAATAAGTGCTGAAAAACTTGGTTCTGCTAACCTCTGGGAAAAGCAGTCACCTCTTCGTGCTGCGATATCAACCGCTTCACTTTGATAGGGGGATCCATTCTCTTCATCATTAACTACACCGGTGATCGACTTAACTTTGGTCTTGCTGCAGAGCGTTACAAGGCAGCCGGACATAACGTGCGGGTAGGTTCTCTAACTTACAAATATAATTATCAAATACAATCGTTATCATGCAGGTAGTTACTATAGCTGACGACGTAGCTATCGACAGTGCTATGTCGTCAGTTGGGCGAAGAGGTCTTGCTGCTGCAGTACTTGTTCTCAAAGTAAGTTCAAGGAGCACATTATTCTTAAGGTAAAAACTGCGTTCGTCTCGGTTAGAAATCACGTTTGTTGAGCATGATCTGCAGATTTCATTGAAATGGCTCATTATTCAAAGCATTAACATTTGCAGTCACTCAATAGACTGAAAACAGAGCGGCAAAATGTATAAGCAGACAGTAATGGCTTTTTTCAAGGCTGCCGGTGCGATGGCAGAGTCTGGCAAACACACGGTGGAACAAATTGAAGCTATGGCGAAACGCATCAATGACCATGCAGATAAGTATCTTTTTATTCGTAAATCCTCATTAAAATCAAAGTCCCGCATGGAGAAAACGTATTCTCTAGGCTCTCCCGTTCATAGTGTTTATAGGTGTAATTACTGTTAGTGTGAAGATCACGGGAGTCACCGTTCTAAAGCCTGATTGCTAGTCCTTTAGCCCCAATCTAAAACTTTCAATGCCAATGAAATTGACCTCATTAGATGGAGTCAATTTCAACTTTAATGGATACCTCAACTGTAGAAAACAATTCTTTTTATAAATAAAGCATAGGTTAGTGGAGTGGAGTGAGTAATGAGGAGTGGAGTGGGTACTTCAACACCGATTTCGATCTGTACTGGCATCGTGTTATGTATGTTTATACGGAATTTAGAGGGTGATAATGCAGTTGGGGAGCCTCGGCTTCCTCTCAACATTGAGCGATAGAGCGCGAATAAGGAGGTTAACCCGAAATGGTGTTCAGGATTGCTTTTAAGCCCAGAATGTATAATTTTTCCAAACAAGCCTTACGAGGGAAGGAGCAAGCAGCTGTCATCTCACCCACACCGATGCTCCTCCTCTCCTGAGGCTCAGGTAAAGAACATATCTTTTAACCTTTCCTAGAATAATCTCTAGCCACAGGTAAGTTCGGCTACACCGCATGCTCTCCACTCTGCCCTCAGTGTTGGATAAAAACGATGCCCTCCTCCACCCCTTTGCCCCTGAATACATTTTCTGAATACTTTGTAAAAGGAAGGAAGCCTGGCGTAAGGGCCCGGGCGACCCGCCCGAACTGATCATGAACTAGGTAGCCTATATTTGCTTTTTAGGCACCATGGGTGTCTCCCTATACCCATGCAGTGTACCAGGTCATGGCAAGATGTTCGAAATGCCAGACAATATGATGGAAGTTGGGCTGGGTATTCATGGAGAGCCTGGATGCCGTCGAGAAATTATACGTGATGCACATCAAATTGTAGATATGGTTATGTCAAAGTTACAGGAAACTGTCCAGTTCACAAAAGGTATGTAATTTTGCAAGACACAAAAGATCCATGCTCGAACGTATGCGACCTTATTTCCAACCTGATATTGACATTTCCAATGTTCACACACCTGATCATAAAATAAGTCTATCTTTACAAAAAAACATTTCAGATGAAGAAATAGTACTTCTCATCAACAACCTTGGCGGTGTATCCCAAATAGAGATCAGCATAATCAAAAGCGAAGCTATAAAATGGTGCCGTGAGTTTCCGTTCTACCCCTTCCATTTGTTTCTTGTTTTCTAAAGTGGAAAGAGCCCACCCATTCTACAAACCACCTTAAAAAGGGGTTTATTTTGCACCAGAATTTTCATTGAAATGCCCAAAAGACCCGCTGTGACGGCCCTGACTTTTTATGCGATTTCGATAACTCACCACTGTGGCTGCTTCCATTCACCACAAAGACTACCTCCCCTAATCTTACATTACATTCGTTAAAATCGAAGATGGGTTCGAGTTCTGCGCTTTCTACTGCGTTCAGTTGCAATTTCCCTCTAATAAACCCAAAGTAGAAGTACAGGTCAGAAAAAAACAAGGAGGGGGGGAGGGAGGGGGTGCCCAGAGAAAGTGGCTAATGCAGTTTAACGTAACGTCCTTACATTCCCACACCCGACTCGACTAGATACACAGAGCAAGAGTTTGATTAGTCAGCGGAAAATCAACTTCTGAAGTCTTTCCGTGAAACAAATTGTATCGTAATATTTGAGGTGAAAAAGGCACTAAAATCGCACGTATTCTCTGCGGTCCATATATGACCTCATTAGATGGACATGGAATCAGCATAACTGTATTACGAGTATTCGACAAGGAACTGTTGAACTACATCGGTGCGTTTGCCACAACCTGCTCTAAACTCTCCATATCATTCTGACACCTTCATTTAGACGCACCAACGCTTGCGCCAGGATGGAGAGCAGCAGAGACAATCGGTAAATTAGAGGAGGCACCCCATAAAGGTTGCGTAATCACACTGGAGCCAGCATCAAAAGGAGCGCAATTCACAAAAGGTGATTTCTTCTGCGATTGCGCAAAATTCTCCAAGTCGGTCGAGCGAATATAAGAGCATAAAATTGAGCAGGCTGGCGAAAAATCTTGGCGAATCTTCAGGAGTGCTAACTTCCTGACCAAAAATTTCAATTGTGGGGCTTTCGTAACTGTTTCTTGACATGAGGTAAATTGTTGCTCCGTAGGGGTTCCTTTCAAAAACGATAGGGCCACCGTGATAATGACTGGTAACATGAAACTCGGGGGAACTAGATGTATTCGGCAAACCACCTGAAGAACAAACTTGCTTAGACCAATTTCGGTGAAAACGGTATTCTTACTTGAGGGGAACTTTAGAGTTAACGAACACATAGTGATGAGATATTTCAATGTACTGTACAGTGGCACAAATTCTTCCTGCTGCTCGGAGCTCAGTCTTGAATAAATGAGCTCACCTAGGGAGGACCTTTTCATGCCATGTTTCCGTACCACATAGTTCAGGTCAAGTAAAAGTTGAACCGAGTGCGAAAGTTGCAAGAAAGCCCTAGTCCCAAATACTTACAAAAGTTTCATGACAGTAAGTTGTTTCGTGCTTGCAACAGCTAATACCACTTATTTTTGTAGATTTCTCGGTTCAGATCTAAAGTACGTCGAGAAATCTCTTTTCCGTACTTCTTGGGAAATGTGAAGGGAGAACATTTGTAAGTAGTTTCAGAACAGGCCGAACTAGCTAGAAAGTGCGTGTCTGCCGTATGTAATAAAATGAAGGAAGTGGAGGCTGAACTGAACGCACTCGACGGTGCTGCTGGTGACGGAGATTGTGGTTCAACCTTTGCGCAAGCCGCAAGAGGTATTCATATTATGAAGCAAGTAGGGATTAGTGAAGAATAAATTTTGTCTGCAACACAATGGCGAGACGGTGTTTGCTTGACAAATACTTTTTAGATTACTTGAGGGCTCATAAATCAGGTTCAAAATTTTTCTAGCAATTGATGAGCGAATGAAGGACATGGAATTCAAGGACATGCATCAACTACTGCACATTCTCTCTGAAGTATTCGAGCAGGAAATTGGAGGCACTGGTGGCGCGGTTAGGGCTTTCTATAATGTCCGTTATGATGAAAAATAACAGTTTTCCAGCTCTACGCTCTTATGCTTAGCGCAGCTTCCGATTCATTCCCAACGTCAATAACATCCAAGGAATTCGCCAGTGCACTCATGCGAGCGACCGAAACTGTTCAGAAATATGGCGGAGCAAGGCCAGGAGATCGCACTCTGGTGTTTAAATTCACAATAATACTTAAAAACGTCTCCTAAACCGAGGTATCCACCTTTAGCCACAGGTTTAGGTCGATTCACTTCATGCGGCTATCGAAAAGATCAAAAGTGGAGAGAACAACTGGGATATTATACTGGAGGTTTGCTGCTCTTCTTACAGAGAGCCTTAATAATCTATTCTCCATACGGAATCAGACAGTAAAATATTCCGTTCTTAGGCGGCTTCGAAAGCAGCTCAATCTACAGCACAAATGAAAGCACGCGCAGGACGAGCTAGCTACACTGCGAAAGAGGTACTGTTGAAAGATTAGTAGCAATGACTAAATGAAGATGACACACAACCATCAAACAACCACCTAGAATTGACTCAAAACCTTAATTGGGTTAGATATTTGTATCTAAAAGTAGCATATTCCTTAAGCAACTTGTCACCGTCATTCTGCACACGAGACGCGCTCTGTCAGCGCGCCGGTCGTGTTGAAAAAATCAAAAGTCACAACTACATAAGATGGTTTACATTTGGAATGTTCACAGGGTAACAAGTCGAGGTGGTTAGTAATGCAGAACATATTAATCAGAAGACCGGGTTTCAGTTACTCCTTAAATAAGTGGGACAGGTGGTAAGTGAACTCATTTCCATAAATAAAACGTTAACAAATAGACTTTTCTTCCTCATTGTCCAATCTGATTTCCCGCCGTAAAATCTGGGAGAGTTACCTAGAGAACTAATTTTTAGCTATAAAACAGGAATAATGTCGGAGGGGAAAAATAATGGAATGAAAGATAATCAAAGATAACCAAGATGCACTTCATTCTGAGCTACTAGACTAGAGTTTCAAGATCATTGATTTGTTTCGTAGTAGCAGGAAGGCATTAAGCGAAAAAAGTTTTTAAGGTACAAACACGGCCAGACGCGGGAGCAGTTGCAATCGCATATTTCATGCGCACGATTTGGGACACTATCAAACAAGGACATTGAATGAAATAGAAAATCTCGACTAAACGAGTCCAAGGTAAAAATATACTCAAAAAATGATAACATAATTCATTGGTTTCAATAAATAAATTTATACATAATACTAGAATTCACTAAGTCTCTGAACGAGTGACGGTGTGTAGACCAGCAGTTGAAAGTACACACAAGGTTTTGTGATCCAAGACCTAAAGATTAATGTTAGACAGTGATGTTGAAAAAAAAGAAGTTTCACATCGGCCCCCTTCTTCTTTTTTGAGATATTTTCCATCAGAGTTTTCAGCTACTACAACCCATCCGTTACGATGGCAGAACTATATAGGGCGGAAACAGAACTTCACTTCCCTGTAGTTGATAAGAATTCTTAGGAAATAATTCTTCGTTTTGGTTGATTAGACTACGAAATTCTCATCTGTTGCAACTATTGTGAGGGACGAAACTTATAATCGTAACTATTCCATATTGAATCCTTCAATAGTCAAGGTAGAAATACATTATGTACACGTGTGCACATCGATTGGGTGCACGAATTCTTCCATTCTCTTCACCCTCTCCCCAGATGATAAATAAGTTTGGTTGACAACTCAAAATCAAAAAAATCTAGTGGGTGTATTTGTGCGAGGCACTGGTCTGTTGTGTGCAGAGCGTGCTGACTACTTCTGCCTTCAAAAACGCCATTTTTTTTCGAATCCTATCCTGGATTTGAGAAGCAGGTTCTGAACTGGGGCTCGAAATATTAACATGCGCAGTTCATTATGAAAACCAATCCTTTTAAATGATACTCCTACTTATGAATGACTTTACCTTCATATTCACAATCGGAGCATGAACTTGAGTCATTGAGGCAATTTCATGACAAAGGAGATCGTAAGGAGACGAATAGAACAAAATTTTCTGAAATCTGAAGTTCAGCTGGACTACATTCCTTACTGCTGACGAACTCACCCCGCAGTACGTCCCAATGGCTATATTGCCATTAATAATGCAGGTTGAAGTAATCGTATCGAACTGTTCGGATTGTGACAAGACGAACTCATTGTTCCAGCTCAGCTCGTCATTCTCAAAAGGCTACTCTACAGATTTAAGCAAGGAAACTCCTGGATTATTACCGAGGACAAACGATTATCTAGTTGCTCAAAAAACATACCGACCTCATAGACACATTTCCAAATGGCAACAGGGCCGAGGGTGGAAGACACTACCAGAAACCGTTCCTCATAACATGGTAACGGATCAGGCCCTTCGCTTTCACTAATTCTTGGTGTGCGAAAAGCCAGGTACGGTACGAACTCAACAACGGATACTGGTCCGGAAAACTTTATTTGCTTCCTAGAAAGGTAGTACGAGAAAACCTTCTGAACTGTTAAAACAAAACAAAAAACTTCCTAGGAAGTGCATTGTCTAGATATGTTACCTCTTGACTTTTTTCGTCTCCGCATCGAACACAGAAAGGAAGACACGGCCTGTATCAAAGCCTACAGCATTCCATTCAAGTTTCTCTGAGGAGATCCTCGACGATCGTATTACAGTGCCTGGGAAACCATCCAAAGTTATTTCCGGAAATACACTCGAGGGATCCTCCATGATGACAAGTTCGTCAGAGGCTTGCTGAAAAGTAGGCGATTACGCAAAAACGGAAGTGCAGTAGTTACGTAATCCATTCAAAAAGGAAATATTGTTGCTTGCGGTAAGGAAAGGAGGAAAAACCGGTTATAATCAAACGCAATATGATAAAAAAACTGTTGTTCCAAACGATATGTTACCTTCAGTTCATATACAGTTACACACTTCCCAGACTCATAATTTATCCAGTACCTATGTTCTGCTCCACCAGTGACTTTTTCTACCAGGGTGCAATACGCAACCGGAGCTGAGGTTTCAACCTGTAACCAAATTGGAAATAAAAGCTGTTCACTAACTGAAGAAAAAGAAAAGAAAGTGAAAATAGAAAAGCAGGTAGGAAGACACAACAAAATATGTAAAGTATCTATTGCTTCACAATGCTTACCTTACTAGTCATTTCGATGTGAAGGGTAGCTGAGATTCTGAATATAGCACCGAAGTATCGACAAGGACAGAAGTGTTCATTAAGTTCAACCCAGCTGAAGTTTTTGTGGTGAATATCAACAACAAAGCATTCAAAAAAGTACTTACCAGGTAGCTAATACTGCTGAACCTCCTCCAGAGTCTAGAGGGGACACTTCCGCACACGAAAGTTCTATAGAATGACCACTTTTTATCGACTGAAAGACTGGTTAAGAAAAAAAGCAGTGCATGAGAAAAAGACTCTTTTGATGTCATACTAACTGTTTCTGATAACAATTTCGGTAGGTAAACCACTTTGTTTTCTTCTATAAACTGCAGGCGACCATATGCATTAATCAAGCAGGTGTGGATCGCAGCCGACAACTCAGCTGTACACTCTAAATAAGGAAGAAGAGGCTATAAAAACGTCCGCATTACTGTACCAAACAACTCACCACTGGAAAGCGAGGGGCGCTCACGAATAATCAGAATCTCTTTGGATTCGGGAAAAGGAAGAAACTTCGTTTCCATAAAATGAAGTTCGTTGTCACCATGAAAGAGAAATACATCCTTGTGGATATTTTCCGAAAAGCCGTACAACCACATACTACAGGTAAATCTAATGGTAAAGCCATTATTCCTGTTTCTCCTTTGTTTGTTCTACACGTGTGCGGTTAGCGACTTCAACTTCTTCCTTCCCGATATCGTTAGACGCGTTCAAAGCTTCGTACAACTTCTGAAAATTGGAAGTAAAGTGACCATTTAGGATACGCTATCCTCATCACTTTTACATTGACATGAGGGTTGAAATGTAATGTTTTATTCGAATAATAATCAAATGGTAACTGAGCCGCTTTATTGTTCACACACCAAATACAGTTTGCATCACCATTTAGAATGCAAGAGAGCTATTCCGTACGAAAAATCAAAAATCTACTCTTTTTCTCCGTTCCTAACCAGACTTGGTTCAAAACTATATGAAATCCAAACTCTATTACAAGACTGAACAAGCGATGTCTGCTTGAGAGCTTAATTGTCTATTGCTCCTTATAATCCCAGTCTTATAACACAACTAATACATATATCAATAGCGGTTTCGCTTCGAAGTAGCATACCTGTACGTGATCGCTTTTCACCAGGTGAACAAGTTCCTGCTTATTGATGGCGCAGGTTTGTGGAGCGATAACTCTTCTCAAGTAGCTCGGTGAAATAAGAATGTCAGCAAAATCGTCGTCAAAACCGGTCTTACCGGTAGAGTCCGCTGTGATCAACTTGAAGAGCTTAAATAAACGCATAAATTTACGAACGAAGTACGTGAACAACTAAAAGAAAAAATGTATTCAGAGAACACTAATTTATTTATTTATTCACATTCATAAGAGTGCGCTCGGATGTGACGTCCTTTGAAGAGCCACTGGTTCTCAGTACCCCTCCCATTCCCAGTAATGAAGTTTGTGGTAAACACTTTTTTGCGTGTTACTGCCACAGCGTTACTAGCTTTGCTCGAAAAAAAAGTACCTGTTCGTCTTTATAAGTGGCGATATCGCTTAGAAACTGCTTCGCGGTTGCTTTTTTGGGGTCTTTCAGGGCTCGAAGTTTATTCTCTGAAAGAAACAAGTTTTGAAAACAATCGGATCCGCTAGTTGAAGAACAAGCACACTTACCCAGAAGGGCTAAATATTCCTTATCGACCACCCTTTCACTACAATTCAAAGACATGAGATCTTCAAAAAATTACGACGTAACTACTTGCTGCTTAGTGCTAGCAGTGAAATAGTGCTAGGTAAGAGCGAAATTGATCGAGCCAAAGAGAAGCTGCAGAACGCACATCGCCGGACAGCAAGCGGCTGCGTCGCGTTTTGGCGATAAAGCATTTTATTTCAGCCAGTGAATGGAATATTTAACAACATTTGTACTTTCTTCACATAATCCCATTTTTTGTATATTCAAGAGACAACGTGTTGTCTCAACCGACTTCACAAATTCTGCCGGCATTGCGGAGATGCTGTTCCTGTTTTCTTTTACTTCAAAGATTTTGATTTTTGTTGTGTTCGTGCTATCAAGCTCATTACTTGCTTTCTATTTGATCAGTCTGATGTGATGTTCTGCAAATTTACTGCTCTGACATAGTTTTGCTGCTTTCTTATGTCTGACCACTTTTATTAGAAGTGCTTTTTACATGGTATTGAAAGAGAGTGCGCTCAGTAACTTTAAGGGTGCATTTCTATCGGATTACTGGTACTATACTTACTAGAGGAGTTAGCTGACGATTGTCTGCTGCTGGTTTACCGAACAGGATTATTATAGAAAAATCGCTTTATTCGGTCAAAGCTTGGAACAATTCGTCGTCGTCAAACACCTTAATGTACTTTGAAACCTTGGCCTGGGGCCTTTAGAGCGCACTGCACGGGCATCAATGGGTTTAATATCACATGATGGTAAGAGCCAAAGGATGCTGGGCATACCCATCTTCTACAACAGCTGGGAAGCGCCTACCGGAAGAATATAATGCTAATGATTTCAATATCAAATGCAATGTACTAGCCCACGAGAATGGGCGTTTATTCCTTTTTATGGTTTCCCTGTCATTTCCGTTTTTTTTTGTTTTCTTTTTTTTTCCAAAACTGAAGTATCACTCCTCTCTCAATGCTCGCTCATTGGTGTAAGTCTTCAACGATGGTGGAGGTCAGGAAGTTTGTCACCTGTCTGAATCTTCTGCGCTCGAGTTTTCAGGAGATATTGCATCTGGAATGGCGGAGCTGGTGTAGTGGCAAGTGGCGCACTTGTCATACACGCCTGGTCACGAGAGTAAACCTCAGATTGACAACCGCCTTGGTCACCGAAGCCTTAGTGATACCAGACCCGTCTGAGAGGATAAAAGCACAGACTTGTACATCGGCTGGTTGCAAACTGGCTTCATCGCGTTGTGGAAAGGAACCCACTTCCAAAGATTGGCCCAAAAATATTGTCGCGTGGGAAAACCAATTATCTCACTCATTACTTAACCAAAAGCAATCAGACTCAGCACATAGCTATTTCTATCAGTGCGAATTAAAATTGAGAGCGCTCACTCGATGTGGCCTCCTTTGACCTTCACTACAGCCTTCAGACGCTTAGGGTACGAGTCGATGACGGACCGCAGGTATTTGACGTCGATTTCATCCCACGCCTTTTTCAAAGCTGTCGGCACTTCTGTGGCGAGTGGAGCAGGCCTTTTGCTGGAGCACCGACCACACGGAGTAGTCCATGGATTGAGGTCGGGGTGTAAACTAGGGCGTACGGCCATCCATTGGCAGGAATGAAGGGTGGCAGCTAGGCCACGCACCACGGCTTGTAGGCAGACGCGGAGTCTTGCTTGAAGACGTAGTGCTGGTTGTTGAAGTGTGCCTAGCTCCAATGCACTACCTACTTCTCCAAGATGTGCTCTATGTGATGGTCCGTGTCGATCTTCACGCCGGGATCGGAGGAAACGAGCCTAGTTTTCCTGCTGGCGCACGATTCGGCCTGTACCATCACTCTGGCAGGATGAGAGGTACGAGAACCAACTTCTCTTTGGAATCGGCCTGCTGAGGGGATGAGGCGAGCACCCGGTGTTTTGGTCATTCGTCACTGCCTCCACTGTGAACAGCTACTCGACGGCGAAGACGGTCACCAGGTGCTCCTCGGCAGTGGTATGCGCAAGCATGGCTCGGCATAATGAAAGCCGGACGGCCTTTTTCTTCTTTGTATAGCCATCTTCTGATCTT
Source organism: Haemonchus contortus (assembly GCA_000469685.2). Taxonomy (NCBI): domain Eukaryota; kingdom Metazoa; phylum Nematoda; class Chromadorea; order Rhabditida; family Trichostrongylidae; genus Haemonchus; species Haemonchus contortus. The sequence goes on from LS997566.1 coordinate 21,074,373, forward strand.
GTGGATAGAGCCCAAGGTGGTCCCGTACCAACTTCTTGAGGAATTGCCGCGAGATCTTGGAATCCTCGGTCATTTTTCGCATACTTCGACGAGGATTCCTGTCGATGCGCTTCTTGGCGGCTCTTTGGTTCTCGCAGAAGTCGTTGCGTCGCGTGATCTTCCAGATCGAGGACTGTCGGCAGTTGTACCAGTCTCACAGTACCTCTTAGGAGTCCTATAGATGGTTTGGTGGCGATGGAGAGTTTCGCGATGAAAGATGGGGTGTCCCTAGCGTCGGGTAAGCGCACAATCGCGTCACACATACGACCAGTGCGTACCATCTTGGACCAACTGGTCGGATTTTGATTGAATTCAATGATATTGATGAAATCATATCATTTCCCAATAATATCACAACAGATTTACAGTATCTCGAGTTCAATGTGCGATATCACTCGTCGAAGTTTTGCAAAATAATTTCGCTCAAATTTCGGTAGGAATACAAGAGACAGTATGGGAACACCTATGGTAGGTGGAAGGACAATATCTGAAAAAAGCTTTTTTGTGAGCGTGAAAGTGATGCACCTGCCGACTTTACAATCGGGAGTATACTTCCTTCTAATTGATCTCATGTCTTACAGAAGGGATATCCTATCCAGCAACTATGCCTCATGATTTCAAGCCGTCGGAACTCCACATCCGCAACCCCATCATATTTATTTTTTTATCTAACCATGAACCCGCGGTAATCGATAGAGGTATAAAGGACGTTCACAAGCAGGAAGTGTATAATTTACAAGTTGCATCAGAAGTTCACATCGGGCGACTATTCCGTCGAAAATGAAGACCATCCGGGAAGCTCAATGAAGTTGGATTTGAAGGTGCTACAGAGCCAGGTGGAAGCCGATCCGTATCAAACTACTCATGAACTGGCAGTCACCCTTGAGGAGTCAGTCCACAGTTCTTCGTGAATTGAAGTCAATCGACAAGGTGCGAAAGCTCGGTCCATAGATGCCTCATGCTTCGAAGCAGCATGATATAGACCGCCGCGACGACGTGGCACTTTCTCTCCTCACGCTCAAGGGCACCACACGTGGCTCGAGTACCTAGTCACCAGGGGTGCGAAGTCGAACCTCTGCTCTAACGTCCACCGGCGTGCTCAATGGATTGACAAAGGTGCGCTTGCAGAAGACTCCCCCAAACCCAACGTACACGCCAAGGAGGTTATGCTCTGATTCTGGTGGAGCGCTCTCCATGTCGAATAATGGGAGCAGCTAGACGAAGGATGCACACTGACCGCACACGTCTACATTACGCAACTTAGGAATTTGAAGGCGAAGCCCGAAGCTACACGTCCACAGCAGCACAAAGTTCACTTCGAGCACGACAACGCTCGCCCTCACATTGCAAGAACAACCAAAACTGAACTGACGAATTTCGGCAGGACACGTTTACCACACCAACCATGTTCCTCAGACTTGGATCCCTCATATTACCACCTTTTTCCCCATCTTCAACGTCATCTGGATGGTCAGGATTTTCAAACCCGCAACGACATCAAAATGGCACTGGTGCAGTTCTCCAAGGGCCAGCTCTCAGCGTTCTAAAGCAAGGGCATCTACGATTTGCCCAAGCATTGGCAGAAGACCGAATTGGGTTAGGAACCGCAGGCATCTACCATATTAACAAAATATTAATCATATGTGTTCTTACTAATTACAACTTTCATCAGCTAGCAAAGACGGAATAGGGAATGTAATAGGGAAGGGGAATGTAATATTTCTAAAACTCCCAGTTTTCGTATTTCCACCCTTCTGATCTGTTCGGGAGAGAAGGGCTGAGTGTTCATAGCCCCCGAAGCCACCCAGTGTGGGAGACCAAGGTTTGCAGATGAGTCAAAAACATAAAACGTCACAAAAGTGATTCACGATGCGGCAGAATCAGATGCGTCAATAGTTTGATCGAGGTCGATTGCGTCCGATGACATAATATCCAGATAAGCTTCGCCCTGGTACCATGAATGATAAGGCATTTCGGGCATACTGGCAGTTATGCTACGCATTTTTCGAGCAACGGACACCACTAAGCATTGTGGACTTCGAACACAGGTGATCATTTATTTACTTATTTATTTATTCGCATGATACCTCATTGTAAGTGTCTTAAAAGGAGGGATCGGAAAGTGGTACCAATCATCGACAATAGGTGTTCATAACTAAGTCTTAAGCATTCGATCTACATAGTTATAAACACAAATAAATGATGCCAACAGCACCAACAATGATCTTCTAGTCTTTTCATCATTCTATTCAAATGATTTCATCCAAATTGTTCTGGACCAGTCAGACTTCACACTGCCTCACTCACTTTAGACTTCTGCAGAGAAAGATTCAGTCGAATCCCAAAGATATGAACTTCGATTTCCGGGTCTGAGAGCCGGAAATCATTCTTTATTTGCGACGGTTGTATTGCTCCTCCAGCCGGTCGATGATAGTAGATCCAGAGTTCTTCTTAATCTTCGCTCTTATCGGGAATCGTCACCGGTCGACTCACGGGAAATAAGCTGGCAAAATAGCAGGGGCCTACAAGAAAAACCAATCATCAAAAGCGTTGGGAGCCTTTAGATTACATGGACTTCTACCTTTTTTACCGTAGTAACTTGGATGAATCGCTTTTCTCCGCAGTTACAATCTTTGACCTAATGCGACTCCATATCAACATCATGCTTAGGGCCAAAATACACACGGTTCAAGAAAACCAGGCGGATGGTGGTTCTTCGATGAGCTCACAGCGCATGGCGTTTCTTAGCTAGTCATCATGGGTCACAATAAGTTTTTCGGGACTATCGCTCGTCACGCTGGCATACCCAGCCCGGGAATATAGTTTATGAGAGGGAAACATATTTGAAGTACTATGTGGCTAGGTAGATATGCGACGACTTACCATAAGATGAGAAGTGCCTGGTTCTTCCAATGGGAATGAGGGTAACAAACCGGAGCCTGTGATAACGTCGAGCCTGCTGTCACATCAACTGTCGCGAACGGGATGGTTGGTGGTCGTTGTACTCCGTTAGGGCGCTGATGTTTCTCCTAGCCACGCGTTACAAGGCGGTCCTGCTACAGGCCACCCCGATCGCGGAGAGAGAGCGGGAAGCTGTGTGTCGTAGGTGCGTTGCTATCAAATGGTGTGGCATCCACTGCCTTCTCCCCTTTTGTACCTGCGGGGCCACTACTTCTGCCTACCTGTACGTGCGGGTTATATATGCGTGAATATATATATATATATATCTACAAGACTACATGAGCATGTATGTATATGCGTATACTTCTACTAATAAACTATTGACTATTGTAACTATGATTAAAAGAAAGGAAATGTGATACGAAAGCATGTGCCCGTAATCACGGCTATTACGACATACGACATACACGAACGGATATTACGTTTATCTTCATACAACACGTAAGTGCGAAAGTGACTTAAGGGACAAGCTCCTACCTCATTAGGGGTCGTCGGCACTCTCTGCCCTCGGGGAAGGAAAGCGACGCGGTGTCCGCAGACGTGTGTCATGCGCGGACCGCTCCTTTCCGCGGCCCCGAGTTCCTTCGCTGACCCGAGGCTCCATGGTGCTCCAAACAATCCCGAGCTGCTTATGCCCACAGCCGTCCGGCGACGGCTGGCAGCTCTTTCTCTCCATCCTCCAGCTCGCACCCTGGAGCCTCTTTTATCTCCTTTCCTTGGCAGTGCGATCTCTTGAGTGCCTCCGGTCCCTTCTGAGTCGAGGTTACACGATAACGATGGAATTGGGAGAAGACGACACACGAAATGGAAAACCGACCGCTCGGTGCTTTGACATGGCATAAGAACGAAAGGTGTTGAGTGCACACTCGGCGCCACGCCCATGCCACGTGGCAATCGATGACGACGGCGCAATCGATGGTGACAGTGCTGCGCGTCGGTTAGTATGTACGCGGTGCAGTGACAGCCCAGATGTAATGAAGTCGTGGGCTTCACGACACTGGGGGCGACAACGACGAGAAGCCGCCCCTGCGACAGGAGCATCGAGTGCCGCTTACCTACAAACGACAAACCAGTTATTACCGACGACTACCGGATGGGCCTAGGTTGACGTGTGTTCCCGTAACTCACACGTGTGCAGGAGCTTGAGGGTCAGGGATTATATTGCTTCAGGGACATACAATGCTTACACTAAATAAGAAATGGAATACATACAAAAGTGTATGCGAAAAAGAATGGATCATAATATATCTCGACTTCACTTGTGGCCACGTGATGTTGTTACGTGAGTGCGACTGCTTGTTGTTGTTGCGAATCGACGACGTTGAACCAAACCAATGAAGACGAGTGACGTTGCGGGTAAATTCGGAAGTGAGCAGGAATAATCCTACTCGAGGGTCGAATTTGTGAGGGGGAGATTTTACCTCACGACTGCGAAAGAACCCCAGGGTCGACAAAAAAGGCACGTGGAAAACCCAGGACAAGCGAAACAAAATAAGCGGTCTCCCGCCGCTTCCCCAAGGAATGTGCATGATGCACCACACTGTTCTTACTTTACGTGCAAAAGGTTGAACGATGATGTTTCAGGCGACAGCCCTTGCACATAAGAGTACTTGCGCAATGCTCCACACGCTGGACTGCCCCACACGTAAAACAGCCACCCCTCTCTGCGTTGATCTCAATACGCTGCTTGAGACTGGGGTAGTTTCTACAGCTAGATGTGTAATGAAGATACCCGCAAAGGAAACATCTCGTACTTGAGGGTTCCCCTGCCGGATACAACGGCTTTGCTACGTGCGGGCGCTGCTCCACTCCCTCTACGCGGCCATACTCCTCCGTGGGAGGAGCCTGGGGGCGAGCCGGCAAATCCCTAGCGCGCTGTTGTATTTGCGCCTCTGCTTGTGCCCCGTGCGGCGTGTGCTGGTGGTAGTGCACTAGCGCGTGACTGCGTAGAAGCTGTGCGAGACTGCGAGGTGGATGAAGGCCTACGCTCATGCTGATGTTGCTGCGATTACTGAGCTTGATCTCTTTGCTAAAGAGGTGGATGCGGCGTGCCAGGGTATTGCTCAAGTTGTCCCTGTTGTACTTCAGGGAACTGCGATTCTGCGTGCTCCTCGCCATGAGCGCCTTCTCCAAATGAACGGTAAGACATTTCGAAAGCTTCGGCAAGGTCAATCCCGATGGTATGCACACAATTACCTCAAATGGCGTAGTATGACGCTGCGGATGTTAGTGGCGGACTACGCGATACGACCCGAAGCAGTAGGTGCAAGTGCAGTAAAAGTGCAAAGGAAATGTCGAAATGTCTCGATGGAAGTGCGTGGAAGAAAGAAAAGGAAAAATGGTACCGATGATTTGGTCAGTGCGTCAGTTATTAATGACATAGATGTCGTTCGTTGGCGGTGATAAAGGAAAGGATAGAGAAGATAAGATAGGAGCAAAAAAGGTGGTTAAATATGATGGGTGAATACTTATATCATTATGAAACGGTTTAGCGCTAAAACTGCGCTTTTGAAGAAAATGGATGAAATAATGATATGAAGCCTGAAAAGGCTTAGTACCGTCGCACAGTGTGAAACTGCGAAAAAATAACTACGCAGCTAATGATTCGGACAATTATGACGCTGTGATAACGTAGGAAAGTGCGTCTGTTAACAGATAATACGTTAAATTGTGACATTTGATAGGCAGCGTAAATTGGCTGCGTAACTAGTGTGACAAAATGACTGTGCGTTAAAAAATGTGCATGAGAGGAAGAATGTGCGTGTAAAATGTTGTAAGTGCGCACGCAACAATGAGAAGAGAAGAAGGAAAGTGCGATACAATATGAAAAATAACTTGACAAGAATGAACTTGTATAGGAACGACATCAATGGCACTGCGAAATAAAAAATACAAACTAGAAAAGCTAACACAACTGTGCTACCTGACCAATCCATCGTCCTTGCAATAGAAGAGAGAAGAATATAAGAATACCATGTCGTAAGCCAGCAAAATAGTGAATAACAAGTCGCTGAAGTTGAAAGTGCGAAGATGACATCGATTTCGCAGCGTGCGTGTGATCAACTCGTACAAAGCGAACATATCGCCAACGATCAGTTAGGGATGAACTTGTACTGAGCCTTGCGACTCGAATAGGTTGCGTTCTCTGCGGCAGCTGTGCTGTTGATCTTTCTACTGCCTGTGCAAGTCTGATGTGCGAATACGTTCACCTGAATCTGCAAAAGAGTGCAAATGCGCTATTATTCGCATAGGAAGTTTTCCACTTCGCATGCGAGCATCTGCGGATGAAACTTACCAACGGACTACTACAGATCTTTACTACAAGCCTTGGTGGCGAGCGACTTTTAGGCAACTTTCGCCAGCGATAAGAACATCGTCGTCCTGCCAGATGTTACCGGCCTCGTTTCAAGAGTTCCGAGCAGCAAGCGGCCTCCTCCAAGATGGTCTGGAGGGCACGGATAAACTCTTCATTGTGAATATCGCATTTTCTAACTTGAAACCTACTATAAAATCTAAACTATTAACTACGGCTAAGAAGGTATGATGTTATACTACGACATATGACGCTGCGTAGATGTTCGACAACGTGCCTGAACACTTCTTGTCAGCTGCCAAGAAGGTGGCACACGTCAGCAGTCAACAGCAATTCACTCCTACATGGATTGGCCAGATCCTGCGAAGTATTACCTGTAATTGCCGTGAGGACCTTCATTAGCTTATACTCGCACACGATGATGTTACCGTGGTCGGCAGAAGATAGTAGCTATCAAACCTGAATCTAACCTGGAGAAGGCAATCGTGGGGGTAGCCTCCCACGATGAGCAATACACCTACAAACACAACAGCCCTGCTAACGATGGAACTACGATGAAAGTGCGAAAAACAGAACCAACATTGAATCTGCGGGCAGGGTTGCACCCCCTAATGTGCAACCTCGGTCGCCCGGGGTCTCACCCAGGCGGCTTCACAGAACGACCGGCTCATCTAGGACTGTAGTCAGGGACCAACAATGTGGCCCCAACGGACCGGAGCTGCAGTCTAAAGCCAAGGCGAGGTCTCCCCATGCCTACAAGCGTTGACCTTAGCAGGGTAATTCTCCCGCTCCCTAGTTCCCAGGATGGGCCGTGTGCTTCACATGGCGACTGGTGCCACTCCAGCTTCCATGATCCACACAGAGCCACTAGGTTGGTAAGATAGGCCCCTTCGCACTCCCTTCGCGGCGACCACTGTTGACACCCCGGATTATGCGAGCCGTTCCGTTGGCGCGTCTGTGTGATGTCCGGCTTCCTCGGTCGCCCATCAGCGCAACAAGGTTCGATCACTAAGGCTAGACGTGTGTTGCCACACGCCTAACCCCAGTCCGATGCACCATGTCGCGAACGGGATGGTTGGTGGTCGTTGTACTCCGTTAGGGCGCTGATGTTTCTCCTAGCCACGCGTTACAAGGCGGTCCTGCTACAGGCCACCCCGATCGCGGAGAGAGAGCGGGAAGCTGTGTGTCGTAGGTGCGTTGCTATCAAATGGTGTGGCATCCACTGCCTTCTCCCCTTTTGTACCTGCGGGGCCACTACTTCTGCCTACCTGTACGTGCGGGTTATATATGCGTGAATATATATATATATATCTACAAGACTACATGAGCATGTATGTATATGCGTATACTTCTACTAATAAACTATTGACTATTGTAACTATGATTAAAAGAAAGGAAATGTGATACGAAAGCATGTGCCCGTAATCACGGCTATTACGACATACGACATACACGAACGGATATTACGTTTATCTTCATACAACACGTAAGTGCGAAAGTGACTTAAGGGACAAGCTCCTACCTCATTAGGGGTCGTCGGCACTCTCTGCCCTCGGGGAAGGAAAGCGACGCGGTGTCCGCAGACGTGTGTCATGCGCGGACCGCTCCTTTCCGCGGCCCCGAGTTCCTTCGCTGACCCGAGGCTCCATGGTGCTCCAAACAATCCCGAGCTGCTTATGCCCACAGCCGTCCGGCGACGGCTGGCAGCTCTTTCTCTCCATCCTCCAGCTCGCACCCTGGAGCCTCTTTTATCTCCTTTCCTTGGCAGTGCGATCTCTTGAGTGCCTCCGGTCCCTTCTGAGTCGAGGTTACACGATAACGATGGAATTGGGAGAAGACGACACACGAAATGGAAAACCGACCGCTCGGTGCTTTGACATGGCATAAGAACGAAAGGTGTTGAGTGCACACTCGGCGCCACGCCCATGCCACGTGGCAATCGATGACGACGGCGCAATCGATGGTGACAGTGCTGCGCGTCGGTTAGTATGTACGCGGTGCAGTGACAGCCCAGATGTAATGAAGTCGTGGGCTTCACGACATCAACCAACGTTTTCTCGCCAGAGTGATATAGAAATTACACTTCGTCTGATGAATCTTCAACAGTTTCTTCCACTTTTTTCCTTCCCTACTGATCCTTCATTTTTAACTTTTATTTACTCCACTTTCATCATTAGGTGCCATGAATCACATTGTTGAAATTTTTCGGATTTCTTTTAGGTGGCATGCGTGATTTTTGGCATATTGGTAACATGCATGGAAATATTCTGCTTCGTGTTATTGCCATCAGTGCCGAGTAGGTTTCAATGTTTGCACCTATTTCAAGATATTTCTCAGTTGTGAATGTAAACAGCCGCAAACACGTGGTTTCGGGAATCAAATTCCGATTTCAACGCTTTTCGGAGATTGAACTAGTTGAGTCCGCCTGATATAGAGCTAAGCGGATGGAGGCTCTTCATGAAATGGGATCGGTCTTGTTTTAGCTGGCGAAAATCGGGTGACAACAGGCTAGAGTAATGGAAAAAAGCGGAAACTGTGTCAGACTACCTGGCTTAGGTCAGGCTTTCTTCCTTCTAAACCATTATCGAAATGTCCGGAGTCGAACGTCAGAAAAGAACATTATTCTTTTCTTGCAACTGATTTACCAGTTATAATTACAAAGTTTTTCCGCTGTCTACATATTTCTACATGTTTCATTCCCCATTTACCCCTCATGAAGCACTTTTCGAGCACTAGAATAGATCTCCAACTTTACTATTCAGAGGTAAAGGGTCGAATTCTTTAGTGAGTTTAGTGAGTTCCAAATGTATATAGAAACTTCCAACAAAATGTGTTACCGCTGACTACACTCTTCAACGTTTACCACTATTCCACATTACTTCTCGTAAATGGGTAACGGAATTCCCCCCCCCCCCCCCCTATCGCGGCATTCTCCCTTGCGGCATGCGGCAAATGCCACTGCAATTACCGTACTCACCCCGCCTCCCGCCAATCGATAAGACGCGATATTTTTCCCTGACTGGCTTGCTTTTTCATTGGATTTTATCGTTTTTTTCTTCTGTTTCTTTTCAGTTTACATGTTTATTAGACTTGATTAATTAAAATGACTTCTCCCATATAAAAGACAATCAAGATCGCAATGGAATTGAAAAGAGCGGTCAGCCAATTCAAATAATTAAAGGACTCCCGATCTCACCAATTGCGCGCTCCAATCTTCCATCGCAATCCTGCGATAGGCGGCGGGTGCGACGTGTGCGACGCAGTGTTAGGGGAGAAGTTCCCGGACCCCTCGTGAATATACATTGTGTGGATGGTTTTTAGACGTAACTGACTTCAAAGTTATTCATTGCTGTAGTAAACTATACTGTAGCAGTAGCAACGTTCAACGGTAATGTCTACGGCACTATCTCCTCCTTTCAGTAAGTTCCGATTGATCGGACATTCTTTCTTCACAATGAGGTGAATGCAAAGGAAAAATTTCGTATGAGATTGTCAGCTACTACCCCATTTAATAAAGTTTGTTTACCACTTCTGCTCAAGCGTGGGATCTGCTGACGCTAGAATTTTTTTCACTCCCATACCTAGAACAGAATGAAGGCGTTGAGGGCCGTGCTCTCATGGTCAGAAAAATCCACGTTCTTAGGATCTGAGGACATTTATGGAGAAAACAGGGCAAACTTCAAACATGCCGCTTTTGGGACACTGCATTATGTACTGCACTATCAATCCTGCTATTCTGGTCGATTTGTTGAAGCTTTCTCAGTTCTGTTCTGTTTGCTTAAAGAAATGGGTGTCTGGATGTCAGATTACATGTGATGGGAAATGAATAGATGTGCTAGAACAGTTTACATGAAAGCTTAGAGGGACGTTCTAAATGAAGAAGCGAAGAGTTTTTGAAGAGGACCACTAAATACGGTCATCTCTCCGTATATCTTGAAAATTCCACGTGCTGCTGCAGCAAAAACTTACCCAAATGTTCAGGAGGAGTATGACCACTGCCAAACGTTACTTAAAGGCTGTGAGATTCGAAGAAAATCGCTGATCAGCAGAAAGCACATGTTCGCGAAGTTGTGTTTGGAATGGGGTATAGTCGTCACACTTCTGTAACGTTGTACTGGCCTATTCTCACCCCAAAGCCACGCCTACCCACGTTATGCGTTCAACACCAGAGCACTTTTCGCAGATTGAATATTGAAGATTTCTGTAACTTTCACAATCCTGCTGGCTAAAATTGTGCCGTAGATAAGTCTGAAATGAGTTCGAGTCTCCTCTTCACGTCCGGAGTAGAGATCACTAATCGAAGGAGTTGCGACAATTGTTCTAGGTATGAAATAAAAATAAATTCGAAGGATTGCCTTAGAGTAGTGAAAAGCAATGAATGGTAATCATTCAATCAGTGAATTTTTTCCAGGATGGATACTGATACCACTCGCTTCCTTGATGTTACTGTTACTGATAGCAGGGTGTGCAACACTTAGAGCACCTATTATTATTACTTTCATGATATTCAATGTGAGTTTTTTTGGATTTCGCCTCTCTTATGCAGTGGGGTCCAGTTATGTCACCTATCATATCATCAGCATACCCATCCTGCCGCCTGTACTTCCTACCAAATCCGAAAGCTCTGGGTCCACGGGGATAGGAGTTACGATTTTCTGCTCAACATTTATCTCACATGCACCCCGCCCACTTTGAGCGAGTCTGGTCCTGGACAAACAGACGGTTACACATGCACCACACATACACATGCAAGCACAGAGCAGCGCGTTATATATGTAGTAGTATATCAAAAAACAGCTGTGGCCTTAAATGTAACAACAGCTCTTCGAATTTCAGATGTTGCTAAAAATCCCAATATTCGTTGTGATTTATTTCACAACATATACACTGGTATCGTATGACTACCCCAACGAACCTCCTCACGGTAACTGCTATCAATGCTGGCTCTACAGACAGTGTACGTGTAATCTTTCGAACTTTTTTAGTGATGTCTTACTTGTGTACTATCTAGAGACTCCTGCGATTCTTAAAAGTTTCCGGGGGCATGAATTTGTATTATTAAGGAAAGATATTGAATTTAGCTACGGATTCTCCCACATCCATTCTAAGGGCATAATTAGATCATGCATCAGAAAAACTGTAAGACTGAAAATACTGCTTCGGAACGATTTTCTTCATTCCGAGACAATTTTAGTTGTAGTTTTGTTATATATCTATATTTTCTTGTTGGAAGGAGGTAAGATATCGGCAAATGGCGCACTATTGCACCTATGTTCCAGGAACCCAAATCCCAGCTCGCCAGCAGCATGATCTAACGGGCTAAGTATTCTTCCCTCTCTCTGGAGTGGATTATTGGCCCTCTTCCGATAGGTACATTGGATAGCCACCGCAGATCATTGCAAAGGCCACGCATTCGAAATATGACTGGCCCCAAAAGGCTCAAGTCGTGTATTTCATTTATTATTATGTAATATCATAATGGAGGAGGAGGTGCTGTAGTGGCAAGTGGCGCACTTTCGCGCACGTGTGATCACGGGTTCAGATCCCGTATCGATTCTTGCCTTATACTTACGTCTCGCCGGGGTCTTTTAGTCGGTACTAGACTCGCCTGAATATAAAAGCTGACGTGTACCACCACAAATCGTTGTATATGCCATATACGCATTTAATATGCCATGAAGATTCTGAGTGGAACTTGAATATGGGAGCGCGTCACTCAGACGGGATTGTCAACGCCCAGAGACTTCATCCTTCATCCTTTATATGTTCTACTACTGGAAGATTAAAGATTTGTAGCATTTCATATCACTCGTTCTTTTTTCTCATATTTCCCCTCCTCATTCTCGGAGGGTCAAGGGCTGAGATGTCATATCAATCCCTACAGGGATCTGGTAAATGGAATTAACCCGCGTATGCCAATCGCTCAACGACCCTTTCATTCGTACTACTTCAGTACAGAAACAATACTCAACAATGCATGTGATCGGTGATCTGTGAAGAAATGCTTGAAAGTTATTTCGTGACCGATTTTTTCAGCTGTCGGCTTTCTCTGGGCTGGCCTTATCATGTCCTTCGCATGCGTGATATCTGATGGATTCCTCACTACAGGTCTAAGGAAGCTTCGATTGCTTGGTCGAGGAGTGACGACAGTCGTGTAAGTATAAAATCATTGTTTTCTATGATTCTGTGCATCTTTACAAAAAGTTAAAAGCGTCTGCCGTCCACTGGAATGGCAGCATGGACAGCAAATGAGGCCAAGATGCAGCAGTGATTGGGAACCCTCTAGTAGTTTCAGCATTTGATCCCTTGTATGGTGTTCGTTCAATTCCTGATAAAAACGTGAGGAGAGCTGACTTTTATGATCTGCTTCTGGTCCATTTCTCTGATTATTATCCAGTGCATTGGCCCTCAATCATCAGATGCTCCTCCTCTGTGGCGGTCAAATGGGGAGCTTTCGTAGAAGTGTAGTCGAGTCGATGAACTAAGAAGTAAGGTACTGCTACGTACATCTACTGCCTGCAGAATACAATTCGGCCTACATAACTTTCTTAATGAAAAAGAAAGGGAAAAACAGCGTTTGTGGTCAAAAGACCGAGTTTGTCCAGATGAATAGCTCGTCATGGACCATCCACCCTTTAGCGATCAGTTTGGATCACTTCGTAGGTTGGTTGAGTAAGCAATCCCACACAACTACTTCGTTCTTGGATTGATAACTGCTACACGAAATAAGACAACATTAAATTTCATTTTTACACGTATGCGAGAGAATTACTTTCAGCATGGGACGACAGCACTGCCATCGTCAACATCCTGTCGTCATAGAAGCACCGCGACAAGTCATCTATACTACTCCAGCCAGTACGGGTGTAGTGTATACAGGCACTCCTGTATACCAGACTCCTGCGTATCCAGTGGCACAGCCTTCCGTCTACCTACAAGCCCAGTACCCTACGGCACAAGCAACTGCTCCAGCTGTTACAACACCTCAAGCTCCACCTGAATACAAACCTTGAAATGAATTTTTGTAAAAAGAGTTGCCATTACTTCCCTACGCTAGTTAACAACAGGCGAAAGCTAACTCTGTCAAGAGAGAATGATTTGGCTTATAGCAGATCCGTAACCAATAGTTATAATGGAAAATCCTTATGGAAGCAAAGTAAGTCGACTGCGCCCAAGGGAGAGTGGGCGAAGCGCAATGACGAGATACGCCGCACTTTGCACCCGTCACTTCTATTCCGTCTTATCTACTACTCAGCTCCACCTATTGCTCCCTCAGTGATGTTTTGTCAACCAGAGTGTCTGCACATCACAATCGAAATATTTTTCCAACGAAGAATTTGATATTTGATGAGGACTAGCTGAGGTGAAAGTTGATTTGTAGGACGTCAAATGCCTCCAGTGCTCTTCTAAGGAGAAAGCAAGCAGCATCAATGTAATTCTGTCATCCCTCAACGATTTCTTCACTGAATTCATTCAGCGCTGAGTTGCGTTGCAAACAGTAGAGATCTACCTGTTGCAGTGATAGGAATGCGAACGGTTCGACTGCTTTTGATGAATTGCCCCATGAACAAAGATGCTTCGTTTGAAACTTAGTCCAAAACATTAGAAGGTTTAGTCAAAAATGGAAAATGGTTGATCTTCGAAGGACTTGTTCAGTCCAGAGTTCCAAGAAATGTTCACAATCACAAAGCGAAGCCTGTGGCGTATCCTAAAAAACGACATGCACTAGGCAGCCCAACCTTTTTTGCTGTCAGTGTTTCCTGCAAACTTTACATTTCCCTTTGTGCTTCCACGAGAGTGCACGTAATCGAATACTTCTACAGTCTTGAATGGACAGTAGAATGCGTGGCGAATCCCAGATAAACCGATCAGCACTGATCACTTGAACTTTCATCTTTTCTGATGATAATAAATGTGGCTTTTACATAACCGGTAAACATGAAATCTGGGAATCCTACGTGAATAGCACGTCACCTATGATTTATGTAAGAAGAGAGGATTGCTGCTAGATGATTCTATTAGGTTGATGCATAATTATTGCGGATTTTTTCGCGGCCTTTTTTCTCTCGATAAAGTTTTAATATTGAGTTCGGGTCTTTTCTAGAAATGATCTACTGGATTTCCTCTACAAGAATATTCTCAAGAAACCCTCCGCATACTCGCGGAATTAGGCTTAACTACTCCGAGAAAGATTGGAAGGTGGCACAGTCATTCCGCGATCTCAGTAACTTTTCGACGATCGAACAATCAGCCAAAGCCAACCAAGAAATGGGATCTGCTCCTAAATCTGCCATATTCACCAGCAGAAACTTTTATGGATTATCTCGTCAACCGTTCATCGAAAAAATGGCTAGAGAATAGAGGTTACGTCGATTTGGATGACTTGATGGCCGATGTCAAGGCGTGGATCGCCCGTAAGGATCAAAACTTCTTCGCTTTTGGGATCCGACTAACTAATCAATGGGAAGCAGTGCTTGACGTAGATGGTGAATAAGTTCCGGAGTAATTATTTGAATATGTCTTTGCTTACTATTTCTATAGTTTCTTTAAGTAAAATTTGCTGGAAAAAATCCGCAATAAATCCGCAATAATTATGCATCAACCTAATATATAGAGGCAGGTAAAATGCAGGGGAAATAGAAAATATCAAAATAATCGTGTTTGATCGCCAGGAAATCATGTGTACTTTCACTAGATCACCTAATGAACGATCGCTGAAAAGTTACTGAGATCGCGGAATGACTGTGCCACCTTCCAATCTTTCTCGAAGTAGTAAAGCCTAATTTCGCGAATATGCGGATGGTTTTTTGAGTATATTCTTGTAGAGGAAATCAAGTAGATCATTTCTAGAAAAAACCCGAACTCAATATTCGAATTCTATCAAGAGAAAAAGAGCCGCGAAAAAATCCGCAATAATTATGCATCAACCCAATAATTTAATTAACGGATTCATGCAGGCTGTGTCGTTATGTAACGGATCCAGCTCCTGCATTACATAATCTTTAACCCTGCAAACGATTACAATCCCAAAGCCAATCACTAGCGCCCTCAACGACAGCGAAGCATTAGAGACGGAATATTCGTGCACCTTCTTCGGTTATTCCCCTTTTTTTCAAAAATCGTGGGCTCAAAATTGAGCTCAGATTTTGCGTCAATTAGGGTAGAGTTATCCATAGCAGGAGTCACAAAAAAACCTCCTCCTTCTCAGCTATCCCAAGGTTTCCCTTGTTTCGGTTTTGCATTCAAATGCAACACTATTCTAGCGAGGGGCCACGATTTTATTGGATTTTAAAAGCGTTCTAAATTAGCCTATGTCTGCATGATAAACATCAGCTTTTTTTCTCATCGAGGGTATTCTTACCAGGATTCCCAGTCTCATTCCGAGCACCATTCAAAATTCCAGATAACGTTTTGTGATGATGGTCCTCTGAATACGTTGCTCTCGTAAAAACTGTCTTAATTGGAAAGTGAGTAACATACTTGAAGAAATACTATATGTAAAAAAGTTTTTACTGTAAAAAAAATTGAGAACCACTGCAAGAACATGCCAAAAAATTTGTGAAGTGTACGGCAAGAATCCTGTTAGTGAATGGAGGATCAGAAGTGTTTTCCTAAATTTTATCCCTGAAAATTTGAAAGTCAAGGATGTTCTTTGTTCTGAAACGCCACTAGTCGAGGAAGTCGATGTAATTTTGCAAGTGGTGAAGCAAAACCACAAGCAGGCTGTCGCGAATCACCGGAGAAACTCAACACGAATCCTGTGACAGTTTGGATTCATTTGAACAGAGCACATCACAAGAAGCTGGATGTTTGGATGCAATATGAATTGACGGAAATTTAATAGACTGAATTATGATCAGGCATATGTTGTTGAAACCAAACATAGTCGGTCCATTTCTGGAACGAAAGATTGCTGAAGATGAAAATATCCCTGCCTCACTCCATACGAAACTCCATCTATTAGGTGTGTGCATTAATTTCCGCCGTTTTTCGCGTGCAAAAACATACTTATTACAAAGTTAAAACTAAATGTACATTAACCAATGTATTGCCCATCGTTAGCTACAACTTCTTGCCATCTTTCTGGTATCTTGTTGACTCCGGGTCTAAAAAAGTCTTTATCTTTTGAGGCAATCTTGTTATCCACCCATTTTCGCACTTCTTCGGCATTCCGGAAGCGTATATCTGCCAAACTGACTTGCATGGACCGGAATAGGTGGTAATCAGAAAGAGCAAGTTCCGGAGAGTATGCGGGCTGAACAAGCTGATCCCGTCCAACAACTGCAATTTTTTTAAAGAACATTCTTCGCAACATGAGGTCTGGCATGTTCGTGGTGGAACGGCACCTCATGATATTTTCTTGCGATTAATGTGAGCTTTTGGGTGAGAGCATTTTACAATCTGTCAAGTTAGTGTTCGTAGTGGTCAGCAGTAACAGATTCGTTCGGGCTCAGCAGCTCATAGTACACAACACCCTTTTGATCCCAAGTGCGCAACAGCATTAATTTTTGCGTTTCGCTTTCCTTGCAAGCTCTCGAGTAAGGAGAAACCGTCTCAGGAGGTTTATTCAGATAGAGCTTGTCCTCCATAAGTATCAAAAAGCATCGGGTGAGCTTCAATGCCAGTTTCCTTGAAAACAAACAGCAGGAGAAGGGCCCTCCAGTAAAGCGGTTTATCATGTTCCATGACGAATCAATCTGGGACCAACGGGATTTTGGGGAAAAACTGATCTGTCTGCCCTTAAGTAGGTAGCTAATACCCTATCGTACAGAATATGACAGGATTCACAGGTAAACCTCTAACACGGTTCACGCAACGACCCTTTAAAGACGGCGGCGGAAATTAATGCACACACCTAATAAATCGTTGAACCTAGACGAAAGTCGATGCCGTGTACATACCGAAAGGATCATTCAATGAAAAACACTTTATTCCCAACTATCCAAAAAAGCATGTTGAAATATTTACATAAGCTCACCAGAAACTTTTCATAACGAATTTCACATCTTTTCTAGATATTAAATCAGGCGCAACGACGTACTAGAACCTTGGTCGAGCCAGGCAGCGGTACGGCTGAGTTTGGGTCGTGGTGCCAAACGTCTTTCTCATGGAAGGCGGTTCACCAGGATTCACACAAGACAACTTAAAATTTCGAGTTAGCTTACCATTAACTCACCCAGCATAAGTGTATACAACTTGAATGAATAGAAGAAGTAAGAGGAACATTCCCATAACACTCTATCTCAGTCTTTCATATGTCTATCTATACATTAGATGAAATACATTGAGGGCACAGTTCACGATTATTTTGAGGCAACCTTCTTGAATCAAACAGCGGAAGTGTTGGCGCAGAAGAGTACGTCAGTGGCGAAAAAAGCAGGAAAATAGGAAAGAGCGAGTGGGAGTAGGGTTGTATGAGACAACCATGACAGATAATGGCATGGGAGGGGTGGACGAGATTTCAGTCGTTGCGATCGTGAGAAAAGCTGGCTACGTCTAGCCGAAATTGGTGGGAATTGCCTCTCATTGCCGATATGGATCACGACTGGTTGTTTGATTTCCCAACATAGAATTCTCCTGTGACTGGTGCAGCCTCTACAACATCGTCAAAACTCGTCCACCTCTGGGCGTGTATGTCGGTCAAGCCGGGCTCGGAACCCTTATTACGCCTTGTCAAGATCGGTTCTTTTGACCTGACTAGGCCTCATATGGCATACTTAGAGGTCACAGGGTTTGTCCGAGTTCGAAATATCGAAAACCATTTTTTCGTGAACTGTGAAAGAGAGGCGAAGAAGAGCAAAATATATCGAAAATGATGTACTCTCAGCTAACCTCGAATCGATTGAAAAGGTTGGCAATGAATAGGAAAAGCTCCATTTTAGCCAAGCCTTCGCCCAAGCACTGACGTTTCCCTATGGAAAATGGTATGAACTCGTCAACCTTAATGAGCAATCTCACAGAAGTAAGGATCGGATAACTAGACAACACAATATATTGTGGATCACGCACCTTCTTCAGTTTGCCATTTTCATCGATAAACCTTGACGGATTGAAAGTGCGTGCATCGGGAAACACCTGACAAAAGAGCTCTCTGATCGGAGTGAGGTATAAGTTACCAGCATTAATGAAGTCCCTGAGTCCTCTCATATTCACTATAAATCTTGAAGAAGTTGAAAAAGCCACATGGGTAGGGAGCTAGTCCTTGCTGCATGTACCTGTAGCCATTTCGTGTCTGCCCAACCAGTAGTTTATGCTATTCTGTGTGACCTACTTGTATTCCTGCCCTTTCTTTATTTTATCATTGGAAAGAAACAAGAAAAAACCACAGCTGAGCGGTCACCTACTTCTTCATCATAAAGAACAGTGCTGATTTGCGCGACTATGCCAGTCTTCGGTGGTAAGTCGTAACCCCCAATTCGTACTGGTCGAAGTGTTTCGTGGAGTAGATTCAATGGCACTATGTTTCCGAGTCGCTGAATTTCCTGAAAACCCAGATTGCTCACAAGGAAAACGAGCTTTAATCATGGCCTTCTAGCGCAATGTCGAGGGCAACGCTCGAGGTTCTTTGGTACTCGCTAACCATAAGTAGACAGGACAGAGCTTCGATTTCGTCAGACGTTCACAGTTTGTCGTATATCAAAATATTTAAATACAATTTTCCTAAAAAATTCCACATATCTCAATCAATGGCATCTATACAGTACTCATATTTTAAGATTTAGGTGCGCATCTTCCCCGTACTCCTTAAGTGCGCCTTTGGTATGATCCTAGAATGGAAAAATCAAATTTTTCAGGAACATGTAAAAGAAGCTTCCCCTTCTTTCTTCAGCGTATGGACGTCATGGCGAATTGTCCGAGCTCGAACAATTGAAGGATGTCAGGCTCGGCGCAGGGAAGAGCTCCGGAGAGGTCTGAAGATGCCCGCTCCTACTGGCAAGTTGATAAAAATCGTGATGTTTGGCAAATTCGTTGCGAGAGGAGGTTAAGAATTAGGTTTGTAGAGTTGTTGATCATCAATCGAAAGCGTGCGTAACACTTTTTGTAGCATTTATGCAGCTTCATTTGAAGTAGGGTTCTCTTTGAATTACTTAATACTACGTACCTACTCTCACACTATTCAACGGGAAGGGGAGGAGGGAGTAGCTGTCTGTTGGACTGAATACCAACAATAGTACGTAGTTAATTCTTGAGAAGAACAATACCCTTTGGACTGCGTTGACCAGGAGGGGAGCTCGCAAAAGGAGGATCGAATTTGCAGTGTAGAACATTTAATATTTGAAAAATCCGTCCCGAATACTACTGTACTTTTAGACAAAGCCTTCCAGATAGCGACTCAGAAATAAACGGGCGAGTTCGCTAGTATTGGTTCCGACTGCGGATAAGCCCCGGGAAGGGACGAACTCTTCATTGGGAGAATAGCTGAGGCGTTGTCAGTTTGGTAACAACACTCATCACTGCAGGCACTGCCATCTTGTGTCTTTCGCGAGTGTTCAGATGCCGAATGAGCAGTTCCGCTGAAGCTTTACTGGGGAACCCGATTCGACGCTCATGTTTTTGAAAAAAATGTTGTACCCACGGAGCACTTCAGGAACGTGAACGACGCATCTGCTCAGAAGGGCCTCTTCCCTGGTACGATCAAAGGTGAAGAAGCGGGGTAATGAGTACACCCACATTAACAACTGCGCAGGTAAAATGGAGGTAAGTCTTGTCAGCCATAGTTATGGCCCGAGAAGATCCGATCTCACGATCCATTTCCTCGTGCACTTTCATCTAAAAAAGGAACTTGTTACCAAGCTGACCGTTTCTGTAGCAAACGAGTATAAACGTATCAAAAAACATCAGCGAAAACGATATAACCTGAACGTCAAGATGATTGAGAATGTAGACTACTCCCCATGAAAGCGTGTTGGATGTCGTCTCCATTCCAGCGATCCACAGGTCCAGGCAAACATTCTGCAGTTGAATATGTCTGAAGAGCCATACTCACCTGACCAATGGAATTCAGCACAACCTCGTTGAGCTCACACTTCCTTACTTTTCTCCACTAACTTTGTGAATATCAGTTTCCACTTACCATTTGGAAGAATTGGAGAAGCTGGTTAGACTTAGCTTATCAGTTGCTGTTTAGAATTTATGTTTGCTCTAATTTTCGATGCTTGTTACCTACTTCAAGCATAACTTTTTCAGTCGGACTTTTCATCTCAACACTCTCACATGGGTGCTGGGAATACTCTAAAATTAATTGCGATGCATCATCTTTGGGCTGTGTAATATTTGGAATCAGACAGCGCTTTCAGAAAAAGGCAAGTCTGGATTAATCAAATGGTGCGCACATATTGAACTTGAGAATTCTCCCACATGTCATACTTGAACCCCAATGATTCCCTTCATTCATCTACCTGGCCCCACAAGAAGTAAGAATGTACTGATGTTAGTAACCTAAGATTATTTTCTACTCTTTTTATTGTTAAGAAAGGAAAGGTGACTTAATTTGAATGGTTTTCTGGTCAGCTACTCATTTGTGCAAAGGGCAATAACTGAAAAATACGTGCCCGCTTGAACAATTGCTATGCGTCCTCTTTTCTGCCTTTTACAAAAGAAAGCAGTTCATATCTCGAATTTTATCGCACTTTGACGGTAGCCCATCTATGCGAACTTCCTTTGAAACAAAATCCATTCATGTAAATACATTCTACATTTTAGGAACTCAAAGGGGTCGCCAAAGTGCCCTTTAGCCCCCCATCCACGAAATTACAACATTCTCACTCAATCTTACCTGAATGACTCGTAGTCGCCTTCTGCTTCTCGTCGTTTCTGCTCCTTCAGAAACGCTGCCACGTAATCTGTCGCGACGTCACCGTCGTGATCAATCTGCTTCTGATGAGCATCTATTTGACGGTCGAAAAATGAAAAGAAAGCGTCCCGATAGAAAAATAACCTGAAAGAAATCAGTAGTAATGGTGGGCTTTTTGACGCAAATCCCACACACTGAACCACAGTCTTGTGATCTGGAACCTGACTTCTTCCATTGTCCTCGGAAGTAAGGCAGACATCTGAAGACTGGAAATGCAAACAAAAACGCTGCCGATGGGTGCGCGAACTCCTTTAACTGGTTCGACATCATGGATTTCAATTGACGAAATTCTCCAGTTGTGTGCTCAAATAAAGGATATCTTGGAAAGTATAGTGTGCGGCCTCAAGCAAAATGCAGAATGTGGAATTGAGGAGTAGGGATTCATTCTTCTCTTTATAGAACCGCACTCACCTCATCGAACCGATAGCCGAATAGAAGCTGATTAATCACCGATCCAACACATACGTCGAAGATTTCCTGTAAAGAAAGGTTTTGAGTTGGTCGAACCAATTCTAAGCAAAGGATGAGTGTACGACACTGAGGAACGCATAGAATGTGGATAGGTAGTCAAAAGGAAAAGGATCGTCGAGAGCAAGCTTGTGGGTAACTTGACCTTTGGGGTTAACCGACAGCCATTTGGCATAACCATTCCTGTTCTCAGGTTTGGTTCTCCGTCGCCGCACCCAAAAAGATAAACTTCATGAGGTGTATTCGGTCGAACAAATGTAGGCGATACGGGCGCTCCTTACCAACCATATCAGAGGTCGCTTCGTTCACTGAGGATCCTTCGTGGTTCCGCTACCAGCGAGCTGAGGCCGTTTCGGAATTGCAATCAACTTCAACCGTAAACGTACTGCAATCAGCCAATCACCAGGAAAGCTTCGCTGTCGAAGTAAGTCAATAGTAAGTGGTGCTACTACCACTCTCGCATGATCGCATGGCGCTGGCCCTAGTCGTTATGGCTTCTAGGATTAGTGGAGGGAGTGGTATTGAATTTGTCAACATGTACTATTTCTATCAAACTTCAAGCAAAAAGTGCATCTTCAATTTCTCTATGGTGTTGTACTGAGAGCGAGCTCAAGTTGCTTCCAGAACGAGATTTCAAGAATGTTCCCTACTCTCTCGCCAGCACCCATAGAAACCCATAGAAAATGAAGAATTTCTGAGTTATATGGACTACCTGAATGTGAATTTCTTGGGCTCTCATGGCACTCAGCTGTTCCGTCATCGCTTCCACTTCTCTGAGAATCTGAATAGCACCGTCTTTTCAAAATTATCATAAGGTAGAAACAGATGAGAATAATGAGTTTTCATAGAACTACTGCAACCCGTATAAATGCGTATTAATGCGCACCAAAGGCTTCATCCCTTCCTGAACTCACCCCCGCTCCCCAGTAACGGAATTCGGTTAGGGAAATGGGGGATTACCAGCAGAGCGATTCTGGAATAAAGTAGTCAAACTACCGCTTGTCACCGGGGGTTACCCACACACTCCAGTGGTCTTCATTACACCAGTTTTCTTCTCATGAGCCTCACAGATGGCTCAGACATTGATGACTAACTTTAGACATGACTTATTGTTAGACAGGAATCTACAAGACGTGCTAAAATGTGTGCCAGTGTGTGTGTGTGGCCGTAGAATCGTAACTGCTGCTTGACTGGCCCTAATTTGGAAAGGATGCAAGTGGCAGGCGAGGGAAAGGGAAAGAGCCAAGCATCAGTCGGACAATCCGTCTGCTACTCCATACTACACCAATGGGATCTGAAAATCACTAATTGGTAAGGCCCTTCTGAGCAGCCTGTTCAAACTCAGTTGACATTTACTCTTACCACACAAAGACAGAGCGAATTGATTTATAAGAAAGTATGCAGCAGTTTCGATCAAGAGAAAATTAACGTTATCTTCGGCCGCAAAGAATCATCACGTACGACATCAAGGAATTATGTTATAGAAAACCCGAAAAGCAGTGGGAGATATGAAATTGGTCAAAAAACTCCAAAATAAGAGATGCAAATTCACAAACCCGTTGTTCCATTACATTAGTGCTAAGGCCAAGATCTTTCAGCACATGCAAAGCGAACCGCCTATGATCGCGCCACATATCTCCAACAGAGTCTAACACACCGTATCTTCCTCCTGAAAACTAATATCCAAATTTTTTATCTGCATTTCGATTCGAAGCTCAAAATGTTACCACTGTTTATAGAGAAAATAGGAGACAATAGCGAAGAACTTTGCCTATATAGGGGCTACAGATTCACCTCGTCCTCGCCCCCTTGAGTCTTCTCTAGGACCAAACATATTGAAACAGATATAGCTTTGCGCTTGGCCGGCATATAATATACAGACCTGCGCGGTACCGCTTGATGGAGGCGGGGTGGACCAGCCGTAAGTATGGTCAGGGGATTTCATGGGCAACTTCTGACAGAGTGAACCCCGGCATTGATTGGGATCACCTTACTGGTAAAATTGTAGGTAGGATGCTGACGAATACTTTGTCGGCTGACGTCTCCACCTTCTCCGGAGACTGAAAGAATAGAGTCAACCTACGAAGTTACCTGACCAACCATCTAAACACTATACAGAATACCAGTTGGACTGTTACGCAATGTAGGCAAATAGAAGTTTTGCACATCCCTTATTGCCAGAATCGGCCCCCGCGAGCCACGTTAAGTTCGTCCGCCTCGGGTCCGGAGATTACTGCCGAATAGTAACCTACCATAGGCCACACGCTCCAAGTTCCATACACTCCAAGTTCCGGGGTTTATTTCTGGGTCTGGTTCCCGGATTTAGGATGCCTTTGGAGCCTTTTTGCGTCTGTTCGAGTTCATGCGCCGGACCTCGACTGCGATCCCAAAATCACCCGAAAATATGGGTGGCACCTTATGGTATCCTGCGGCAGTTGACAGCAAGACCAAGCCTTACCATTTGAATGTTCTCCAATCCGCACACGGGATGGTCAATCTGTTTCGCCTATTCATCTTCACAGCAGTGGTGGAACACACCAGCGCCAGTGCAATCTATCTACCTAACAGTAGGACAGATAGCACAGGTAAATGTTAGACATGTGCGACCGCAGAGACAGCTACAAAACCAGGCGCTTCACGTTGTCGGAAAGAATTTCCACGCCACTGGCAGTGTTTTCTAGACAGGATCTCCTATATACAAACTGACTCATTCGATAGGGATGAATAGAAAAATCTTCTAAAAGCTGTAGGGGCCTCTTTAACCGGTTCACCACTTTCTTCGTACGCGTGCAGATTTAGCTGTGGCATAAATGACGGCATTTAGGAAGCACGAGTACGGGTTTGGGGTCGAAGTTTCACCCATAACTCAACAACCTGTTAGAAATTCTGCGCCATTCGACTGGCTACCTTTTTCTCATTTTCTCCAAAGCAGACAACTGCAGCGGTTTGGAACACGTTCCTGATCACTGCTCATTTTGTTTGCAAAATTGTTAAATAAGCATCATTGTTATTGACTCACAAGTTTGGCGATTTATGGACAAAACTTCAGTCTCGGACGAGATTCGAACCCTACTTGTCCTTTCCGGGAACAATGAAGCTCACTATCAACAAATAACGAACAGTGGTGTTTTTTTTTGCTAGGACTTCTGTAACATTCCTTACACGTCCACTTCAGGCATAAGGAAAAGACAACCTGGTTTGGCTGGGCTTCACACAACTGTATTTATGTGCTAGGAATGCGTACTAAAGTCTGTTCGAAACAGTGGTCCATCTCTCCCTACGTGGAGCAAGCTGTTGCAACAATACAGTGCAGGGTATGTTATGGTAGGGACGTTTCTTTATGGCCATGAACACAGTGGCCAAAGTAGGAATGCTCCTCCGAGAAAGTTTTAGCCTAAACACAATATTTTCCCGACCAGGTAAAGACTTTGCAACCTAGGCATTCCTTTAGAAGGATCACCATTTGACCTCGAGGGAGCCCATACATTTTGAATGGGTCAACGGAACTCGTAGCAGCGTTACTTACATAATTATGAAGAGACTTGCTTCACGTTAGAAGAATCCACAGCCCATCTCTATTCAAAAAGCACTCTACGAAATCAACTTCAAAACAAGGGAGTGGTCGTAAGGTGCGACAGTATATAATGAATTAGTTGTGTTACCGTGATTTCTAAAAACCACGCAATCCTGTCAGAAGGACGTTAACTCGTGCTATTGAGCTAGGGCGAAATCTGGCGATTTTGATACTGCCATTCATTGTTCATTCAGCCTTGGGAACTGTGCCTCGAACTTTTTGGTTGAGCAGGTAGTGGGAGCTATAATATATACGGGATCAGTTTGATTCCGAATCACCGTGAACCTTTCGCCATTACCACTCACTGACAGCCTGATGGTATGGGGTTTGACCAAGTCCTAGAATTCTCAATTCCACCGACCAGCCCATTGAGATTATGAATGGAAAATGCTGTTTCTACTGAAGGGTAAAAAACTAAGGCCTAATCCCAAAACAGACCGTGCGCGTTCAGGCGGAGGGAAGCACCGGAAGGGGGGAGAGTACTCAAACTGCAACTGATACCAGCCTATGCTGAGCTAGTTTTCCACCATTCCGTGATTGCTTGACTGGTCGTTGACTAGGCAAGCGATTCGCTGCATACGCCAAATACGCATTCAACGCTACTACGACTCAAATAGAAGCTAAAAGCGAAGGCGCACTCCATTTGGTTCTCAGTGATCGTGGCTAGAGATTTGTACCTTGCATCATTCGCATCGCACAATGCTTAGATGAAACAAACGTTAGGCGCCTCCACCACGGAGAGCGAAAGCCCAACCATGACAGAGTCAGGATTATCATTATAATATCCATGGACAAGCGTGAACTAGCCGTTGGGGCACTGGGAACTATTCGTACAGTCACCAGGGGAGATGGTTTGCATGTAGACATCGGCTCTCTCATCTAAACGTATAATGTAAACCGAATATCAGTGCAGATTCTTTATAAATCTTTATAAATTGTCACGAAGGCAATCCTAGTTGTACTTCACAGGCACACGTTCGATAGGCTTCATATACGCATTAGTTCCTAAGCTCGTAGGATCACATCGAAAGTTCCATCGACGCGCTTGTGCTTTCTTTCAAGGGCTGATGAAAAAGGCACTTCATCTCTTGAGATATCAGTAACTTCCTAGTAGTTTGTGCGGTAAAAATGGTCGCAGTATTTACCTCGATAATCGTTTGTGACTTCGTCAATAGTGAATTTTCCAGCGTAAGCGTCGCCATCCTTGACAAAAGTCTCTTTCATTGTTTTGTAGTCTGCTACAACAACAAACGGCATCATACCTGAACATATTTTACTCTCGGAGTTATTCAGGGAAGATATGGTCAAAAGTAAACTACCGATCCAGTACGTGTATACTGGGCCATATCTTTTCCGCCACATCTCAAACGCATCATATCCTGGCTCATGTGCAAGAACTGTGTGAAGGTTGCCTAGTAGAGGAAGGGGTGTTGGACCTGAAAAGAATGATGACTTATCAATGAAATTCATTATTGAGCGAGAACTTGAAGCCAGAGTTAACTGTGTTTTGGGGTATCCTGTTTTGAATACGTAACGGAAGTTATAGTCCAGACCAGTGCAAGAGTGGTGGAGAAAACGCGAAAACCGGCGCATTCAGAGAAACATAAGGCTCCAAAAAAGCAATGAAATCAGGGGTTGGACGAGAATGTTACGAAAAAAGCAGCATAGAAGATGTATTTGGACGAGCTATTGACGGGGCTATCAATGACCGACGAGGCCAAAGTCGAATTGCTCGCCAGTGTCTTCGAAGAAACGTTTGCGCCGAGGTACCATTCTAGCTCCTCCTCGGTCCCCAACATGTCGAATCCTTGCTTTCCGGTCATGTCAGATTCCATTTGGTTCAATGCCGAGGAGATCTATGATTTGCTTTCGAAATGGTCGTCATCTTACTCTATCACATGCGATTTTATACCCCTGCAGTTTATTAAAAAAGTCGCCCACATCATCGCTGGTCCTCTTCAACATATCTTCAACTTAAGTCTGATGAGAGCTGAGGTACCACGTAGGTGGAGGATTTCCTTTGTTACTCCGATCCTTAAAAAACCTCCCTCAACGCAGCCCCTGAACTATCGACCCATTAGTATTACGTCGATTTTCGCTCGCCTTTTTGAGAAGGTTTTGAAGAAGAGGATTGAGTCCCATCTGCAGGATTATTCCATCATCTCTCCCAACCAGCACGGTTTCCAAAGAGGAAGGTCCACTGTAACCGCTATGCTATCTTCCTTAAACGACCTCACCTCGTATCTAGATAGCGGGGCACGTGCTGATGTAGTCTACCTGGATTTTTCCAAGGCGTTTGATAGAGTTTCCCATGCGAAACTACTGGACAAACTTAAGATGGTGGGCATACACCCACGGATTATTTCTTGGATTGAAGCGTTCCTATCTGATCGTTCGTTTATGGTGCGACTCAATTCTACTTGGTCCAGACCTAGACGTGTGCTCAGCGGTGTCCCTCAGGGAGGAGTTCTTTCCCCGACCCTTTTTAACATTTATACGTATGAGTTGCCAAGTCTTATATCGTCCTGCGGGGCAAAGTGTGTAGCGTTCGCTGATGATGTTAAGATCTACATGCCAATCACCACCAATGAAGACTGCACCTCCCTGCAACGTGCTATCGATGCTGTCTCTTCCTGGTCCAAAGCATGGGGACTACCTCTCTCTATTGAGAAAACGAAGGTGATACACCTCAGTTCTAGAAAATGTTCCAGGGATGATTACTATGAGTACCGTATTGACGGTAATGGTATTGGAACCGTTGATGGTGTTGTTGATTTAGGATTTATGGTCAAACCGGATCTCTCCTTTGATAGTCATTGTGAGATGATTGCCGGTAAAGGGCTCAATGCCGTTCATAGACTATTCAGAGCTCTGACTACTAGGAATCCCTCTGTACTGCTTCAAGCCTTCAAGGCCTATGTAAGGCCTCTGGTGGAGTATGGCACTGTTGTGTTTAGCCCACACAAACGCAAAATTATCGACAAAATTGAAAAAGTTCAAAACAGTTTCACGAGGAAACTGATGATCAGGGTGGTTGGATTTATGTACGACAGCATTCCCTCTGCTGCAGAACGTAATGCCAATTTCGGCCTTCGTTCACTTTGCTGGCGTAGGAAAAAGTTCGATCTCCTAACCTACCACAAGGTTCTCACGGGATCTCACTGCCTTCACCCTAGTACCTTTCACACCATCAGAGCTTCCACTACCAGAAATGGTCCTTTCAAACTGGTTCTTTCCAAATCTCGACTGAATTGCCGTTCGCACTTCTTCGTTAATCGCGTTCACCCTCTTTATTTCGCCCTTAGCAAAAAGAAAAGCATACCTATCAGTCTTTCGAGTTTCAAAAAATATCTCAATGAGCATCTAGAGCCATGATGACTTTCTCGTTTCTTGCAGTTTTATTTTTATTAACATCAACCTCCTCTACGCTTTTTTTTCTTACTACCTCTTACATAAGTGTGGTTACTGTGTGCTTTTGGTCCTGGAGATTGTGTTTTTCTTTTTTTTTCTTTGCTAACTGATCATGTCACATGACTCACGTCATGTAATAAATATATATATATATTCGAACGCGCACGCCATTACCTACAGCTGGTTTCAATGGGGGACGGTACGAACGTGCGTCCGAGGGTGCGCGCGGCAAATTGCGCGGCGAAGTTCGTGACGATTTGTGCGACTGCGGCGCCAATTTTTGGGGCAAAAACTTGAAGTAGGGTAGTTTAGTAGGGTCAGATGATCCTCCTAATCTACTCTATTGCACGTTTGGGCCCTAATGATAGGCGCTGAAGTCGTTTAAATCACTACGAACTTCGCCGCGCAATTTGCCGCGCGCATCCTCGGACGCACGTTCGTACACATACCCGGTTTCAATACGCCACATGCGTGCAAGGTGTGGATCTCGGTGCGAATGGTGCATCCCCTGCAGTCTTCTACAGTTAGTCCACCTTTGGTGCGTACGGCGGCGGTTTGTGGGCCTATATTACGCCCCATCTTGACTGTTTTTCGAGAGCACCCTTAGGCTTTCCTCAGGGATCACAGATTCATCTAAAGGAGAGATCTCAGAAAACGTTTTCAACGTGAACTGTGCCTTCGAAGGTACCGTTCACGGCAAGAAGTTCTTAAGATTTCATCATAGGATTACCCTGAGCCCTTCAAGGGTAACATAAAGGACGCTATCGGGATTAAAAACTCAATGGATAAGGCATAAGGCATATGAGCCCCATCACCGGACTCTTCAACGTCCACGCCCATCGACGGCTGATGTGTCAGACGAGTGTCATGACTATACAGGTTGCGACATTCGCAACAGAACCCACAGTTCAGCATGCAATCAGCTGATCGTCGAGAGGTGAGAGAATGTTTTACTCCTATTCTGTTATAATCTGCTTTTCTTTTGCTGCTGCGATCATTTTCGCAGTTTTCTACCTTAATAAGATGAAAAATATAAGAGTTAATTTTACTGTCAATCGTATTTTTGTTAACTAATGCTAGTGATCATGGCTGTATTGAATGAACATTTTTGCTTTCTGTAGTCAGGCGTACGCAATGACACACGTTCTATAGCTCGTCTGAGCACCACTCGCATTCCCCTTTTTTTGGCCTTATTCTCGTCTAGCCCCGTGTTTGACGACTTTTTCAAAGCATTTTATCTTTTTCTCAATTCTCGCGCATTCTTCGCCTCCATCGCACTATTCTCCACCTTCTCCTTCATTTTTCGTCACAATTTGGATAACCCAAAATTAGTTCTCGACACTTGCCATCCGAGGACCGTGTTGGAAATCTTCTTTTTCCTTTACCTTCAGGAGCGGGACGAGCATTGGAAGCATTATATTGAATTAAATTTCCTAGACACCCACTGAATTGAAAACTGAATTGGAAAGTTCTCAACTTAGGAACGACTTGGAACAAAGTAGAGCTCTTGGTTTCGTTCTCAATCAGTTGAGGGCCTTGAATATCGCTGCAAATATGTATTTCTTGTAATAACCGAGGAACTATCTTTTTAGTGGGAACCCTTCTGGATCGGCGAGCTATCCTAGTCTCAGCGAGTGTCTTGAGACGGAAAGGGAAGGGTGATAAAAGAATGTGCACTCACCCGGTGGGAATTTTCGTCGTTTCCAGTAGAAGTGGTAGAACAGAAACAGAAGTAGAACAGCAAAGAAGTAAATCATGGTTCTCTGAAAAAGAAAGACATGAGCCTATCTTGAAGACACTGCTTGGCTGTGGTGCCTACAATTCGCAACAGGTAGCACGTGCCTTATCATTGGAAAGGAACTCTCGGAACAGGTTACTCGGCAACTTCACGTTCACAATCATGTAATCGATCAACAAAAGATGGATGAAGAGAACGAAACCATGTATCAGACATCTTTTTCATTTTTACGAAGCCAAATGGCTTCTTTTGGAACCGATTTTCTCCTTTACTTTTCTATCGACTGTTCATTTCAGAGTCCCCTTCTCACTTAATAACACAAGCATATACTAAAGAGTGTCCGAAAAGTTTTAAGGAAATTCAGTCGGTTTTTTCAACGCAAAATAATTACAGCAACACACTTAGATCAATGATCACGATAGTAGCCCTTTTTAGCCACAATGTCTCTCCATCAATCGAACAGAGCGCTGATGCCATTCCTCCAATATGAAAAGAGGCGTGAAGAGTTGGTGGATTTTTCCCCCTAGAGCAGGTGGAGGCTCCTAAAATTATGGCAGTAATGTGGGTTGAGGTCAGGTGGATATGTGGGGATGGGATAGTCAGGTTATACCAACTGTTTCCAGCTCATCCATCGACGTCCTAGCCCGGGGTGGTCGAGCATTATCCATCACAAAACTGCCCTGTAACCGACACGAAATGGGAGCTCGGAACACCATCTCTCACAGCCTTTAACGGAATACTATTGCGTTAAACGCAGAAAACTCTAGCAGGATTTCCCAGTAAAATGCCCTGCTGAGCAAAGACAGGGTAGGCTCATATCTTTCTTAACGTGAGCGCCTCGCTTCCTAGCGAGCTGTGGCCTTACGCCCGTTGATAGGCACTGCGATCGCTTACAGTCGAAAGCTTCTGCCACACACTTACTCGCACTCGAGCTACTGCTCAGCCAAGAATGGGCAATGTTTGCAAAGAGCCCTTCTTGAAATGTGACTTTTGTGTAAAACGTCATGAATGATGGAAGAGAGAGAGAGTAGACATCGTCCATTCCACCCCTGAGACTTTGAGGGGGATCGCTCCGGCGGGAGGCCAGAACAGTGCCGGTATTTGAGGACAATGGACGTTTGCTTCGACAAATTTCGTCGAAGCAAATCTCTTCTGAGAGGAAACGATCGTGTCAATTATGGTAGGTGACAAGAGAGGATCACTGCTGCCAATCAGTCACCATATCTCATTCCAAGTCTGAATGTCGATGCGATTAATTTCGTGGTGGAGAAGCAGAAGGCCCCAGTGGTCTTATCGATGGCGCATCTTCCGGTCGACGACCACTTACTTCGAACGACCATGTCGAATACCGATTAGTTATAGTACTGATCTATCAACAATGGCCTTTTCCCTGCTATCGAGTCTATAGTCCCTCTATAGTGCGTTCGCGAGCAACATACTTTCGAGGCTGAAAATCGAAATTTTCTCAAAACTTTGCGGGCACCCATCTCAAGATCATGTTTCTGCAGCTTTCACTCTGCACGAAACCATTGTAGCAAACTTGACTTGTCTAAGCATTACTATCAACCTGTCCTTTCGGCATAGAGCAAAAATGCTATTAGATAGGGTTGTCCGGAAAGTCTCCGCCGATTTTTGAGTCATCTTCGAAGGAAAATTACTAGAAGGTCAAATTCATTCACTAAACAACATATCGACCATTCTGCTTAGTAAAGGTTCGCCACTTTTCCATCAGTTTCATTATCCAACTTTCATAGAAGGTTCTCGATTTAGAATTGAAAAACGCTCTCAGGTGCTTTTTGCAGTCCTCTAGTAGATTGAACGATTTTCCATTCAAAAAACTTTGCAGAAACACAAAGAAGTGGTAGCCTGATGGTGTTATGTCCAGACTATATGTTGGGTCATGGTAACACATCCCATTCAGCTCCAGCAATTTTTTGCGAGTGACCGAAATTCGTGTGATCCTGAGTTATCCTGTGGAAGACAACGCTTTTGTGATTGGCCACTTCTGGGCGCTTCAAGTTTATCGACGCCTATAAACTGTTTAGCTGAGTACGGTACCTTTCCGAAGTTATCGTTCGACTATGCGGCAACAGCTCATAATAAATGATTCTCCTCCAATCCTACCAGCAACAGGCATAATGTTCCTCACCTTGATTTTCACCTTTAAAGTAGTTCGTGACGGCTCGCCGGGAAGGCTCCACCATCGTTTTCGCTCCACGTTGTTGTACGATCCATTTTTTGTTCCCGTTGTCATACATTTCGAAAACAGCTCATTTTTGTTTCGTTTCAGCAACGAGTCGCACATGGAGGCACGGTCCATCACATTGCGCTGTTCACTTCGTGAGGTACCCAAACATCAACTCTCTTAACATAACCAAAATCTAGCAAATGATCTTGGATGGTTCTAGCCCACGAGTAGTGATTTGCAAATTCGTTACGATTAATATTTTGATTTATTCGTTTTCAAATGATGATAGCCTTCTTCAGCGTTGCCGACCTTCGAGGGTGAATTCACCCTGTTTAAATTTCGCAAATCACTCGCGTACTATGTGTCCCCTAGGACGTGTCTACCAAATCTTTCTCGCGACTTGGGCCGCATTCTTACCCTTGCAGTAGAAGAAAAGCCTCAGGCGCCGCCATTCCACGCGATGATCCCCGAATTTCACACAAGTCCTATGCAGAGGGACTGAGGAATGTTAACAGAGTTTGAACCGGGATAAAGAGGAGGCTTACGCTTCCAGAAAATACATAATCTTGTTAATTTAGGTTCGTCATCTTTTGAACAACAGTTGATAAACCTGTGGTGTCGAAAATCGACGGAGACTTTGGCCGCTTTCATAGCCCGTCGGCCGACCGGCGCGCCGGCGGACTGACATAAAACGAATTAGCTCGTATCCCGGTGTGACCGTGAAATGAGATGCAACAGAATTCTTACATACGAGCTAATTCGTTTTACGTCAGTCTGCCGGCGTGCCGGCCGGTCGGCCGACTATGAAAGCAGCCTTCAACCCATTAATAGCTACCATTACGATGCCAATTGACTAGGTCGTTTCCTCCCAGTTCTTCGAAGTCCACTCAATTCGATATTGCTTCGACACTTGTCTACGAATGCAAGGGAACTGATCCGCGTGTCGTAGAAGATTTTCGATCCAGCGAGAAGGACAGTTGATCCCTGAAACTGTGTTCTCCCAGGCTTCATCCGTTTTCTCCTCATAATTAATGGTGGGCCACCGAACTGGTGACTTGGAGGGACATGCGAAGGGCGTACACTGCATTGAACAAGGTTGGCCTTTCTGTGAAATATGTGGAGGAGATCTCACACTGAGAAAGATCCGAATACTAGTGTCAGTCGGGGCGGCGAGATGTGCCACCTTTGCGAAGAATGTATTCCTTCTCGGAAGGTTTCAGATGAAATGATGAACCAGAGCTCCCACACTTCTTGTACGTATATGTGATGCTTGACATTCACTCCTTCACTACACTAGTGCAGACAACAGTGAGGCACAACCGTTACGGCAACAAAGAGAACCTGAGCAGTTACCGCCTTCCTTCTCGGCTTAACTGCACAGGAATATTCAGGATGAGAAATATTAACTGAATTTGAAGAAGGTCCATGGGATTTATCTACGCCGTTTTACTCGCCTTGCACACAATTATATCACCATCAAGATATCAAGGCTACGCTCGTATGCGACAGTTCGCCATTCGGCCATTAGGTTTGACAGTTGGATCCTGCATGTGTTGCTCGGCACTGACTTCATGAGGGAGTTGGTAATATGCGTTTTCGTATTCACTCTTCGAGGCGCCAAGAGTGGGCAGTATTGGAGGACCAGAATCGAGAAGGATGATTTCTGAGCTTCGACAAGGAAATCATCCTCCTCGGTTGGGAAGAGTATTATCTTACCATACGATCCGAATGGTCATTGGCAGTGAGCGCGGGGTCCTAGAAAAGCTTTATGAGGAGTAAGAATACGAGCGAGAAAGTGAAGAAAGGAAAGAAGATTTCCGATCTGGGTACTGTCCACGAACTAGCAGTCAACAGCAACTTCTTTTCCCGAATCACAAAGCACTATCTACATAGCAGGCTTGAGCCAACGCTGTGTAGATCATTTTATATTGGGCAAGGAGTAGAGGAAATTTCAGGTGAATACGACAGAAGAAGGACGCGTACAAGCGTGGGCCAGAGACGCAAGCTTTAGAAGGTCCAGCTCTCTACAGGATTTGCAAGAGGCTAGCCCAGGCTGCTGTAACGAAAGCATCTTTAATCTTTGAAGTTGGAAAAATTCGAATCTTTGAAAAGCTCCTGAACGATGAGTTCCACTGAAAGACAGCTCATATTGATTCGACAGCTAGTCCCATCCCAGTGAAATAAGGTTCGACAAGCAATAATGAGAATAAAAGTTGGGGAAGCGGATGGCTCGGATAGGGTACCAACTGAGGCATCGAAGGCGCTTTTAAGAACTCTGGATTCAGTGGCTCACCCGGTGGACGCTGCTGCTGCTGAAGGAAGTGTGTCTGGTGAGACGAGGGGCAGTGAAATCCTTCTATATTAACGAAGGGGTGCAGGTGGGATATTTCAAGTATCCTAGCCCAGGTGGGTATACCATGAACCGGACGAGCGGTCAGCCAACTCAAGATTGAGGCAACTTGTTCCGATCTAACAAGGGCAGCTTAAAATTATGCTCAAAATAATTGCGACGGGTTTCATCTCCATAGCTAAACAGGTGACGGGAAAGTATCGAGAATAGCTGAATCTGCTGCCTGGCCTTCCTGAAAAGGCTGCAGACTGCCTACCCCAACCATCCTTCGGAGAGCGCTCCACTAGCGGAACCTGGGTTCCAGAACACTTGATTTTTTGGCCTAAGATATGTACAATAGGCCCAAGACAATTCCCCTCCCCCCTTCCCACGGCTTTCAGAAATAGTAGACGTCTCTGTTAGGCTTACAGAGCAACAATAGGCGTCATGCTTCGGGGGGGGGGGGGGGGAGGCACCATAGGATACTTTCTCTCTAAGAACAGTGAATGCGACCACAGAAGGACTCACAAGGAGACCACTGAAGAGTCGCTGAAAAGAACAATAACTCATATTTATCAACTCACCGACCCTCTCAGTGTTCTTTAGGGTGAGCCCCTCCAGTATGCAGCCGGGTAAAATGGTGTAAGTCGGAGAAAAAAAAAAGACAAAAAAAAATACTGGAGTTAGTGTGAATACAAATAACAAAGAAATATGATGATTTACAGATAAAATGTCAGAGAGAGTTCAGCAGAAGCGGAGGACTCTTTTGGAGACTTTGTTGCTCCATAACATGAACTTAGCCAGTGCACACACGATCAAAGTTCAGCCGTCTCAGCAAGTTTGCATTGAAAGATGGCTGCTGAGGTTGAGCTATGTGCTAACATTCGTGGTGCGTGTATCGATCAATTTAAACTCTAGCAAGCTGTCATCAGCTGCAATGAAATCACAAAACGTCATCCGGCTACTTGACAGAGATCAAGTAAAAAAGAAATGCTATGAGCTGTGGAGGAGGGAGTGAAATAGTTGATTGTCAGTTGACTTCTGCACGGATGGGTTGGGAAGGATGCAATCAGGCTAGAAAAGCCTCGAAAGCTCATTAGGCAGAACAGCCATACCGACTGTAAGGAGAGCCGGTCAATTCGATGACAGCAGAGTACCCTCTCAGTCAGCTTTACGATTTGAAGTGGAAATTGAGCAAACAGCTTATTGAAAGGAATTTAAAGTACAGTGTCTGCAGATTTCGGAATAGATCTGCCATAGTGATTGTTAAGTACTGTACAGCGTTTTTATCGGCACTGCTGGTGTTGAGATAAGAATGACGAATGAGGGCAAACATAGAACTCTCACTTATGAGCGGCGGTTTGTAGCAAGCTAGCCGGAACGCCAGGCGCTTAACGAAACACCTCGGAACTCAAGGAGAGCATATCATAAGGCGTTCATTGGGAGAAAAGTTGAGAATCGGTCTCTCAAGTTTAGCCCATATTCAAAGTGGAACCAACACAATCCAGGAGCAGAGCGTCGCCACTTGCACTGCTGCCGCAACAACACAACATCCTCCTCTTTGTCACTGTTCCCATAAACCACCCAGCTCTTTCAATTATCTGGCTCCAACAGAAGAGCGCCTTCGAACGCTTTTTTGCTAGCTCAGTTCCATGTATGTGCTCACCACTGACAACTCTGACGGGTAAACGGCATATGGAAATCTCATCACAGCTACTTCGCTTGGCGTTTGGAGGTCATCCTCCATGCGGGCGCATCGTATATGCCGCTGGTCTCGTTGTGTGTTGAACACTACAACTCTGCTCATTGAAAATTCCAACAGCCGTTTCCTGCATTGACTGCCTTGACCTACATTACTAAAGACGAATATTTGATGAAAGAATCGTAGGGACCACAAAGGTGCAGCGATTCACAAGAATAAACGTCATTTTCTACAAAGCTCTGGAATATTTCGACTACATTGTGATATCATGGCTTGTCATACAAAATGAATTCATTCGATTACCTTAATATGTTGTAGCGTAGCAACTAGAGGCCGCGTCACGGATACGCCACGAATTCTTCATTGAGTTCTATCATGAGTGAAGATACTTTCGCCAATCCAGGTTCGGTTATTCGACACCGCAGCTCCCTATAGGGGAACAGGAATCTCTTACATCATGTTTCTATTGCATCTCATGGCTTTCAATGTGTACACCGAACCTCCGGAGTGGAGCCTAACGCTCTAGCGGATCGCGAGTCATCAGTTCAGTATACTCCAGATGTCGAAGTCTGCCTCAACGGAGGTACAGTAGTTAATGAACTGATACAACAACCTGAAGATGTTACGGTACGGAACCACCAAAGGGCACCAGCCCTAAATAACAATAAAGGCATTAAAACAGAAGAATGTCAACTTCAAAACCGACAAACTTCAGCATCGTTTTTTCGTTCTCGGGGGCCTGCCCATTACCTCCTTTTTTGTGCGCCCCGTATGAAGCGTGTTCTTATTGATCATCTGCTTTTTCTCTATCCATGTCCATGTAAGTGGTGAACTACTCTATCATGAAGACCGAGGTTTGTCACAATTGAAACATGAAGTTATCACGACGAAGACTTGTTAAAGTTATTCTGTTCTTAAGCTGTGGGGATATAGCTCAGTGGTAGAGCGCTCCCTTAGCATGGGAGAGGTCTGGGGTTCAATTCCCCATATCTCCAGGAATTTTGCATTTCTTTGCCTAATACCGACGCAACTCCGAAACTTATTGAGGATATCGCTCTGGTCAAATACTGATGTAATTACTACGATTGCATGGTAAATACCCTTAAACTTCGGTTTTATGTTTGCAAATCAACCGCTTCCTTCAGCCACATTTGTTTATGCTCTTGCATTCCAATCAACGAGTTTTTAGGTTATTTATTAAACAATAATCACAACAATAATACACTCCTAAGCCATTTTGAATTTCTTGGCAAGAATATCGTCAGCATTATACATCCTAGGTCCTGCATCAATAGTTACCGCGTCCTGTGGTGACACTGGCGTAATTGGATGAGCGTAGCGACATTTCGCACCACGTTTACATTGTCCACGTGCAAACGCTCTGTAAGCAGTAAATAATGAGCAATGAAATAAACGTCCTAAATTTTTAGATGATTGGGGTGCTGACTTTATCAACACGAAGACATATCGAGTGTTTTATAGAGGTAAAATGTTAACAACCTTCCAAACATGTCCGATAATTTTTTTAAAGTAGTCCCTAACAGAACATCGATACCCCAGGGTGTGTCAGCTTTTCCAAATCGGAATCGAAATTAACACATTGACGACCATGACGTGTTGCGTAAAAAGCGCCGCGAGGGACCGGAGCGCTTTTCGTAAACTCGCGACTGCAGCCCACATGTGGACTTATTGGTCCACCATGACCATCTTTTGAAGTTCATAAGAGAGATTTATAAGTATTTCGGAATGTTCCTTCAAATGTTTCTGGTAAATTAGTTTTTGGTGCCCATATTGAGTGATTATTGATCTTTAGTATAGAACCGGCACTCGTTCTAGGGGTCATTCAATTATGAGTTCAATCATTACCAAAAATCGTTTCGGAGAACTTTTAGGAGCTTTTCATTTGGTCGATAACAGCAAAAATGCTAATGACGACCGTCTTTCGTTTCAAAATATCTCATTTTTTGAATTTGTTCAACGAACGAAGAATTCACTAAGGTAATGTACTCCTTCGAAAAAAACACCTTTACAATTGCAAAATTAAAAGATTTTTTAGGAACACGCTGTATATAGTTTCATTTAGGCCTGATGTAATGTTTTGAGAAGAAAGTTTGTAAAAAAATGGAAATATAGATGAACAAAACAAAAAATACAACTGCAGTCCACATGTTGACTGCACGGTCCCACATGGCCGAAAAAATGCAGTCCACATATGGACTGCATGGTCGTCGATGGATTGAAATCCATAAAATCCTCTCATTTTTCAAAACTAATGACGCGAGGGGACTTCTTTCGGAGTTATATAAGGAATTTTAACGATATGCGTAACCTATTTGCGACAATTAGCAGTTGAAAGTAGATGATGCCTTACTTTTTCGTAGTAATCCTTTCTATACCGTACAATCAAATGGAACAAAACCCACCAAAATTAACCATGACTTTCGTGGTCAAAATTGGGCACACTTACAGGACAAAACAATCAGTGGAAAATCAAGCTGCTGAGTTGGCTAGCCAGTATGGAAATTAGTCACAGAAGTAAGGCATAACTTGCGAATTTACTTCCGCAAACGGCAATTTGTTCTGGGTGGCCGTCTTCACAACTCTCTTATATACTCTCATTGATTTACCTCTGTTCAATTTCTAAGATATGGTTGAAAAGAAAATGCTGTCGCTGTATAATCTTACCGACACAGAGGCTTCTTTTCTTTTTCCACTTTTTCGGTCAGAGGGACATGCTGGCTGAGTGTCAGAACGTGAGCAAGATTCTCACGTTCACGTTCACTTGAAAAAACGCTGGAACCCTGGAACATTGAGGAAAAACAAAAATGTCACCGAGCAAAAACTCTAGCTACACTATGCTTGTATGTTTAATATAAGACATCATAAAAATAAATGGTAGGAGCGAAGAGGTTTCTCACCACGTGTTTCCCTTTCAGGACCAACCCTGCACTTGGAAGCCGGCGAACTGCACCTAAATGATACAAATTAACTTCAAGGACAATGGACGAATGCTGTGAATCATTAATTCGAGGAGTTAGAGATACTCAAAGAAGGATTGCTCAATTTGAAAAAATGCAATGAAGGCTGCAAAATCAAAGTTTTCTGACAAGTCCTGTGTTCTGGTATGTATTAGCGAAGAGCGCAACAAACAATAAGACTTTGCTGATAGAATATTGAAAGTGAACGTTCTGCACGAGCCCTTATTGGAGTCTTCGGTAGCAGCACACTGTTCCTTCTCAGTTTTAGAAGTTTTAGAAGTGGTTATGTTAGATCGATAGACCGTAGATCGTCGTAAACTTACTGTGCATATTGAATTCAGCACACGTCCAATTACCGTAATCACATGATTTTTACATAAATGGGGTTGCCCAGTTTCCCGAACTGCTGATAAGTTTTTTGCAGCTGATATCGTAATCAGGTAGAATGTTATTTCTTACTGAGTCTTTTTAATTCAATGTGCAGTAGCGAAGTTGCTGATTGGTCGTCAGTGAATTAGCCGCTGCTAACCCGAAGAAAGCGAAGGGACTAGCTGGGTGTTCTGAACTAATAATAAAAAGGAGTGATGCTTCGTGTTACTCAGGCAATTCGATTTTATCTTTTTATATTTGACAGTAACTTGTTGTGTTGGTCCGCAAAAATTTTTCTATGCCTGTGAAATGGGAAACTGCAACAACCTTATGACACCAACACCTAAGAGGATGTTCAAAAGTTACATTGGTGGCTAGTGCTTAAGCAGCATGAATCATAACATATGTGTACTCTGTGCCTCAGCAATTCCAACCAATCGATAGCGATCGATTTTCGACATGATTGAATGAATGTTCATTTTTGTTTTTTTCTGCAACAGGGCAACTCATCCATTGGTATGGGATACACGTAATGGTGTATTAAGTCAGAGCTGGGTTATCAACGGTCGTAAAAAACGCACTTAATACCACGCACCCAATTCTGGAGTGCAAAATCATTTCAATGACTGCTACGAGGTAAGGGTCACGATAGAAAAACGGAAATCCAAAATTTTCGTTTCTGTCTTCAAAGCACGTTAGAGGCAAAGGGTACAAGAGTTAAATTCCGGGTAAACAGTACTTCGGACATGAAAGCAGCGGGGGTATGCCTTCCAAAATGTATAAACAAACAAACATACAAACTGATTGTTTGTGAAAGCTCAGATTATCCCCATGATGATTTTATCTCCTCTTAAAAAATCTAACCTATAAAGAACAATGACTCCACTTTACCTGAGGAAGACTCGGATTTAAAATTGTCACTTTTTGATGGCCCTTCTGAATCGTCATCGCTGTCGTTATCCTCCTCTCCCCCGAATAGGCATGATTTTATCTGAATAAGTAAAGTATAACAAATTGGAATTAGTGGAGCTTGATATATAATGTAAAAAAACGTAATAAAGTGATAATAAATAAAGTGAAGTATATGATGGCTCGTTCCGACTCTTCACTAGACGAACCACTATTTCAACGTTCCCCTGCGGCTAATCAGTGGTTTGGGGTCAGTGGACAAAGGAATGGGCGAAATGGATTGTTCAATACAGTTAAACAAAGTGCACATGTGAAAATTAAGTTATACAATTATTACTGGGAAATTTTCATAACCCCTCCAACCGATTTGGTGATGTTATTCAGGTTATCTTTGATAGAATGCTTGTAACAAATAAGTTTATTTCTATATATACATCTAACTATACTGGTAATTAAAAATTCTTCATTATACCCATTTCTCAAGAGAATTTTCATCAATCCCTCTATTTTATATTACCTTATCGATCGAAATCATTACCTTATCGATCCAACTATGTTACAGTGTAGTGCCTTAGGAACGCGATTAAATCTCGCCACCGGCTGCCATTCGAATTAATTTCCCGCGCGCGGAGGTTTGAATCAGGAACCATGTGACGGTCGAAGCCAGCGCTGCATGTGCCGTACTCAACAGTATGACGTGCAGAATGTACAACCAGTACGCACGCGAAACAAGGCTATTGCTTCCCTAGGCAAAACCTATACCACTCTACCGACCTAGGCAGCAATGGAGAGAGTGGTTGTGGGGGTTATATTGGTTTAGAAT
This sequence comes from Haemonchus contortus, assembly GCA_000469685.2. Classification (NCBI taxonomy): domain Eukaryota; kingdom Metazoa; phylum Nematoda; class Chromadorea; order Rhabditida; family Trichostrongylidae; genus Haemonchus; species Haemonchus contortus. Next base: position 21,116,029 of record LS997566.1, read on the forward strand.
TCGATTTGCTACAATCCCAGAGATTATGTAGGCATCTCCTTCCCGAATTGCTAGAGATGAGATGGAGTATATAGAAGGCTACATTGCTGCGGTACTCGTGAAACATGTGGTCATGTCTCCTGAACAACTCAGAAAAGTATTATTCCAACAGAATCCATCTCCAATAAAAAAAACTTTTTGTATTCATGTGTTCACACGTCTTTCGAGCTAAGGAGGGATTGGTGGGCTGTATGGACCTCGTTTTTTTTCTGCAAAATCACTATTAATTTTTCATCGATTTCTGTTTTCCTTGCTAATTGGTCGATGGGCTTTTCATGAACCAAAGTTCCTGTATACTTAGAATAGTCTACCACTAACAACTTTCGTTTACCCTCTCTATGGGAAGACGGCCACTTGATTGACCAGTGAACTCACTGCAGATAAACTTTTGTCATTGAAATCCACCCAAAGTATTTTCAGCCGAAATGATAAAAAATGTGTCTCATTCACGGTGGTTGTTTGACCCTTAACACTACCATTTATATATGATGCATAAAATACAGAAGCATTGCTCATAGTATGATAAAATGAGTTAGTTTAGTAGACAAGGGATAACCCTTACTAACAATTGGTAGTGAGTGGCATTGGCAAAGCTCCTATTCACCTTTATTTTATGCGTGTATCATTAAAGATCGCACCGAAGAGGTAGACTGGGACCAACACAACTTTTCTAGCCCGGAATTCTGTGGAAAAGAGGTAACTCGAACGACATCCATCCATTACTGCAGCCGCACTCGTAAAGACATAACGCGCTCCAATAGCAGTCCGTGAAACATTCAAATGTTCGCGCGCGGGAAAGTTATTTGAACGGCAGCCGGTGGCGAGATTTAATTGCGTTCGTGCCTTAGCATGATTTCCCTGAATTAGGGCTAACTAAGGTATTCATGTCATTCCTATACCACTAACCCGATACAATAGGTGGTTCAGAGGAATTGTGGCAAAACATACTCTTTACACTTCTCTGATCAGAAATGCAAATAAATACAGATTCTTAAAACAACTTACTAATTTGTCCGATGTTTGTGGTACCTCAATATCGGAGCCATGGGTAGAATCTCCACTCTTGGAAATATTATTGTCATCATCGTTAGAGTCGCTGTCGCTAGCGTATGAAGAAATTAAGTTCAACGCCATGGGTGAAGCAAGAGTAAGATGCCGACGAAATGCGTAACCAAACCTGCTCAAGTTGCAGTCCGCTGTATCTCGTACGGCGGATGACTACGCGAATTTACACAGTTTCCGACTGCTACACTTACACAGTTCCGACTTACACAGTTTTTGGTAATTCTAGGAAAAGAATCGCGTCTTAGGTGTTGGATAGGGTCGACAAGAAGCCATCAAGAAGGCTATCATCTGTTCTTAATTGTTGGGATAAATTGTAAGTATAGTGGAATCTATGCTCTGAATTGGAGGCTGTGAGTCTCATTGGACGGGTGACTTTGCGATAGTTGCAAATAGTCAGATTTTGAAGTCCAGGTTTAGTATCTCCCCTTTATTTCTGGGTAACACACTCACTGGGCTTTCAAACCGTCTGCTTCTTCGGCAAGAACTCGAAGTGCCCTTTATGGCAGTTCAGAATTTTCAAAGTGACGATGTAAAAAATATTTAGAAGCATTTTTTATCCTTCTAAGTAAACAGTTCACATGTTCAAATGATAATTTACGAGCAAAAAGAATTGTAGAAATACAGAGATCGATCTTTTCTCTTTGAGCAACTTTGTATGATTTCAATCTTCTAATAAAGCTTTCTAATGAGCTTCTAATAATATCCAAAAGAACACCGATGGATTAAGATGGGGCAATCTTGTACACGGTCAGTACATCACTCTATGCCTGCTGTATTCTGCATCAAAGGAACAACTATCCGACACAAGCATCAAAGAAGTTCCGTCACAGATACTTCTTTCGAAGTTGCGATACATCATCAGTCTCTGGTGGCTTTAACAAATCACCCTCCATGTAGTGTTTCGCGAACAGTCGCCCCTTTCGTCGCGGTGGTTCCGGTGGTGGAGAGACCAACCATTTCTGCGCCAATATTAGACCAACGATTGTCACTGCTGCAAGGGAAAAGAATCATTTTCAGAAGTTTTCAATCGATTCATCTCACACAAAATTCCCATAAGAACTCGAATAGATTTCGAGATACTATTCTTGAGGACAGTGCGTGGGTATTTCGTACCCCCTTTTCGCTAGGAATCAGATTCAAGAGGGAATCACAGCTTGTGCAAGCGTTCTAGATGGCTGGACTACTGCTTACATCAAACATGACATAAAGTAGCTCGTAGGGCGGAAGTGGTGTAGTGGTAAGTGGCGTACTAACTCACATGGTACGGTCGGGGGTTCGAACCCCGGATCGATACGCGCCAAGGCCAACCAAGCCTTCCATCCCTCCGGGGTCGGCTAACCCCGGAGGGATGGAAGGCTTGGTTGGCACCAGACTTGTCTGGGAGGATAAAAGCACTGACTTGTACATCGGCTGGCCACAGCAAGTCATTGTGTAGGCCACATACGCTCTCCTAACGCCACTACGATTCTGAATGGAAGTCGAGTGCCTAATCTTTCAAAGTAGCTCGTAGCGTAGTAAGAACTTTTTTTGGGACAGATGGATATAACGGCTTCGGCTTCCATAGACCACCATTTCCACATGAACGGAGAAAAGAAAACCCAGTAGGTGGAGGGCATGAGGATTGATTGATACCTTACAAGTTGTTGATGATACTTGCCGATATTCAACGTCTCCATGGTGCCACAGCGTGCCTGATCTACTTCATTCGTTTTCCTTTATGTATTACCAGTTCACCCCCCTCTCACCGGGTAATCGTTAGTTTGCGTTGATTTGTCGACACCTGTCCTCTTGAGCCACTTCAGCTAGCGGGAACTACGAAGACGGCCTGACCGTAGAGAGCTGAAAATCTTGAACCGTCTTTGACGTTTGAGAGCTCGATTCCCAAGACTTAAGTGTGCTATAGGCGTTACTTGGCCCTTTCCTATCTACGCTATCGCGGTGAGGTTTCATAGCACTTTTCGACAAGGCCCATCCCATTTCCTCATAACCATCTCCTTGCCACGGAAGGCAGATCAACGATGGGATTCTATGTTTCTCATACTAGGACAGCACATTGTTCTCCTTCTATTCGTACCTGATTGTTAGAATATGAACTGCCATACCTTGTACAGCCATCCTTGCAATATTTGGTACAGCGGCAATCATCGACTGGTAGTAGTAAATTTCGGTTGCCATGCTCAGCAAGTACATAGCGGTCATCGAAAGGTGGCAAACATGTAATGGCCATGAGTCGAAGTATCCAAGCAGAAATAACCTGAATGAATTTTTCGCCTGAACTATTCAATTACAATATTAATGGTCCTAAACCGCCTGCGACAGACTGCAGAATCAGAAGCCTTCATCTCTACGGTGAAGTAAAAAGAAACCCTCGATGGGAAAGCCACTGTTAGCTTTAGATGGTACTCATATATCATAAATTTTTTCATGTTATGAATTTTGATGCAACATTTTGCCAAGGGATTAAGTATTAATGGTCTCTTACTTCATGGTAGTATTGAGGTGATCAAAGTGACGTGTCTGTATATTAGAAATTGGAGTTCCACTGAAGTAAGATCATGTCTATATGAGGTAACAAAACGACAGCAGGAGGGCTCTATTATAATGAGGCAAATGGCTCGCGACAGCCGCGTGCGGCGAATCGATTAGACAAAACTGTTCCTACTGCCCGTCTCCCCCCGCGCTCTGCTCTCTCGAGGAGCCACTCGAAGAGGAGATGTCAGATATATGGGGGTCGTCGCCAACGACCGTGTGTTTCACTTTAGATTGATGGTTGAGAAGTTAGAATATTTTTTGGTGTGACGTAGCGGCTGAGGCGAGGGAACTGGGAGCACGAGGGCGCTATCGAGACCACCATCCGTTTACTCCTCTAATCAGACTGGCGCTAGCCCTCCACCAAACATCTGGGTGGTCGTACTGCAACAAATAGTAACTACAACAATATTGATGACGACCGACTTTTCAGCTGGCCGGACAGAAAAGGCCGGAGCCTACGAGCCCCGATGATAACTGTCCCACGTGTGCCTCTATCAACCTACTGGTCCTCCTCATCCCCAATCGGAAAAAGTTCCTGCAGGGTCTGTGAGAAAAGATGAGAGCTGGGGCGTCGTAACATCAAAAAGAGGACACCAGTCTCTCCCCTCGAAAGACAATGTCGTTTCATCCAGTCTCAGAGTAGTAGCTGGGAAAGGTTTTGCTGTGCTGCTCTTAGGACTTGATGGAAATGCTATACCACGAGTTGCTCCCTCGAGACCCGGCAGCCACAGCTATCACCCACAGCAGTCAGCGTTAGGAACCTACTCATGCAATCGAAGAAGAACTACCGACAACAACTTTTTCTTGCATGGTAGCGATTGACCTCACATAGTAAAGACCATGTAGTCTAGAATGCAGAAACTAGGCTGCAGTGCCGTTACCCACCTTTCCTATTCTCGTGTTCCAGCCCCTTCTGAATTACCTTTCTAAGCACTCCAGCCGGTATCCATTCGAGAACTTCGCCACTTTCAGTTACCTAGAAAAAGCTGTAGCTGAATTCCTCCATCCATGGTCTTCTTATTTCTACGAGGAGAGAATAGCTGACTTGTATTCTTATTGAAAGAGTGTCATACATGCACCATTTATTCTATTTTAGTTGAATGTTGTCTTTCTCGTTAAGAATTCAAATATTTGTTGAGAGACTTACAATTATTGCCTAGATGGTGACCTTTTCCTCTCGGAAGTTTATGAAGTTGGCATCCGGTTATTACCTGGCTTACCTGCCCCACGAGGTTGTTGGTATAGTCGTGTGTTGGAGTCCAGGCAAGTCCCTCTTATTGAAGCACTTTGGCCGACTGGTGGAGGTGATGGTCCTGGATGCCAACAGACCAGTATGGGTCAACTTCAATTCTTAGTTATCCGTAAATTTTCGATAGGTACTGAGCCCGATAGGTTGTTTACGATGACTGTTATCACTCTCTCTGTACATGTTAAGGCGCGTGAAGTGGCACGACTATAAATAAATCAATGAATAATGATAGTGATTACTGGGTCCAATGAGTAGGAGATTCCAATCAGAAAAAAAAATTTAAACGTGCATCCCAACGCTTCAAGACTTTTGCATAGAACTAAAATGAAGATTTCGCCAGGTGGAGGTGATACGGAAATTAAACTTAGTCAGACTCCCGTTCTCATCATTCTAGGATTTGATCTTATAAACTCACAATGTAGTGAATGGGGCCTACGTTGGGCACTACATTAACTACTTTATAAATTCGAAAATTAAAAGAAAGTGATTACCTGACAACGCAAATAAGCACGACAGATAGCGCGTACTGCCGAGCAGCAGCGAGCGATACCGTCTTGAAGAGCAGTCCGGCTTGACCACTATAGCACATCCAAATTACGCCGATGTCTTGTAGCAACACGAACGACAACCATGCCCGACAACAATGACTGACGGATCTCATTTCCTTCTGAATGGTATTACTCCTTGCTCCTTTCAACTCTTGCGGACCTAATACATAGCAGAGAATCTTATCTAAGGCACTGGCAACCCTTTAGAGCAAGCGCCTCGAAGCATCAATCTACGCGCTCATCAGTGTATGTACTTTTATGTAACTTTGTTTACATAGTCCTCTTAAGAGCATCGTTGATCATTTGGCTTCGAATAAATCCAAACAAAGGATGGATCTAGAGTTTCGCTAATCCACCCCAAACAAATACACAACAAAAGACATGACTGTCCCATCTTGAAACTTCTATGCTTCCGCAAATGGTTAAAATCAAATGCCCATTAGGCAGGAATTTCCCTGCAGCACTCCGGTGGGCTTCTAGAACTTCGAAATACTCAGAATTGAAGGATATGGACACAAAAAGCATCTATATTCTACAAAATTTCTCTCCAAGCCGATGCAGTCAATACAATTTCCCTGGCGCAAACTTAAGCATCGCATTATAATGGTGATTAAAACCGAACCTGAAGGTATTGAGTAACTATCAAGACCGTACGGCCCTACGAGTTCTCTCTCCAAAGCATATTTTAAACGATCAAGTGCGATTGCTTGTACTGATACGATAAGATTGAAACATTCGACAACAGTTACTCGATGGACTCATGAAACATCTTTATTATTCATTTCGTAGTATAAAGGGATTTCAATATACATATCAAAATCTATCTAGACAAATTTTAATTACCAAGTTGAGTTCACAAGTGGAAGATACCCCGTGGAAGGCGGGTTAGTATTATATCTAAGTAGCAATATTTTATTAAAAGGCATCGGGGTTAATAAAAAAAGAGGAAGCGCCCAGAGAAGAAACCAATGACAACGACTCAAACCACTTCTGAAAACTAATTTTGGATGTCACAGAATGAATATGCGATAAATACAAGACAAAGCAAGAGGAGCTAGTATAGAAGAAGAAATGAGCAAAACCTCTAGGTTAAATAAACAAGTTCTACAATCTTGAACACAATTCCAGACCAACGAAACCGCGATGAAAATGCAAAAGCTATCACTGATCTCATGAAAGCACGGAAAACGTATATTACAAACAATTTTGCTTCAACACCCACAAGTTATTCTGTCCCATGACGCTTTTTAATTCATGATGCGTGTGAACTCAAAGATACCTATCCTGACGAGTGAACTATGAGAAAACGGTAGCCGCAGAACGAGGTCAATAATTGGTTGAACTAGGCAAGCATTCCCGGTCAAAAGAACTAGTGAAACTAGCGAATCAATGTAAAGTAGAAAAAAAAACAATTCCAACATCGATACCCGAAGACAAGACGTCCTTTTATTGACATGTGCGAGCACAAAACAGCTCGAACGAATCTCTCTATTGATCTCTGAATAGAAGCTTTCAACGCATTGCATATGTTCTAACGGTATGAGGAAGAATAACGTCAGTCCATAGTAATCTTGAGTCTTACAATTCAATGATAACTAAATAAAATCTTTGGAGAGGACGGAGATGGTGTAGTGGCAAGTGACGCACATTTCACATGCATGGTCAAGGGTTCGAGTCCCGGATCGATATCGATCTAGGCTAACTAAGCCCTCCATCTCTCCGGGGTCGGTTAATTGATACTACATTCATCTGGGAGGATAAGGGCAATGACTTGTGCATCAGCTGACCACCGCAAGTCATTGTATATGCCACATACGCATTCAATACACCACTAGGATTCTGAATACAAATCGGATGCAAGAGCGCATCCCTCAGACGGGATTGAGCAACATCCTAAGCTTTAACCTCTAATCCTTTATCTTAAAAGCCTTTGGCGTTTACTACTTATGCTTTGGTATGTGCGCCCGCAGTCTTGAATGCTTATGTGACCTATCTATTGAGGAGTGGTGGCCTGCTAATGTGCAAGTCAGTGCTTTTCGCCACCCAGGCAGGTCTGTCCTCAATTAACGAATCACCAGAGCGGTGGAAGGCTTGGTTGGCTTGAGCGGATATCGATAAATGACTTGAAGCCGTGACCATGCCTGTATGATAGTGCATCACTTGCCCTTCTCTACATCCATCCTCCAACAAGGACTCTATAAGGCTTGACCTTCCCCTCAAAAAACCTTCGTGAGGGAACAATGGAAGAGTATTTGTTAATTTCTTGCAAGTCTCGCAAATGCTTGTCTATTAAATTGGCTAGTGAAGCCAGAATTCACGCGCTTTTACAAAAAAAACCTGACAATCGAAATAATAGTTAAGAGCTTCTATGAATTAAGTACTTACACTTATTAAACGTAGTAGTTTGGCGACACAAAAAGATCTCTCAGCGCACACAACTGATCCTCATTGAATTGAGCCTCGTGCTCACGCCATGAATCTTGATGAGTTCGTTTGAACTCGGACAATGTTCGCTTGACAGTATCCTGGTAAATTTATCAACTTCTTAGTATTTATTATCCGCACAAGGAAACAGGAGAAACCTAGCAAATTCAAAATAAAAACGTCAAGTCTCTGTCATCAACTAACTTTGATTGGTTGTTTCTCCGACGCGTATCGACACAATCGCATTAGGACATCGGGAAGATAGGATGGAACCGTGTACGGAGAGGCAAGCACTACAGCCGACAATCCAAGTACACCGCCATGGCGAATTATAGGGTCCTTCGAATTTGCACGTTCATTGAAGGCGGCCTAGAAATATGCGTTTCCACAAGAATCTTGGAAAGGTTTATATTAACATTTGATATGTGAGACCATACATTCCCATGCGCCCAGAATGACCCTCTAATCGTTACCGGCTTAGATACAAAATATTTCCAAACTAATAGATGACTGCCACTACATGATAGCAACTGGAAAGAGGAGAACTTCAGAGAGAGAGAGAGGAGAAAGGATAGTGGAGTCCGCCCTCAACACAACGCCCATCGAATAAATAAAACTTTCGAAGTTTTTGGTTATCCAGATAGTACGAGATCGCTTTGTATTTTCCCATGGAATGAAAAGTTGAAATAAACTCGTTATGCGCACGTTTTCGTTAACTTCTCGTTCCGCACAGTTTATTTTTTGTTCTGCAGTCTATAAAGTCAACACAATATGCTCAACAAAACTAGTATGAATGATTTTTAAGACATGACCCCATGGGAGAGAGAACAAATGATGAGAACCTTCGAGTACTCACCAGGGAAGGATCCCAAGTCGAAGTGGCCATTTGAAATGAGACCTACACTGCTGGACGTGTTTTTGGATGCTGAGTTTGGATCTGCTATCCAAATTCGCCGAGCATTTTCGTGAACGGAGTTATGAGGGTGGTTTCAAGGAGCTTAACATAAGAAAACTTAAATTACATGGATGCGCCTTTCTTCTCAACGGCGGCTTGGTATGGTGGTAAGCGTGACGCTTCATGTGCGGGAGACTAGGGTTCGAGTTTTGTGAAGGATGGAATTTTTGCATTATATGGAATTTTTCCCTTAAGGACTAGAAACTACTGTCATGGTGATTTTATGACGTTCTATGAAGTTTTGATGCTGATGCCTTCTCCTACCTACCTACCTGTTACCGAGTAGGAGATTCTTCCGTGCGCAAAACTTGGAGCTCCGGGCGAGAACAAGGCATATGACGAGCAATGATGATGCTAAAGTGGGTGTTGGTGCTAGATTGGATGCGATGGTACGTAACAGCTCCGGACCCACCAACACCGGCACTGTTGACAATGGACTCGTGGATATCATTCACAGACCAGAAAGCTATTCAGTGCGTCTTACCTCCAGAAAAGCAGATAAAGGGAATTGCACTCTTTTCGAGGCTTCCAGGAGGCTAATACAGCCAACAGAAGCCTATTTAGACCATCCTATTAGAAACATGGTTAAACGCACCACCTCATTGTAATAGCTCATGATCTCAACTTTTGTGTGTACACACGTAACCCCATTTCCGCCTACTATCGCTTGTCTACTTTTAGTTCTGCGCTGTTAGATCTAGGAAATTCCTCTTTTAATCATGGTATGGCGCCGGCTACTTGAATACTCACCCGGGTGATTTTGGGACGCCTACACAATTCTGTTTCCTTCCTGATTTGGGGTTAGCAACTGTGAAGCAATGGCCTGTGACGAGTTCTTTTTCATCCCTTGCTTCCATTGTGAGAAGTTCTTTGTTACAAGCATTTCGTGTAGAGTATCACATTCGATCATTCAAGTGGCAAAAGTTATCCAACGGTGAATATAGAGTGAGGGACAAGTAAAACTGAAGTATTACTTTATGTGAATAAATATCAGCAGAAGCATGAAAAGGTCATAAAACGTGATAAAATCACAATGAGAGCATTTTCTAGTCCTTAATGAAAAATTCTATATAATGCAAAAATGCCGTCCTCCACAAAACTCACACCCTGGTCACCCGCACATGAATCGCCACGCTTACCACCACACCAAGCCGCCGTTGACGAGAAAGGCACATCCATGTTATTTAAGTTTTCTTATGTTAAGCTCCCTGAAACTACCCTCATAACTCCGTTCACAGAAACGCTCGGCAAATTTGGAAAGCAGATTCGAACTCAGCATCCAAAAACACGTCCAGCAGTGTAGGTCTCATTTCAAATGGCCACTTCGACTTGGGATCCTTCCCTGGTCAGAAGACTGCTGTACAAACAATAAGGAAAAGATACAAATGTACCTATTCTTATTGTTCCACATCGATCGAACATTTGCATCGCCGAGGACTCGATACGAATATTGAATAAACGATCTACCCAAAGGCCGACCAGTAATATTATCACGTATAAGCTCACCAATAGTTCTGGAGTAACCGAGAAAAATGAGCTTTGAATCAATCCAGACAAGGTGTTCGCAGCAGTTTGACGAACTTCCAGTTGACTTTCGCTCAGGCAACACATCAGAAGCTGACCTAAATCAGCTGGTTCAGTTAGAATAGAGAAAATGGGGGTAACCAGGACTCGCAAAAAATACGAAACTGGCTACAAAAATTTCATGGTGTAACTGACCAATATCTTCCTGCACAGTGGCAAACACGTACTGATTGGAGAAAACTAGCACTTTCATCAACCAAAGCAAGGTAACCTTAGACTTCCACCAACATGGGGACTGCAGTATCTGAAATTATCAGCCAGCATAAGAAAATACCATAGCTTGAACAGATGAACGTTAACAAGTAAGGGGATGTAGATTACCTGCCGAAACACTTGCATAATACACGGCAAATGAGCCTCCGGAATATAAGTCGCTTGAAGAAGCTTGGATAACAAGGAAAAACATTGTTTATACAACTCTTCATCACTGAAATATGGTATTCATTATGGCTAGATTACTCAGGAAAGCAGTTTCATGGTCGGCCACACTGCACGACTCTACTATTGAAATACCAATGGCTCAAAATAATTCCAAGAGTGCTTGAACATGAGGAAGAAAAGGAATTTTTCTTATGTTCAAGTTTCAAGCACTTCTGAAATCAGCAGCGTAAGAAAGAAAAGAAGAAAGAATAAAAGAAGAAAAGAAAAAGAAAGAAAAAGGATGGAAAAATAATCTGGGTAGAGCGATTCATAAATGTTTGCGCAAATGAATTCGAAGTCAATAGATCGAGTTGATGGGGTAGGGACATCGACAACAACTGGTCCATGACAAAAATAAGGAAGTCCTATAACTGCGATCATAGAAAAATATAGAAGACGGTAGCAACCGACCAATGCTGGTTACATTCAGCACTTAAGAAGCAATTGGAAAAGGAGTTCACCATATAAACCATATCGTCTTGTATAAACTTACCCAACATCATTACTATAATGACAGAATATAGGCAAAAGTTGCAAGATTGACGGAGGTAGTGAGGTAAGGGACTGTCCGGCAACATGTAAGGTAAACGATAGCGCTCCCTTCAGAGCAAGACGAGCGGCGCGTTTCACTTCGGAGTCTCCTGTTCCGTTCTAAAATAAGTTTCTATAAGCAAATACCCTGCTGAAGTTTCAAAACTGTGCTAACCAGCTCAGTGGATTCTGAGCAACTGTTTCCAACATCCTTGACGCGAGTTTCTTCCCAGCATGCTCCCATCTGAAACAAAACGAAAGTAATTACTGCATTCAATTAAAGGATTACTGCATTCAATTAAAGAAATAGTTCACGATAATTATGGGGAGTTTTGTTTGAGATCTATAACGGCAGTGATAGTCCAGTATAATGCGGTAGCTATGAAGATTGAAAATCGGCGTATTCAGAGGAATGTAAGAATTCCAAAAAGTAGTCAAAGTTGGGCTGGACAATAATGTGACCGCAAAAGTTGCATAGAAGGGGTATAAGGTCGAGCTGTCCAAAGGTGTATGTCAGTGCAACAGCTGATTACTGTAAGCTGCTTGCATGCGAGGTGTGGGTCTCTGTGAGAATGGTGCAATTTCCACAGCTCCTACACCACCATGAAAACTCGTCCTTCGGTGTGTACGTCGGTTGAACCCGATGCCCCTTTGCCATACTTATGCCCTTTGGTTTATCCTTGAGGACGTTTCAGAAACCTTTTATCGTGAACTATGCCTGCAAGCCAATCATGTAAAGAAAAGGCTCGAAATGAACACATGGACCAGGAACATAAAGATTTAACACTATGAATATCATCTAATAAGTGAACCTACATGCTGATTGTACAATCCGATGCAATGGGCTACTGTGGGGGCGCGTAAGGAGTCCGGTATACCAGGACTGTAGTAAATTGTTGGCAGATCGAACCATGAGGCTGTCACAAGCGATCTGAAATTAAGAAACTTTTTGAAGGGAATGATTGATGATGTGACACCAGCGCTAGCGCAAAGGCGCGGATATCATAGATGGGTGAGCGAAATTGTCCAACACCCCCTTGAACTTAATATCTCAGAGAACTACGAAGTTATATTTCTGATCCACAGCTGGCACGGCCGAGTGGACGTTGGTTGCTATTATTACCGGCTGATGATATGGCGGAGTGCGTTCTGTCACTATCCACTGACAGTCCAGTTCTCACTGCATTACATGTATCCCTTCCCAATTTATGTATTTCCTCTACTACACAAGAGTGTTTCATGGATAATTTGTTCAATCATCCATAAATGATCGCTATGGACTGGTCGAAATTACAGAGACAAAAGGTACACCTATGTTATGTTCCATGCTGTATAAGCGCTGATCACAAATCTGACTTTTAAACATACACTAAAGTGTTACACTCAGCTTGCTGCTGGTTTCTCACAACACGGACTTTATCACAACCGAAGATATTTCCGCGGACAGCACACACACACCACACACACACACACACACACACACACACACACACACACACACACACACACACACACACACACACACACACACACACACACACACACACACACACACACACACACACACACACACACACACACACACACACAACACACACACACACACACACACACACCACACACACACACACACACACACACAACACACACACACACACACACACCACACACACACACACACACACACCACACACACACACACACACACACACACACACACACACACACACACACACACCACACACACACCACACACACACAACACACACACACACACACACACACACACACACACACACACACACACACACACACACACACACACACACACACACACACACACACACACACACACACACACACACACACACACACACACACACACACACACACACACACACACACACACACACACACACACACACACACACACACACACACACACACACACACACCACACACACACACACACACACACACACACACACACACACACACACACACACACACACACACACACACACACACACACACACACACACACACACACACACACACACACACACACACACACACACACACACACACACACACACACACACACACACACACACACACACACACACACACACACACACACACACACACACACACACACACACACACACACACACACACCACACACACACACACACACACACACACACACACACACACACACACACACACACACACACACACACACACACACACACACACACACACACACACACACACACACACACACACACACACACACGCACAGGCAAACGGAGAACGGCGGATCTTCCAACAAAGCGACACACCTAGCTACTGCTTTATATATAATAAGGTTAAGTCGAATTGCCCGAGTAACGCAAGGCTTCCTTTTTTGTGATAATTTCGGAATGCCTGACTAGACCCTTCGTTTTCTTTGGATAGCAGCGACTTTTTCGCAGACGAGCAACCCTCTTATTGCTTATCGATCGAGGCATCAGATGGTGCTTGCCGGTGCTATTGGGAAGTGCTATATTGTCGTTTCAATAAATCCCTTTGCTTTGTTCATTCTTTCATAGATTCTTCCGCCGAAACATTAGCCGTAGATAAGAATCTAAGCTAAGTTAATCCTTAACAAATATTACTCGAACCATGCTGAGATTAATTAAGGTCGTTCATGGAATATTCTTCGCCCATTTTTAGAGCAATACGCTATGCTCAATTTTGCATACACCCCAAATAGAATACATGACCTGGAAAATAGAGCCGTAAAAGGAAATTCAGTTTAACAAAGGTAATGCAAGAAACTAGCGCAAATATAATAAATAAAGAATAGAACAGTAGGATCATTCATATGATTGCAATACAACAAAAGCGGTGCGTTCGAGTAATCATCAATATGAACATGTAAAAATCCAAAAAAATTGCAATACAAACATACATCGCCATACGATCTCGAAGATTGGCGTATTGCTGAGCCACAGCAGGTTTAGATATGAGTGCAACAACTTTATTCCATAGCTCAATTGTACGCCATTCGAATTGACACAATCCCCCTTGCAATAGGAACAGACGTCTGCAATAGAGATATATCGTAGGTCCCCAAAAAGGCTGCTTCCAGAAAGACAAATCACCGAGAAAAGGATAGGTGAAAAAAACTCACGACTGTGCAGCAAAGGCGCTTTCCGTAGGCCTGTTAACCAGCGCAAAAAGGATATCCAACAATGGCTTCAACATACGGGACTCCGAACAGCCACATACAGTCGCTACACATACACCCCAATTTCTCATGGCTTCCTCCTATATCAGATGTAAATGCGCAGGTGAAATAAAATTCACTTGTTTAGGGCAATAGCAGAAAGTTGTAAATCGAGATGGAGATAAATGAGAAATAAACAGAATGCTAAATCCCCCTACCTTCATGTTTTCGAAAGCACGTGTCAACAACGGAGAAAGCCATGTCCACAGCTTTTTCTGACGCCCCCATTTCCATAGCTTGGACCCGTTTATGATGCCAGCCACAATTTCAGACGCCAATTTTTGGTCGCTGCCCTAGAAATCGAGCAAGGATCACCACATCATGTTACTTGGAATGTATGCAGAACGGACTCACCTTTGAGCTCATGATCAGCACTTCTAGATGTTCTTTGAAAACGCCGCAAAGGATGTCATTAAAACAGCGGAAGAGCCCCTGTAAGAGTCACATAGAATTTCTGTTCCCCTTCAAATCTTCTAGTCACCAATTCCCACCTGGAATAGGGAAAAGTTCACAGCATTGAATGAATCCTCTTTAGATTCTTCAACAGCGAAAAGCTCTCGTAAGCGGGCTGAAAACTCCGGATCTCGGAACGTTTCTACAATAAATCGCTCCGTCTCTGATAAATCTTCGTCGTGTCTGTCAATAGCGTTCTGTTCTCCCAAGGGTGCATATCTGAAAGAATAAACAACAATCCAAATAGAAAAGAAACTTCTGCCGTGCCGCTTTAATGCACCATCGGCTAAGACTTGATTACCCTCTCGACGCTTACGTTATAAGTTTCTCTGGCCATGTGTAAAAACCCCAGTGTTGCTTTCCGCAGAACTGGAACTTATCCCACTCTTCCTCCGTTTTCGGTAGTAACTGCAACGGTTAAGATAACGGGAAGCATCAAACATTTTAGCATTCCAGACTGTACACATACCTCCTCCTCATACATCATGCATCGATTGTCATCTCTGATGCCATAATGGATTGGCCACCTGGCGCCTACAGAGGTGTTCGGCTCCTGAACATGGGTTTTCCGACAATGTAGAAAAAGGACTACGTTGACTGTTGTCAATTAAAACCAGCCATTCCCATATCAAGTTACTTTGTTCACGATAACCCATTCTCTTTTGAGAGCTTTTGGTTTGTTCAACTTCAACCAACTAGCAACCACTGCCGTTGCCATTCTACGAGCTTTCACTGTATCGTGAACCAAAAGGCGAACCCACATCCGCAGAGCTGGTTCTGGATACGGTACGTCTCTGCAAAAATGCTCATTGTGATAAAATCAATCATCAATCAAGCCACTACCAATACAAGAGCTGGAATAAGAAGAAAGATAGCAAACATGTATTCAGAATAGTCCAAAAAGAGTCGCAACCGAGGCAGTTTGGGACTTTCGGAATATTTGAATATTTCCACGCCGTCGTCAGTGATTCATGGTATTATTGGCATATGGAAGAGCGGCTTGGGAACAGACAGCGAAGCAAACAGTATAGAACACATTGCTATCGAGACCCCCCCCCCCTCCTCTCCCCACTCCTCGAAAAACCCTCCTTTGCTAAGCCTTCAAAACAGGACACTTTGTTCAGGACTCCTCAGATCAGGTTTTATAGTGGAACAGGAAAGATATCGTAGTTTGTGATCACATTTAATTCTAATAGTTTCGATAGTTTTTGCATAGGCTCAGCTTTTTAGAAGTCTCAATACGCCGAGGACAATTTTGCTTTATCTAATAATTGTAAACTGCAGTTACCTGCGCACAAGCAGTGAAAGGAAAGCTTGAGCCATATCGACATGTCGCCAGTGGAGGTTAGGGTCCGTTGCCAAGGATAAAAGTTTCTCGGCTAACTCATAGTACTGCCTAAATATAATTGATTCAGCAACGAAGATTAAGAAAGTGAGACCAACATTGGACCTTGTGTGTTTCTCCTTTAATTTCGTTAAATTGTTTTCATTCGCCTTTATAACTTTTTCCGATGGCATTCCATGACTTGCATTCAACGGGCAAGCTTCCTTCTCATCTAGCAACGACATGGCGATTGACCGCATTTCGTCCGATATCTATAAGGCGATCAAGAGCCAAATTCCATCTACAAATGGAAGAAACCAATCACCTCGTATTCAATTCGATAACTTTCGTATAGTTCAACAATTGAATTTTGTGCTTGCTCCAATAAATCGATGATTGATGGTTTTTCACTGTGGCTGGTGCCAACGATAGCAGGCATTGCAAGCAACTGTGCTTCAAAACCTGCTCGCAAAACCAATGCATCACGTTTATGGTCGGTGAGTATGTGCAGGGCGCCCTGGAACATTATTTGAGCCTCGGTAGAAATCAGTAAAAGTAGATAAAAAGAGAAATATAGCAATGATGAACTGGTAATGGTGCTACACCTTGATTTGTTCGTGTGACGAGTTGCTAGCTGGATCGAGAAGCGCAGTCAACTCTCCAATAATGCTCTTGTAAGCGAATGGGTAGTCCTTCAGCAAATTCACTAGTACCAGTTGAGCTTTCACACGATTCTACAAAAAATCGAATGAAGGCTGGATCTAGCAAGCAAAAAAAGGCATGAATCATCTGTAGTCCTTCTGGATTGAACTCAAGCAGAAGAAATGGAAATGCTAAAACCTCTACCCTACGTCATAGAGCATTGCACTGAAACTACAGTGCACAACGCCGGACCATAACCCGGCAGTGCCCTAAATGCACTAATCATGCTCTTAAAGAGTAGCTGGAGCTTTAAATTCCCCTCCCTACAAGTGATCGGAAAAAGGAAGCATAGGAAGCAATAGAATTGAAATGCACTCCATCAAGCTTACCTGACTATACGTACTCGTTCCAATCCTAACCAGCATACGTAGAATCTCTACATGCTGCGGTTTGCATTGGTATCCGCTTTGCGTGACATTCCGTTTCTGAAAGAAAAACTTTGATATTCTGTTTATTTATGCATGTATATTCAATTGCGAGTTATAATTTGTGTAAAAATCACACTATTTTACCACTCTCTGAAGGAAAAAAAAAACAAGTGGAAGGAAAAAAAAACAAAAGGAACACAATGATATTCAATCTCAATTATCTAAAAGAGTTACTAGTCAGGAGATATAAGTGCTCCTAAAGGATACTTCAACTAACCTTATGCATCAAAAGAGTGTATTCCTCCGAAAGCATTTCAATATTTCCACGATTTCCAGCAATTTGGTCGCTGAGAATTGCTTTCGTAGTACGGTAACTCAATACCGATGTGACAAATAACTCCTAAAAATAAGCTCCATCCGAATATCGCTATCTTACTTGGTCATGGATGTAACACTTTTTGCAATGCATGACAATTCTGAATTGAAACATGAGTAGATCAACACCAAATAAGGAGTTTAGCTTTTAGATTCACTTTTGCATAAGGCACGGCAAACTTTTTTACTGCCTTCTGGCGAAGGTGAAGGCTGACTATATTCTATTCCGCGAGAAACTTCCTGCTTCTCTAAGCTTAGAGCAAATGGGCTCTAAATAGTGAGTATTCGGTCATGGTGTCGCGCTAAATGGTATTAAAACCATGAAATCCCTGCTTGCTCTGATCTGAAGTATGAAGTTTTTGCGACATAGAGTCCTCCCAACTTTCACCAGAAAATAGAGTGTACGGATGCGATACAAGCTAATCGACCCACAGTCTGAGCTACCCCTTCAAAGTTTGTTAAAAAGAAATAGCCCAACAAGGATATCAGCTGAGATTTTAGGCGACAAACGTTCGGTAAATTCTTCAACTATTATGCGTTTATGTGCTCCCACAGGCAGAGGTTGCAGCGGTGATTTCCATATAATCGCGTTTTGAGCATTAACGCTTCAACTATCTCAAATGGCGAAATTAATCGAACACATTAAAAATTCCACTCCCTTAATGAAGTCAACTCTGAACTCACAGAATTTAAGCCTCGGCAGGATGCCAGAGTATTCAGAAGAACAACAATCTGTTGAATCGACTTAACATCATCCTCTGAGTGCTCAAACAAATAGTCGAGTAAATGGCGCATACTATCAAGCACAATGTCTCGAACACTGCAGCCATTTAGAGTGAGTACTGTAAAAAGAAAGAAGATGCTAGGCTATTGGTACCAGAGCCACATAAGGCAATAGAAAAACTACTACTCCTCAACGAGGCGTGCCTATTTGGCAGATAAATTAGACTAACCTGGAGCATTTAATGGGCGAGCAATAGGATGTTCAACTTCCTCGAGCGACGGCGATTGTTCTAAGCCATAATTCGGTCCTTCGAAAAACGGTATTGAAGCTGATGCCCCTAGCACTGCATTGCGTATCAGGAGAAGATGATGCATGACTTCTTTTCTTGAAGGTTCTTTATATGATATGGATCTACCCTTTTATAAAAAAGATAAATATAATTTCCTAGAGTTACACTTACTTGTCCATGCCATGCGGAGTGGCCAGAGCTTGCAGTTGAGGCATTACAAAGTCTCGGAATAACTCAGCGGCTCGATCAATGTCTTCTTGCGATGGAATATGCCTTGATAGAAAAAGCATTTAGCATGGAAGTTAGCAAAGTTACTCAACGTAAAAAACATACCATTGCGGGTGCCACGTTTTTTTGTCCACGGTAGCGGACCAATGCTGAATAGAAGTCATTCGTTTTTAAGAATGTTACATACCGCATATACGAGATAATCAAAGGTCAACAAAAGCTCAGTATCAGTTCTTTCACACTCTTCAAAACCACACACACTACACATTAAAACCTTGAATTGAGAGCATCCACACATAGCGTACCCGGATAGCCAAAGCATCTTCCAAGCTCTTGTCAGCATTTGCTCTCCGCGTTGGTGATTCAAGCAGGTAGATGCTACAAAGTCCCTCCAGCACACTTTCAAAAATGGCAGCGGCCTTCTGAAAAACTTAGCGTTAACGCCTACCAAGAATCATCCTAGAAATTATATCTTCAAGAATTCATAGATTAAATCAGCTACAACATAGAAAATCATTACTATATATAAAGCTTTGTCTGTCTGTTTGTACGGAAATTCGATATAACATGAACAGACACCTGGAGAGGTCGGCTCAAGTTTGAAATGGTTGAGCATAGAGCAAGACCAACAGAGCACACGTGAGCTCGGCGGAGCTCCGCCCCCAGGGGGCGAGGCATGGGCGGGGCCATGGGCATTTTTTTAAAATTCGCTCTCATAACAGTCCAGACGCCGGGAAAAAATATGCAAAGGTGAGGGATGGTTCAACAACTAAAATAAAGGAAACTCACTGGCGGTGGGCGGAGCGTTCTTGCAGTGGGCGGTGGGTTTCGCAGAGATTAATAACTCGATTCAACGAAGGCGTCGAGGCCAGGGAAAAAAGCAAGGAAAGTGGGCAAGGCCTCATGCGTGCTGGGCATACGTAAGCTCAGCGAAGCCCCGCCCACGGTGGGCGGGGCGTGCGTCAAGGTGAAAGCTACTTTTTAAAAATGAGTGTAACTTCATTCGGAAACGTTCTAGAACGCGGGAAAGAAGAGGTTAGAGGTAATGGAACAAATGTGGTCAAATTCTCGAAATGGGCGGGGTCGGCACCAAAGTGGGCGGGGCTTAGATCAAAATTTCATAACTCTGTTCAGAAACGTTCTAGAACGCGGGGAATTGTGGGAAAAGGTAATGGAACAAATGTGGTCAAATGACCGAAGTGGGCGGAGCTGGCACAGGAAAGCGGGGCTAGGACCAAAACCTCATCCCTTCAAAAACTTTCTAGAATGCGGAAAAAATGGTTAGGAGCAGTCAAAAGAAGGGTGGTCAAGTGTATAAAGGTTAGGGTTTGCACTAAAGTGGACGAAGCTACGATCAACCACTAATGACTCTGCTCAAATGTATCGGGATAAGTGGCCGTCGAGATACATATACTGCAGTGTTAGCGTGCATAGCCAAACTGGTAAGATATGAACGATGAAACACCTACCTCAGTAGCCAATGTACACTTTTTAAGTGGCAGTACTAATTCAAGCACTGCACGAACATCAGCCCAGTTCTCGAGAAGATAACTGGACGGAGCCTAGAAACAAGCCTTTTTGGACTTCAAAAAAAATTAAATCCAGTAAATTAGTCATTGCAGGTATCCTATAAAAAAGAAATAAAAAACTTCAGGATGAGTAGCTCTAACCTTGAGAACTCGGTCCGTCATAGAGAGCCACCAAATCACTTGGAAATCCACCTTTTCTTCAGCATACGTCTCAACTTAAACGGAAGTTTTATGAGCCGAAAACTCTTTTCAAAATAAACTATTCGTCTTGAAAACGTACTGCAAATGCATTGCTGCAGCTTCTTTTTGATCAACGAGAAGAATCGGACGAACGATAATGAAGGATACATCTAGAAATATAAGGGCAGATGCAGGGGAAAATATAATAGAAGTGTGGAAAGAAAAAGGCTTCCTCAACTACAGCATTTATAGGATATGCAACTTTGTTTATTAGTTATTTCTCAAACCCATCCCATATTGTAGAACAGGGGGCTATAGACCTACCTTTACAGCTACGAACACCATATCTGCAATGGCTGTCGACACGGTTTTACTATCAAAAACATTTTCACACATGAAGTTATACAACCGATCAACCGCCACCTGAAGACGATCAAGTTACAAGGCATGAAGCACTAGCGAAAATACGAAAAATCAACACCTTGTACAATTCTGTGCTTGAGTTCCGGCATATTCCTTTAAACACCGAAATAGTACCTCTAAAAAACAAATAACAAAAACTGCATCTGTATATAAAAAGCATAGCATTCGTTTACGGGCCAGAAACAAACAAACAATAAATTATGCTAAATCTAAAGAATGCCTCTTCAGTTGTTGGGAAACTACTCGCTGTGAAAATAGCTATGAAACATTTTTTCACCTATGCAAGATATGATCATCCATATTTGCTCTTGTTTTGGTGTTTATGTTGGTGTGAGAACCGGTAAACGCTGCTGCCTCTCCGTATTCCACCATCATCGACAATAACCTGAAATTCAGTAGTTGGGTGAAGATTTGGAAGCCGTGAGCAGAAAGCTTTGAGAGCGAGTGAAAATTTGAAGCGGGTTTATAGCCCGAAGAGATGAGCTCTTCTCATCTGCTGTGACTATACAACCTATTTAAAGTATCACTTTTTTCCTATCCATGATCCATGACATTTGAGGAGTGCATCTTTGTGATTCAAGCTTTGATGTTATAAATTCACATAGCACGTACCGCCCACTTTTAGAACGCTCAACCCACCACGGATGAGTCTCCTTCGTCCCTTTCTAACCTTTGCCCATTCCTTCTTAGTGTCTGTTATTTTCCGAAATAGAGATATATATCTTTTCCCATTGCACCGCCCGTTCCAATGTATGTCCCATCCCTGCAAGCGCTATTAACCAAGACTCATACTGCTCCATTGATCTTGCTCCACACCCCGCTCATTCCAAACTTGACTCCAATGCTCCAGGTGCTTTCTCACGTAATATCGAATTACATAACAGACAGACAGACAGAAGCGAATGATTTACTTACGGTAAGCAATTATAATTCTACCAGGCGGCTACGCACGCTCTCGCGCGCTAGGGGCTCTAGCCATGAGAGACGGAGTCGCATGAGCTGATTTTCATTATAGACCTTTATCGGATTTATGAGTTTCCGCTCAAACCCCGCCCCTTGTGGCGGAGTCTGGTTCTACCACCCGACATGAGAGTTACCATCATGGCGCCTGAACTCCTACCAAGTTTGAACTTTCTAGGTCAATGGGGACAGGAATTATGAATTTTCGCTCGAACCCCGCCCATTGTGGGCGGAGTCTGGTTCTGCCACCCGACATGAGAATTCCCATCATGCCGCCTGTACTCCTACCAAATTTTAACGCTCTAGGTCCAAGGTTAAATTTTTCACACAAACCCCGCCCCTCGTGGGTGGGGTCCGGTTCTGCCACCCACAATGAGTGTTCTCGTCATGGCGCCTGAACTCCTACCAAGTTTGAACTTTATAGGTCCATTGGGACAGAATTATGAATTTCCGCACAAACCCCGCCCCTTGTGGGCGGAGTCTGGTTCTACCACCCACCATAAGTTTTCCCATCGCAGTTTCTGCACTCCTACCAAGTTTGAACTTTCTAGGTCCATTGGGACAGAATTATGAATTTCCGCACAAACCCCGCCCCTTGTGGGCGGAGTCTGGTTCTGCCACCCACCATACGTTTTGCCACCATGGCGCCTGTACTCCTACCAAGTTTGAACTTTCTAGGTCCATTGGGACAGAATTATGAATTTCCGCACAAACCCCGCCCCTTGTGGGCGGAGTCTGGTTCTGCCACCCACCATACGTTTTGCCACCATGGCGCCTGTACTCCTACCAAGTTTGAACTTTCTAGGTCCATGAGGACATGAGTTATGAATTTTTGCCCAAGCCCCGCCCCTTGTGGGCGGAGTCCGGTGTTGCCGCCCACCATAAGTTTCCCCATCGCAGTTTCTGTACTCCTACCATGTTTGAACTTTCTAGGTCCATGGGGACGGGAGTTATGAATTTCCGCACAAACCCCGCCCCTTGTGGGCGGAGTCTGGTTCTGCCACCCACCATGAGTTTTGCCTCCATGACGCCTGTACTCCTACCAAATTTGAACTCTCTACGTCCATGGGAACCGGAATTATGGATTTTCGTATATAAATGTAAGAAGGGATGTGAGCTTCGAGGCACGCTCCGCCCATTGTGGGCGGGCCTCCGCTGACGTCATTTATGCTGGAGACACCCCCGACAATGCTCCTCCTACATCAACTTTTTCCTGCTCTGTTGGCTTTCTCCAAACCGAGTTATAAATGTTTTCATAAAGCATTGCATTTTTGGAGAACGCTCCGCCCATCGGGGGTGGGTCTCCCCAGTTCGATCTAACTTACCAATGCACACCTCAAGCCACCTTTAAACCCCAATTTTGAGGCCGTCTTGTGGCTGAATTTGAAATCATGGTCCTCGGTAGGGCTCGTTTCGAGGCACGCCACGCCCACTGTGGGCGGGGCTCCGCCAAGCTGATGTGTGTTTTATACTTCTCGAGACCTGGCCCACCCATCCCACACTTGACCCGGTCTCTCCAGGCAGATCTAAAGGAGCTAAGGAATTTCGTGACAGACATACAGACAGACAGACGGACAGACAGACAGACAGACAGACAGACAGACAGACAGACAGACAGACAGACAGACAGACAGACAGACTAAGCGCTTTATAGTAAGTAGGATGGGTAGTAAACGATGTTGACTTCATATATAGAGCTCAGAAATGTCACAAGCGAACGTCTTTGAACAGAATTATGAATTTTCGATCTAAGCTCACTTTGAAAATCTTATCTGATCCCTTCTATGGTCTCAAACCATTTTATTCCGCATCCCAATGTGTTTCTAGAAAGAAATACACACAGTTTTCCCGAAAAAAACTTTCATTCGAATACGCGCCCGCCACTAGTGGCCAAAGCTTGCTGAAGTTTTCGGATGCCACAAACATATCGGACCTTGCTCACCCCCTTTATTTTCTTCTCTGGCGTCCACGCTTTCGTTTATTCGAGTTGTGAATTTATGTAGAAAATATCGTCCACTGTTTTCCGCCCACCGTGATGTGTCCCCTTCATTTAACTTGTCGACCCATCCCTCGCCTTTGCAGATTTTTTCGGTGCCTGGGTTGTTATGAAACCAAGTTCGGAGCTTTTGCTCGTAAGACCGCCCACTTCCGTGCATGTTCCCCTCTCTATGGGTGGAGCTCTGCTGGCTCACATGGGCTCTGTTGTTCTTGCTCTATGTCCAAACCGCTCCAAGCTTGACATTACCTCTCCACGAGATTCTTCTGGTAATATGAGTTTTCGTGACAGACACATAGACAGACGAAAACGCGTTGTATTATATACATAGAACCATAGTTGTTCAAAGGAAAGGTGAGGAGAAACAGTGGGCCCCGAATCATCAAACGATGTCACAGAATGGAAAAACTTACTTGTCCATAAACATAGCAATAATGCTGTCGAAATTGGCTGTTGCTGAACACAACTCTTTTTCATCCTCAGTCAAGTCGGAACGATGATGGATTGCCTCCGAGCAATCAACAAGCGGAATCAAGTTCACCAGCACACCAACGATCTAATTAGAATGAATGACTTGCAATCATTATTTGTACATTTTCAGAAAAGTGATACCTGAAATGTTGTCAAACACTTCCCCATATCGTTCTGATCCAGTCCAGGGAGAAGAGAATTCATAAGGTTGATAGCGTGGATTCTGTAACGCAGACTTCATATAGTGAAAAGAATGTCTTAAGCTCCAATGACAGCCAGTCTAATAGTGAGCAGGGTGTTAAACCGAAGGACAATCTCGATTGTTTACCAACCCGTAAACATGATCACTTTGAATGGAATGAATTGTCCGAAAGTTCATTTATTGTAGGTGTTAATCATCATGGAACGAAACAGCCAAACAGCGGCTCCTCTTTTTCATCGAATATGATTCAACTGCAGCAACACATGATCACCTAGCCAGATTCATTATCACGGACCGGTCAACGTAAGTGCTATGTCAATTTCAAACTTTGGAAAAAAACCTCCCGACAATGCGTCACCAGAACTGGCCTAGCTCTAAAAGATGACCCCTGGGCTTTTCTGGCAACTGCGACAACCCGAGCAATCGTAGTAATCGTTAGACGGGTGGTACACAGCCACAGGTTTGGTCAAAACAAAACTATACTTCAAATTCCAGACCTTTTTTTACTCTGGAAAGACTTTCTGAGTAACCGAATCTAAGTCAAACTCGTCTGTGTAACAACACTTTTAATTATTCAGAAGAAATGAAGTCATACCGAAATGTCTTTCCATTTTTGTCAGGTTGATCTTTGGCGAGAACTGGCGCCACAGCAACGAGCACTTGGAGAGCTTGTAGTAAGCGATGTGGTTCAGTGAGAGTCTCTAGTGCCGGATACACGCTAAAGTCTCCTATTTAAAAATTGACCAAGTAACACAAAAAAATAGAACGAAATTCTAATAGAAAGATTTGAAGGCAAAATATAGGAAAAAAGGACGCACATGTCAAGAACCGCTGGCAGCACAATTTTTGGGCTTATACTGCAGCAGCACTTCACGATTGGAGCCACGAATCTAAAATTTAAGCATGAAAACTCAGGAAATCATGAAATCAAAAGGAACGCCAGCAGGACAAGGAAATGGAAAAAATAATGGAGGGCAACAGTAGTAACGTACTCATTTCGAGCTTTGGAGAACATCGCTAACTTGAGGCACGGTAATATCTGCGTGACAAACTCGTCAAGATGAGCCTGTGTAAGCCGCATCGAGGCTGGAATCTAGAAACAAATACAATTAGTCAAGCTGAAAACTACTGTAGCAGAATAGCTCCCAAACAAACCTTAACGAATGTACGACACTTGCTGGAATTCTTCTCCATGCGTTCCCTCTTTACTCGAGACAGAACGCACAACGATAACCTAAGAAGATTCAAACCATCGAATTTAACCCATTGACGACCACGACGTTTTGCGGAAAAGTGCCGCGTGGGACCGGCGCGCTTTTCATTCACCCGCGACTGCAGCCCACATATGGACTTCATGGTCCAGCATGACCATTTCTTAAAGTTTATAAGAGAAAATTATAAGATTTTGGGAATGTTCCGTCGAATGGATTTGGTAAGAATGCCAACATTGAGTGATTATTGATCCTTATTATAGAACCGGCACTCGTTCTAGTGGTCATTCGATTATGAGTTCAATCATTACCAGAAATCGTTTCGGGGATCTTTTAGTTGCGTTGCGATAGGAGCTTTGCGTCTGATCGATGATAGCGAAAATGCTAATGACGTCTAACTTTTAGAAATGTCTCATTTTTTGAAGTTGTTCAACGAACGAAGAATTCACCAAGGTAATGTACCCCTTCGAAAAAACACCTTCACAATTGCAAAATTAGAAGATTTTC
The DNA here is from genome assembly GCA_000469685.2 of Haemonchus contortus. Lineage (NCBI taxonomy): Eukaryota > Metazoa > Nematoda > Chromadorea > Rhabditida > Trichostrongylidae > Haemonchus > Haemonchus contortus. The sequence goes on from LS997566.1 coordinate 21,142,592, forward strand.
TAGGACCACGCTGCATGTAGTTTCTTTTAGGTCTGATGTAATGTTTCGAGAAAAAGAATCGAAAGAAAGTAGAAATTTAGATCAATAAAATGAAAAATACAACTGCAGTCCACATGTGGACTGCATGGTCCCACACGGCCAAAACAGTGCAGTCCACATGTGGACTGCATGGTCGTCAATGGGTTAAGATCCAGAAAGTAAAAATTGAAATAAAACGAATCCTTGCACATAAAACTGACTTATTCATGAAAACCAGTAGATGTTGCGTATGCATGCCATGATTCGAAGGATGCAAATAAGACTCCACCAATTGGAATAGTGATTGCAAGTTGCTCATAAGCCTAAAACGCTCATAACTTTCACATCATAGCCATCCACTAACTGAAGATCAATGTGAAATCAAATTACTTGTCGTGACACTGTGTTCCCATCGCGTACGTGATGAAACCTGATGCACCCTCTAGATTGAATTGTTGACAAAGCCCTACGACGCTACCCAGACGGAAGGATCGGATCAACTAGAGGAAGTAATTTTACGTGAGAAAAGCTTCTGCAATCAGTGCGGAATAGTTTCACTGAAATCTACATCTAATCACCTTTGTGAAAATCACATCAAGCTTGTCAGTCCAATCAACAGACCCTGGGCATTCAACTGATAACCTGGAAAAGGATTCTTACTTGCTATCATGATACTAAAATCACTACCTGCATTTTCGTTTTTGATACTCACCTTACGAACATCTTGAGAATGGACGCTTCTACTAAATTATTGTTCTCTACTGTTATAAACCAATGCCATGCTTCATCCAACCACAATCCTCTCCCTTAAAATGACGTTGTAGATAAAACTGCTTTATGACTTCAACACTAAGTGAACTTCATGGCAGATGTCGGAGTTAACATTCGAAATCGTAGAAAACTTTGAAACTCAGTACCATGAGTAATCTGCCTATCTGGTAGCAGATTCATTGGTACGAACATCTCTAGCAAGCGCCAAGCACGTACTATAGACTCATCCCAGACACACATCAAAGGTCGCAACTGAAATAATAACATAAAACCAGTATGGATTTATATATTCTGGAAAACTTAAAACAATATAACACTGTTACAGGAAAGCTCATATCAATGCGTTAGGTTAATTACAAGTAAATACCTCATCAAGCAACTGTTGTGTTGCATTATCCGAGAAATACCGTCGTGAATGAGAAATGTATGTTTGTAATTCATTTCTAAACCCATCGGGCATAAGAAATATGCCATCTTCCTGCAAATGACGTTTTGTAAATATGAAAAGGTACGCTACGCTAAAGCTGTAGCTGATTTTCAACTGAAATAAACGGAAGCTAACGGTTAAACGAGAATACCACGCACCTCCAAGTTTTTGTAAGAAACTTCAACATACAAGTCAAATAATGGTCGCCAATCGATTTCCAAATCGCCACGTAAAAGAAAATCACGTTTCCTAGATGATTTACTATTACACTGATGACTGTATTGTAGGTCGCATTAAGCTAAAGATCAAATCTCAAAAGTAGGGATACGAAATAGATAATACAAAAGAAAGGCTCTGCTGGTTCAATGCAGAAAAGCTATGGTATCACTAAACAAAGGCGCAAGCTTGAGAATGCACTAGACAGAGCAAATATCGAACATTTCTCTAAGAAGATGGAGTTGAGTACTTACCCGAGTAACTTGTTAAGACAATGCATTGCGATTTTAACGTCTTTGAATGTATTGCCTTTCTTAACTAAGCAGTTCAATAAGCGAACAAAAAGGATGTGATCATCTTTGCTCAAACGACGACCATGATAGTCGATGTAGCTAAATTTACACATAATAGCATGTCAGTCACAAATGAGTGATTAATCAAAAAACAATACAACCAACCGCTCTAGTTCTGGTACCCAGTGCAAGAAACCAGTAATTGGATCATTAAGAAGTATTGCGTGCGATAAACCAGCCTTAAACAGAAGGCTATCAAGAGCGAGTTATCAGAAGGTCACAAAGAACCGCTATTCAAACTTCGAGCGACTCGAACTAGCCCCTCAGCACGATTTCCTTTCATAATCCACCAAGTCTTACTTCCTAGATGTTCTGCTCAATTTATGGAAGCCTAAGGTTGAAGTTTGAGCCTATAATTCACCAGTTGATTCACGCTCACTAACCCCCACAACACAACAAAGAGCGCACTAAACGATACACAAGTAGTTGTTATTCAATTATGAATTTATGTAGGAAGGACTGCTCATAGTGAGACTGGCCCGCCAGTCACGAATGGAAGTTTTTGTCTCAATCATTGGCTAAATCTTTCGTTTGCCCGTTTTCCTCGGGGTCTAAGTTCAAATTTAAATTAGGAGGTGGCGGCGCTAGGCACCGCCCACTACAGCGCCTGTAATAGTCCCCGCTGGTCCCCTCGCTGAGCCCATGTGCGCTCGTTTATTCTGACTTATGCTCCATATCTCCAAAACTTGATCCTGTTTCCATGTACAGGCCTTAGAATGTGGTTTTTTCAAGGAATGGTATAGCGACAACAACTGGAATGTTAAGGAGGGATTTTGTAAAAGCTTAAGTTACAAAATTTCACGAAAGGGAAGGCAAGTAGCTGTCAATCAATGAACTAGCCCATCCTTGTTCACCGAGTGATGAAGGCAACACCTTGGTTCAGCAATTCTAATATGTAACAAGAATATATTGATTGTGCACTTTCATAAAAAAAAAACACCTCACCACAGATGCTTGGAATACGCTTACCTTAATGCTTGCAATAGTTTTATTGGCTTGTCTCTCAAGATCTTCATAATAGGGAAGTTTAGTAAGCTGCCAGATCTCCTTTTGATACCATTTTACACAGGAGGAATTGGAGCCGATATCCATGTCATTATCGTCACCTGAAGCAATCCATAGTAGAAGACCTAAAAATCAGAGAAGCGATGTGTAAATTGTTCCAGAAAGTTCTTCATGAATGTGCTTCACCCCATACGCCCTTGAGTAATCCAGTGATATGAAATTTCCTGGACCTACAAGCCCTAAACTTCTGCCAGAAGTTACCGCTGGGCCTTAGCTACCACATAAAATTCTCATCAGACCACTCTGCACCCACTCACCATCGGCTTCTGAATCTTCATCATCTTTGGCCGATTTCAGCGAAACTTTACCCAACGATGAGGGATCCATAAATGAGTTACTCGGCAAAGAATCGACCACATAATAAGTTTTTAATTCCGTCATAATCTATACCTATACGAAGGCAAAGTGAAAGTACCCACATTTTTGTGAGCAAACGATAACTATTTAGAAAGGAAGTGAAAGCAATGATCAAATTCAAAGCTACATAATGCACTGTGAGCGGTTGCGAAACACATTCGTTCACCGACGCATCGAAAACTATCTCCATGACGGAAAATGAAATGAGAACGGTAAATTTACAATTCCGCGGCTGCGGAGAGATTACAAACTTTTGCTTCCTCTCTTAGCCAATCTTATTTAAAAACATTTGAAAATGCGACAAATTATGTGTTTAGGAATCTCGAAGGAGTTTAGGAAGTGTAAGAAAATTTCGTGTTTTAAAGGAAATAATGTAAAAATAATGATCACAATGTGGTTGGGCTGTTGAATCACTGCCAAAGCGGCCAGCATGAAATAGCGATTTAGCAAGAAACAAAAATGTCACATGATTAATAAAATTAAGATTTCTGCAATTCGATTGAAGATACGTGAGTTTTGATAGCAAGACCTCAATTGGGAAGACTCTTAGCCTCATAATGACTGAAAAGCCTGACTAGGTGTGCACATTGAAAGCTACGAGTTCCATCTGGAAGATTAGCAGGGCAAAGCCGATTGAATTAAGCGAGCCGTTAGGCATCTCACTCATCACGTTAACTTTGAAAAACATCTCCACTTGGAAATAAGCGATATCCCAGCTAATATTCAAACAGAAAATTGCTGGAAATCCACGTATAGGCGTCGAAACATGCCGCTAGATTGAGGGCACAAAAAATAGTGAAAGTGCAATCACCGCGTATCCATGCAGAAACGAAACGCTGACATCAAAGCAGGGCGAATTTTCCCCACATTTCATCGGGCTGGAGCGGCAAGAAACAAAGCCCACAGCGGAAACATCGGGAGGAAATCAAAAAAGCAACATTGCAAAGTACATGAAACCAATGATTCCCAGTCAATGTCGTATCGTGGGGTAGACCCCTTCGTCATGACATGTTTCAACATGACTGAACATGAATGCCTATTCAGTACCACCGGACATTCCCTTATATCTCTTGAATAACTCGTACAAGTTGTACCTTATTGCCTGAAATTCCAAGCACTGACAAGTTCAATCAGGATAGCCCTACCCTATATATAAAGCGTCCAGTATCTTGGGGATCAATATAGATCAAGGGATGAATCACGACCACCACCACAACCAATCAATCATCAGTTACAGATCTCGCGGGGATGCGGAGAGTGATGACGCTGGGAGGCGGGCGCATGGGGACTGTCTGGAAGGGACTCAAGTCCCCCACTGCCTTGGGGCTTGGTCCGGATCTCGGCCACGAATCCTCTACGCCGCCGAATTGCCGACCTCAATTCCGTCGACGAATCATTCACTAACTGTGCAATGAAGTGATTCCGCTGCTTTGATTACTCGCTTAACTATTAGTCTTCTCCATCCAACTTGGAAACAAGTCGGATTTTTTTCCCTGCGGATGAACGAGTTCAAAAAAAGTAACGACATGGTAGTGACATATTCAGCCAACTTATAGAAGTAAAATCTTTTCTATATCTATTTGTAACCTTATTAAGGTCACTAAAATGTTAAAGGGAAGAAAGGAAAAGCTTGACTGTCCTGAGAAGCGACATGAATTCGATTCCCATGTAATTGTTATGACATCTAGAAATTTGTTTGGTCAATATAATGAGAGGCCAAGGCATGAATTAATGTGCGTTTTCGTTCCCAGCCCGTATGCCGACTCAAGAGAGCTCAAGAGACAGATCGAATATCCCGAATATTCAACCTGCGGATGTTGTCTTGTTTTCTGGGAAATCAATAATCACCGCCTTAAGAACATCATTGTAAACATGCAAAGACCTCCAGCACATTTTGCTGGAAGCCGTATAACAGAGTGCATTTCGCGAGCGGGCACTGAGTCATTCCTGAGTCAGGGTGAACTATGGGGCAGCCACGGCTGATGCAAAAAAGTCCATTCGGCAGTGATAGAGCATCCAATACCCGAACGCTTCCAATTTCCTGTCTGAAATCTAAGGTCAGAATTCAGTGGCATGAGTTTTGTTTAAGAAACGAAGCGTAATATTGCTTTAGAAAAGCACTGTTTGGGCTAGTTTTTTCAAATTTCATCGCGCAAAAAGAAATAAGAAGAAAGCTTAACAAACGTTGAATTCGGAAGTCCAATAAATGAGATACCTTAACTTCTTTTACAGAGGTTCAATTTTTCTAACGCTCATTTTACTGAGATCGATCTGGTTTACAGCACTACGACTAATAATAGTGCAGTTGTTCTCGGCGGTGGCAAAAAATCTTACCACTACATCGGGTAACTCGTGCTTAGAACGAGGCCTAAATATTCCACTTTCTTCGTTATTTCGTTAGTTGCTTGCCAAACAACCTTTCTTCCGCCCAATTAGGATCGTGCTGAATTTCAAATAGGCAAATGAAAGGCTGCTCTCACAAGAACTTGTCGATACTGAAGGGAACTTCTTCGCAGTACTGCTCAAAACTGGTGTTCTCACGTAACAAGAACTGCCGTAGTGATGCATGCTGCTAATAGTAGCATAAACAGCAGCACATGAATAATGATGAAGCGCTGTATTCCTACAATCATCATGTTTGTAAGATTAGTCCTCAGGTAGCTTAGTAGCATAGTGTCTCGGTAAAATTTCTGGAAGTAAGCCGGCTATTGGCTATGCACTCGAAATCCGTTGGCTGTGTCGACAAGGGGGCTGAACAGCAAGAGTCATGATCAATACCTATATTTAACAACTATGAACGAGGAGGGATTGAATTTCAGAGTCACCTGTTTCACATTGTTGTAGGTATGCTGTGAAATAGTAAGATTTGATTGAAGTCCTTACTGAGTACTTGAAAAGAAATCACGGAAATAAGTAGCAAACGAAATAAACAAACGAAGCCAAGACAAATAAAAAACAAGAAACTGACACTCTCTATCAGCCAAAATTTGGAAATGAAATTCAAAGAAATTTCATAGACGGATTCAAACCGATAGCACAAACTGTGTTGAAAATTTCTATCACCTGATCAGCGCTTCGATGAAAATCTATTATTAACTCGAGCAAGCAAGACGACCTCATGTATACGTAAACCCTTCAAAAGAAACTTTCATTAGATGTGCGACTCAGTTAATGGCTGAAAGTTCCATACATTCTAGTGGAATTATCGCAGACACAAGACAAGCAGCAGAGGGGGAAACGCGTAGCACATGCTTACACTGTAAAGTTCACTCGGTATCAGATTATGAGAAGTAAATACAATCGTTAATCGCCATTACTGTGAAGCACTGATCATTCAAACAGTTCTTGAGGGACGCAAGAAACCGAAACCGTAGTGTAATTTAAGCTACTGTTCATAAATCAAAATACCTTACGTATAATTTAATTCCACCAAGACTACCGGTCTCGGTTGAAATTTGTTAAATTTTACTGTATTCCAAACAGACCAGGCACTAGCCGAATTTAACAACCTTGTTCTACGCCGACTCGATACCATTGCTTTATAGGCATTTAGTTTTATTCGATCTTAAAGTTTGCCACCGTTATATAATAAATTTATACAGCGTGAGAAAACACTGCTAGAGACGGAAAGATGATCTCAACTTTCTTCATATTCACTGCTATAGAAAAAATAAGCTCAAATTGAAGAGTTTTGAATGGTGTTCTGCAGGGAACCGTTGTGTTCCGCCTACCGAGTTCTCCAGAAAAATGAGTGCGAGATGAGTATTATTGGAAAAAGAATTTGAGAGCGGGCCCTAGTAACCTATACCATCACGACAATGCTTGGTTATGATTAGAATCTTGTTCGGATGAAGGATGACGAGTAATTGGCATACGCTTAATCTCGGACAGAACTCGAACCCTTACTTGAACTTTCCTAGCACCGTATTCCAATCCCTTAACTACCTCCCTTGCCCACGCGTTCTTAACGGTATTTCGCGCATAGTATAACAGCACTCATGGCAGAAAGGCGTTAAGTGGGGAAACAACTCCCCAATACAGCAGTGTGATATCTCGTTTCATAAAGAACCGTACACGGAAATTACTATATTGTGCTTTATGCAGCACTCACAGTCCGCACTGTTTCGCGATGATTCAAATGGATTGTAAACGGGAGCAACACCGATGACTATGTTAACCTACACCTTTCAGTGGTAGGTAAGGGTACGAAAGCGTCTGCGAGAAAACAGGCGGAAATAAGCTTTGAAAAAATAGGGTAATATCAAGGGTATTTGACAAAAAAATGCTTACCGTCACTAACAGGGGCGTCGTCATCGCCGATTTCAACGCCGAGATCGTCCTCTTCTACTTCTGATCCAGACACCGATACCTCGTCTTCACTATCACTCTGAGATTAGTAAAAGATGACAAAACCCCAGAAAAATTTAAAGTTGCAAACTTGCCATTGTAGTCTCTTTGCAACGTGTCAAAGCGGCAAAGGAAGGTGGAATATAAAGTAGTGGTGAGACCGGATAGTGCACGAATAAAGGAACTCTTGCAGTAATAAAGATGCAATACCTACAACTAAAAAATGCTTTGATTAAAAGCCAACGGATTTTTCATACCATCCCGCATTCTCAATGCAACACGTTGACAATACACTCCATAAGCAGAAAACGGCCATAGCCAATAGGGAAATTATAACAATTTCAAGATGTCATTTCAGTTTCCAACTTTTCTAGCCAACCTAACACCTAAGACTATAACAGTAGTAAAGGCAACAACTTTGTAGAAAAAAAGAACAGTCCTAGTCCACTGCACATAGCAAGTGGTAAAATAAAAACTCCCAGAAATCCTAAGAAGTCGTTGCGCAACCAAATGACAAAACAGATGACGCTTGAATTTTGTCACCGAGTTACGGTAGCAGTGTAGGTACGCAATGCATTTACACTCGCTGAACTGCGCTAGGGCTTCTTAGGAGAAGATATCGGAAATCATTAAGGGATTTTTAGGGAATGGTTAGTCGATTCCCTGGTGGGATACAATTAAGACTTCGACCTCTTCAGTCTTGGATGGGAAACTTTTTTTGTGCCACATAATCCATATTTCACGCTGTTCGAGGTGTTCCAGCACCCAGTGACTGCAACTTTGAAAGGAAAAAATGTCACAGAAGCTGAGTTAATTACTCTTCATTGGCTGGCCATGGTTGCAAAATAGATCTCTGGCACAGGAGCTTTCGGAGTGAGCTTCACCTCTTCACCAATTTTCCTCAAATCAACGGCAAAGGAAACCTGCGTTTGGCGTCACTGACCGGCATCTTTCATAGTCCACGATCGCGGACCCATCTCGCGAGCGACTGGCAACGAGTCGCGCGAGTGGTCGGTCGATCGATCGAGGAGGCCGCGCTAGTTATGGGCGCCGTCGAGGACGGTCCCGAGCAGATCGCGCGTTCAGTCGAGCGATTGGTTGTGGACTATGAAAGCAGCCACCAACGACTTCGTTCATAACCACCCTATAGGTTGTATGCCTTACTCTGTGAAGTTCCACAAATGAGTAGAACAACGGTTTACTTGGGGCAACCTTCACGGTAGGAAAGGTTCCACGAGACGTTTCCCACCCTTTAAGATCTCCATAGTTGACACTCTTTTAGAACAAGTCCATTGATTCACTTTTGGACTAGGTCGCACAGACCTAACTGTAAAGCCATTCCGTTGCAGAGCGTGGCTTGGGGAAGGGTGGGCTACGATTGAAGGGGTTACCTACATCTATGGTAGCGTTACCATAATTGTAACGTTCGTCTAACTCGGAACCTGTAACCCTGCCCAAAACACTTTTCGATGCGTCGCATATGTGACGGGTGGTTGCAGGCGTGTAACACGACTGATGGAGTAGCCCCATGTATTGAGTTGTTCGTAGATTTCTTTGAAGTCGGCTATACATAGCAATTTCTCAAAGAACAAATCCGTTCATTAGCACTCCACTGCACTCCATTTTGCTTCAAAGGTTACGCCACCTTTCCCAAAGTTCCATTGTCCCACTTTCGGAGATGGTCCAAAACTGTTCTAGGTGCTCTCGCAGTCCTCAGAAAATCGAACGTTTCCCACGAATAGAATTCCGGAGAGATCTGATCAAATGATAGAATGATAGTGCTATATCCGGACTGTGTGGAAGATGCGGTAATACGTCTCATGCAAAAGCCCGTAATTTTTGACGAGTGGTTGAAGATGGAGGTGTAACCACACCTTCATCTTCAACTAGGGCGCTTCTATTCTACTCGTGCCTTCAAACTGTTCTGCTAATTACAGCTTCTTTAGAAACCGGGCGTTTGCTTGTGTTGTGTTGTTAGCTCTTAAAGGGCAATTTTCTTCCGCTACCGCCAGCATCTCCAGCGCAAGAGCTTCTTCTTTTTCCGAGAGGTTGTGACGGTTCATTGAGATTTCGCATTTACTCTCTTCCTTTTCCTACACCACCCACTTCTCATCCTTGGCCACCATGCCTTCTAGATAGTGCTAACTTCTGCTACGTTTAAGCGACGTATCGAACACGAAAACGTGGTCCAGCAGCCTGTGCCAATTTAACTGTGAGGTCGAACATCAAGGAGGCTACCAACCAAGTTTCACCAGATGGTGATGAATAGTCGAATATGACACATTGAGCCATTGCACGAGTGGTTGTATGCAATTCCGTTTAGGTTGACATTTTGATTCATCTGAGGAAGGTCTCCCCTACCGTTGCCGATCTTCGAGGGTGTTTTCACCCTAAGTTTTGCAGGTCATTCATGCACTGTACATTCTGGTAGAGCACTGTCTTCATAGTCACGACGTATCTTTTTCGCTGTTTGAACTGCTCTTCTGCTTTTTCGTTATTCAAAAATAGGTGCCAAAAGTGCCCTCGAGTATGCTTCTCCTTCAAACGGACTGTGAAAAAACGAGACTCAAGTAATCTTAACCTTCTTTAGACTGAAATATGAAGGAATAATCACTTTTTTAGAAAATGTACAACTTGTTGAGGTTATATCGAAGCCTTTCTATGGAGTTGATAGTGCATAAATAATAGCGAGTAATTTTCCAACTAACCGCGATTAGAAGCAAGTGCTACCGAATTGAAGTAACATGGCGTCTGGTCTTTTACTCGCCTTCTGCGCAAGATTTTTTCAAGAGGACTAGATGTATGTATACGACAGGAAACCGGTATCAATGTAACCAGTCATCCAATTTTCCAGATACGCGATATGCCTAATTTTTTCACGGATATGTGATGGTGATGAGAACTCTAGAATATGCCTTCGTGAAAGCCCCTCTCACGACCAAGAAGGCTATTTTCCTTACGATCGTTGTCGCTCTGCCTTGTTGACATAAAAGCAATCTGGATGAGGGCCAAGAGTTCCGTTGCGGACCACTAGCACAACTTGGTTGTACTAAGAAGCTGGCAGAGGTCACGCTCTTATTCATGTTCAATGTCGTGGGTTCCACGTCCATCGCGCAAATAAGACTTTGGTCTAATTTAAACTTTAAAAGCATAGTTTTGTCGGATTAAGGTGTTGTTCCCAAACGGGCTGCCTAATGGGCTCCACTTATGGTTTGCAATGATTGCAATGAGGGCTCAGCGATTTTACTAAAGGTCCCGCCAAGCTATGACTCGCAAGTACTCTAGAAAGGATTGTAGGCGTCGGGAGGCCCTATTGGAATCTTCCTAGCTATGTTTCATCGGAAACAAACCGAAGAAAAACACATCACCAAAGCCCCTCCTAAGCGTGCACACTTTGGTCTTAACCATCTCACTTGTAGGTGGTCGAACTCGAAAGCAAGCCATGGTCGCGGAGGAATGCATGACAGACGTCTTCCAGTTCCTTGTTTACACAATTCAATGGGAATCTTTCCCCTTTCGTTGCTGCCCAGCATCAAAAATTTGCGATAGACAGGTGCCCCTAAGATTTACAAAGGGCAAGGTATCGCAGGGAGAAGAGAATGAGACCAGTATTCGAGAAACTGATCTAAGATTGAAGAAATTCTTTCACTCTGATTCACTAAGAGTTTCAGCTTAAGGACTATACACTATGAACAATTGGTGGAAGCAATGCTACAATGCCACAAGTTGAATTCCGCAGTTCCGCGGTCCGAGGACTCTGCGATTCAGAAAAGTAGAAGGGACACTAGAGGCTCTGTGATGAAAACTCATCTCATAGGCTACCCGGAACATGAACGATTTCAAGAGAAGGTGCTGCGCAGCCCAAAGGCCATTAAGTGAGTGGCCTTCGTTTCTTCATGCTTTTACTACTTAGCAGTTCCATAAACTCCTCGTAAAAAGACAAGAAGTTCCAGAAGAGTTTAAATAACGCTGAAGCAAACTCGAAGGGTGAAAACGCTGCGTAGTTGTTGATCAGTACTTGCATGTCCTATGGGTCAAGCAAACATTCAAGTTGCTCTGTTAGTCGAAAAGGCAGATTTTTCGAGAGTCTATCACATTTTCTGAGCTGTTCCGTTGAACGTAGTTCTTTTTCTTATCTGTTTGAATTGAATCCCATCATCGGGTATGGAGGCGACGTGGAGAGGGGACTGGGACGGAGAGAGGGGAGGAGAGAGACGGATGGTCGAGGGCAAAAGTTCCCAAACGGGGATCTAATTCAGTCTCGAATGTGGAACTACTAAATGGTATATGGCTTATACGATTGCCCGCAAAACCATAAATTCCTCTACGAAAGGATTCTACCTAGATCCTCATCCCGTCAAATTCTAGGGCCTCGATCCTACCCAGAACTGAACATCAAGCACCCATAAAGATGATGGAGTCTTCCCGATGCAAAATAATTGTGCTTATACTCAATTAATTGGATCTATCGGCTCATGAATCGATTAATAAATGCGATAAAGCATCGTACACACCGGACATTGCTGAGTCATCCAGCTCTTACTCACGTCCCCTCTGCCCACATCGCGTTACGTGGGACGTCCTCTTCCACCTTGGGTCTTATCAATCTGCAGCGCTTGTATATTTGCCGTGAGCACAGTACAGCCAAGCCACACAGCTGTAGCCATTCATGCTTCTCCTCATACTCACCGTTGGCGTCATTCACGTCGTCCTATCCAATTCGATCATAAGCTCAACATTTGATGACTACACTCCGGAAACGTTTCCTGATTCCATCGAGCAGCCCATAGCTTGCAGAATGCGTGTGGCGAGCTTCCTCTGCGATCCGAGTGAAGTTCTGAATGAAGGAAATCTTACTGCTAATCGTGAGTTCGCTAACTTTTTAAAACTACGCATTTTATCTTCAGATTGTAGACGAAATCGCTTCAGCTGCTTAACTCAAAGCTTTAGTTCGACATCAGCTTTATCTAATCCATTAGTCTACTTGAAAATCTTTCAGTGACCTAATTGACTACCATGAAATAGGTATAGGTGACTTCCGTGAGTGGGAAGAAAGAGAATTCTAGAAGCTTGACTGGCCTGATTTATAGCTGAAAAATAAAAAATATTCCCATTTGCTGCTGTCTGCTTTGGTTTTCTCGCAAATCGAGAGGCTCACCATTCCTGCACGACCATGAGATCCTGTAGTTTAGTGGACCAAACGGAGACGGTGTTGGCGAGGTAGCTGAATGCGTAAATACTCATACCACACATTTTATGAAGGCTATTCGGTTTCTTTGAGTAAAAGTAACTATCCCATATCCACTGCTTAAGCGAATACGAGTTTTGCCTCGCAAAGTAGAAGTAATCGGCGCAGTGTGTGAACCTCATTCCACATAAAGACCAAAAAATTTGTGTTAAAACATTCCTTGGGCACATCCAATACTACTTTCTAACACAATTCGGCTCACTTTGCTGTGATCCAAGGTTGACTGGCGATAAAGGATCGGTCAAAATGGGTGATGACAGCAGAATGGTCTGCATACAAGAAGCGCCGTTTTCTCTGTAGATCGGCATTTCAATGTGGAGTTGACTGACGGTCTTATCGCTGCCACCATCTTCCAGGCAGAATTTCTCCACTAACTCAAAGGCATCAACTGCCGCAGGGTTCTCATGATCAAAAGAAAAAGAGGAGGGGAGGGGGGGGGGGGGAGTGAGGAGGGAATCAGCCCACCGAACTTTTTCTTTTTTTTTTCTAGCAGTTCTTGAAAATTTCATTTTTGAAAGAAATTTCAGGGCCATCCGGTGCTCAACAAACATTGTGATTTATGTCGCGGGACCACCCGACTACGCCGGGCTTTTCTCCCTCTCGTATTGGAAAAAACCACCCTAATTCTATTTTTCGGTACGGGCGATCAGGAGTTATGGATTTCCGGCTAGACACACATACACACAACACACACACATCCTTGCACAACTCGTGAGCGCCTAACCCGCCATGAACGGACACCAGTAAAAGAGTTCCTTGGGGTTGGGGAATGATATGAATGAACCCCCAAGGCACGGTATTTAGGCTTTTCTCGTCGAAGCGACGTCACATGTTGCTTATCGGGGGCGGGTGCTTCTTCCCACTAGGAATTCTGTGAGACAGTATCTCCTTGCTATCTATGACACTGAGCTATAATTCACGCTTACGGACAGTGAAGATCCATTGCGTTGGAGTTATAATTAAAAACGAACCTATTTGGTGCAACAGAAACTCTTTTCGGAACATCATTTGACACTGCACCACTGTATGGATACTCGAGATCGGCCCTTAGAAGGAGAAGATGAACGCATAAAGTAGAACTGACGAGCGTCCAAAATGTAATGAAATTTCACGGCTGAGACCATTCTGTAGCAAATCACGTGGTGACGAACCAATAAAAATCAAACATCAAGCTTCGGCTGGCCCCTTAGAAAGGCGTTGATAAGAATTCAACGAGCTTTCGCCATAAACTTCCATGAGAACCAAAAGGAAAAACGGCCTCCACCAGGACAAATTCAATTGAATTCCGCTTGTTCGAAATTCATGTTCACTTGCGGTCTGCGACCATTCTATGTATGCCGGTGTTGAGGGTTTATCTTCATGTCAGCTAAATACGCTATCAAGAAGTTTGCAATCTGCGACGCGCGTAGCAGGTGTTTCAGCGCCAAGTATAGCAACTGATCATGAATTCCCTGGGAAAGGGCCAGTCAGCCCGGACCACCCTACTATTTTGCATATGCGGCATATCGACTCTGCTAGAATTTCATTTTGATTGTTTATGAAGTTTTAAACGAACAACAGATCCTTGAAAGAATGCAAGCGAGCAAAAAGCTTTATCAGATCGAGTAAGCAGCATTTCCTCATAACTGGAATACTTCCTGAATGTTTAATGAATTGGACGTGTGCCTTTTGTTAACATAGAAGGTCATGACATACTTGGTGAAAGAGGGTTTTCTTGTAATACCCATACCCAAGTACCTCTACGATCATTTATTCATTTAATTCATACACTCAAAGGTCTGCCTCACTTAGAGGACAGAAGTCTCCAACATGGAAATGAAGTTGGCCGGAAATAGTACGTATGCAAACGCGAATCTACAGAAATGTCCATTTGCAAATTGTTTTCTCCGTAGAGTGCATGGATTAGAGTATTCGATTGTACTATCAGAAGAATATATTTATTTAAATGACCCTTGTTGGGATAACAAATTTTGCGTTTCGATCTGGCGCCTAAGAATGTTTGCTTACTTTTGCTTGGCAAACAAATCTAGTCAACAAACATTGAATGATAGGGCAAACCTCACCATGTCTTCAGAGGGCTGAAACGAGTCAGTGAGCGTAGGTCGGAATTCTGTTACTGAAACTCCATAACTGTTGTGCGGGTATAACCAGAATTTCGACTGTCTGAAGAACCTTTTGAAGGGCTAAGGTATTCGTTTGTTGAAAGATAAGTCTAATAGGGGCAACTGTAGTGGCAGAGTTTAAAGTGGTAGGCTCCTTTCGTGGCCCTTATTCCAGATTAATGAGAGGAAGATCGAGCATTGTTTCTCGAAAAAAAAACAACAGCAGCAAAACTTAGCTAAAGCAAACGGAACCTGGAGTAGAATAGCAATGAACTATGGATGACTGTTGAGTATATCACTGATTTATTTTTTTTTTTTGGAAAATTGAGTCAAAACCAATTTTCTTCTGACTAGCCCTTGAGCTCTTCATATACTCATCCGGCAACCCTGAGATTCATTATTAACCAGTTTGGCTATGCGGGCTAGCGCGCGCAGTATATGTCGACGGCCACTTATCCACGATGGAGTCATTCAGCGGAATGTTGGATAATCAGAATAAGATAGTTTTCTCTAGATTCAAACGCTGAACTGCTGATAGCATCACGCTCGATATATTTGAGCACAGCTATTAGTGATGATCATAGCTCCGTCCACCTTAGTGCAAACCCTTTCCACAATAAACTTGAACACCCTTTTTTGACTGCTCCAAATCATTTCTTCCGCATTCCAGAAAGTTTTTGAAGAGATGAATTTTTGGTCCTAGCCCCGCCTCCACGTGCCAGCTCCGCCCCCTTTGAGGACTTACCTACATTTGTTCCAATTCCTCTCACCACTTTTTTCCCGCGTTCTTGAACGTTTCTGAGCAAAGTTATGAAATTTTGATCTAGGCCCCGCCCACTTTGGTGCCCACCCACTTCGTTCTTATACACCTTGACACCTTTTTGCCGCATCCCAGAACGTTTCTGAATAGAGTTATAAATTTTTGATCTAAGCCCCGCCCACTTTGGTGCCAACCCCGCCCACTTTCGGGATTTGACCACATTTGTTCTTTTACACCTTGATACCTTTTTGCCACATCCCAGAACGTTTCTGAATAAAGTTATAAATTTTTGATCTAAGCCCCGCCCACTTTGGTGCCAACCCCGCCCACTTTCGGGATTTGACCACATTTGTTCTTTTACATCTTGATACCTTTTTGCCGCATCCCAGAATGTTTCTAAATAGAGTTATAAATTTTTGATCTAAGCCCCGCCCACTTGGTGCCAACCCCGCCCACTTTCGGGATTTGACCACATTTGTTCTTTTACACCTTGATACCTTTTTGCCGCATAGCAGAACGTTTCTGAATAGAATTATAAATTTTTGATCTAAGCCCCGCCCACTTTGGTGCCAACCCCGCCCACTTTCGGGATTTGACCACATTTGTTCTTTTACACCATGACACCTTTTTCCCGCATCCCAGAATGTTTCTGAATAGAGTTATAAATTTTTGATCTAAGCCCCGCCCACTTTGGTGCCAGCCCCGCCCACTTTCGGGATTTGACCACATTTGTTCTTTTACACCTTGATACCTTTTTGCCGCATCCCAGAACGTTTCTGAATAGAGTTATAAATTTTTGATCTAAGCCCCACCCACTTTGGTGCCAACCCCGCCCACTTTCGGGATTTGACCACATTTGTTCTTTTACACCTTGATACCTTTTTGCCACATCCCAGAACGTTTCTGAATAAAGTTATAAATTTTTGATCTAAGCCCCGCCCACTTTGGTGCCAACCCCGCCCACTTTCGGGATTTGACCACATTTGTTCTTTTACACCTTGATACCTTTTTGCCACATCCCAGAACGTTTCTGAATAAAGTTATAAATTTTTGATCTAAGCCCCGCCCACTTTCGGGATTTGACCACATTTGTTCTTTTACATCTTGATACCTTTTTGCCGCATCCCAGAATGTTTCTAAATAGAGTTATAAATTTTTGATCTAAGCCCCGCCCACTTGGTGCCAACCCCGCCCACTTTCGGGATTTGACCACATTTGTTCTTTTACACCTTGATACCTTTTTGCCGCATCCCAGAACGTTTCTGAATAAAGTTATAAATTTTTGATCTAAGCCCCGCCCACTTTGGTGCCAACCCCGCCCACTTTCGGGATTTGACCACATTTGTTCTTTTACACCATGACACCTTTTTCCCGCATCCCAGAATGTTTCTGAATGGAGTTATAAATTTTTGATCTAAGCCCCGCCCACTTTGGTGCCAGCCCCGCCCACTTTCGGGATTTGACCACATTTGTTCTTTTACACCTTGATACCTTTTTGCCGCATCCCAGAACGTTTCTGAATAGAGTTATAAATTTTTGATCTAAGCCCCGCCCACTTTGGTGCCAGCCCCGCCCACTTTCGGGATTTGACCACATTTGTTCTTTTACACCTTGATACCTTTTTGCCGCATCCCAGAATGTTTTTGAATAGACTTATGAATTTTTGATCTAAGCTCCGCCCAGTTTGGTGCCAGCCCCGCCCACTGTCGGGATTTGACCACATTTGTCCCATTACCTCTAACCACTTTTTTTCCGCATTCTATAGCTTTTCCGAACGAAGTTACACTCATTTTTGAAAAGTAGCTTTCACCTCAACGCACGCCCCGCCCTTCGTGGGCGGGGCTTCGCTATACTTATGCATGCACAGCACGCATAAGGCCTTGGTCACTCTTTTTTATTTTTTTCCCTGGCCTCGACGCCTTCGTTAAATCGAGTTATGAATCTCTGTGGAAAGTACCGCCCACTGCGAGAACGCTCCGCCCATCGCCGGTAAGTTTCCTTTATGTTGCTTGTTGACCCATCCCTCACCTTTGCACATTTTTTCCTGGTGTCTGGAATGTTATGAGACCGAATTAGAAGAATTCGCCCATGACCCCGCCCAATTCCGGCGCATGCCCCGCCCCTTGGGGGGGGCTCCGCTAGGCTCACATGTGCTCTGTTGCTCTTACCCTATGCTCAACTCATTCCAAACTTGACCCGACTTCTCCAGGTGTTTCCTCACGTTATATCGAATTTCCGTACAAACAAACAAACAAACAAACAAAACAAACAAAACAAACAAACAAACAAACAAACAAACAAACAAACAAACAAACAGACAGACATTCAGACAGGACAGACAGACAGACAGACAGACAGACAGACAGACAGACAGGACAGACAGACAGACAGACAGACAGACAGACAGACAGACAGACAGACAGACAGACAGACAGACAGACAGACAGACAGGACAGACAGACAGACAGACAGACAGACAGACAGACAGACAGACAGACAGACAGACAGACAGACAGACAGACGACAGACAGACAGACAGACAGACAGGACAGACAGACAGACAGACAGACAGACAGACAGACAGACAGACAGACAGACAGACAGACAGACAGACAGACAGACAGACAGACAGACAGACAGACAGACAGACAGACAGACAGACAGACAGACAGACAGACAGACAGACAGACAGACAGACAGACAGACAGACAGACAGACAGACAGACAGAACAGACAGACAGACAGACAGACAGACAGACAGACAGACAGACAGACAGACAGACAGACAGACAGACAGACAGACAGACAGACAGACAGACAGACAGACAGACAGACAGACAGACAGACAGACAGACAGACAGACAGACAGACAGACAGACAGACAGACAGACAGACAGACAGACAGACAGACAGACAGACAGGACAGACAGACAGACAGACAGACAGACAGACAGACAGACAGACAGACAGACAGACAGACAGACAGACAGACAGACAGACAGACAGACAGACAGACAGACAGACAGACAGACAGACAGACAGACAGACAGACAGACAGACAGACAGACAGACAGACAGACAGACAGACAGACAGACAGACAGACAGACAGACAGACAGACAGACAGACAGACAGACAGACAGACAGACAGACAGACAGACAGACAGACAGACAGACAGACAGACAGACAGACAGACAGACAGACAGACAGACAGACAGACAGACAGACAGACAGACAGACAGACAGACAGACAGACAGACAGACAGACAGACAGACAGACAGACAGACAGACAGACAGACAGACAGACAGACAGACAGACAGACAGACAGACAGACAGACAACAGACAGACAGACAGACAGACAGACAGACAGACAGACAGACAGACAGACAGACAGACAGACAGACAGACAGACAGACAGACAGACAGACAGACAGACAGAGCGCTTTATATATAGTAAGGATCGTTTGATTGTGGGACTAGAGAATGAATTTTTGTTACAATTATTTATTTTTTCTTGGATGTGAATAATCAAGTAATTCGATCAATAAAAACAGAGTCTTTTATTGCAGATAACTTTATGTGAAAATGAAGCCTTTGAGGATAAAATTCCATTCAAAAAAAATAAACAGCCTTGTCCATAATACCATACAATGGGATCAATCTGTGTCCAATTCTATGCATGACCCGCCTAGCATATTCCGAAGGAAAACTTCCTTTCTAAATTGACCGTTTATTTATTTATTTGTTCTTCAAAGCAAAAAAAGGAGGAAGAGTAAAGGAAAAAAAAAGAGTAAGAGTAAACAGTCCAGCTTTACTGCAGCTAAGGGTAGGTGCTTGGCCTCCTCGACGGTGAATCCATTCGTTTGAAATGAGAATTTTGTAGATAATAGAACTCACTCCGTGAATCATGTGAATTAAAAGCACTAAGCACCGGTGGGACTTTTTAGCTTCAGAAATTGCCAGCATCAGAATGAAAAACTCGAAATCGTGTCAGAAATGCATCGAATAGAGCCTGCTCAAATCAATCATTGAGGTGTTGAGCTTTTTCTTGCTTTTTGCACTTCGAACCTTGTCCTTTTTTCGAAATCTTCCAAGATATCGACAATTTCAGACATTCGACTATCGAAGTCACTGATCGAAGTTCGTGAATTAACTAAATGCACATGTTCGCCAATGGACGTTGGCGAATGCGATGACTCTCCGAGAGGTTTTACAATATCTGTTGCAGTTGTAAAGAAAATGGTACTGCTCGATGATCAAAGGTGAGAAATCCTGAGTATAATTCAATTAATGGTAGCTGTAAAGCTTAAAACGTGTTCCTATGCATTTGCAAAATGTACTTTAAATGCTTGCAAGGAAGTAGAGACATTTAAAAGCACCCTGAGCAGGGTAACAAGTTGCGGAGCCAACGGTCTGACAAGCGCTTCTGCTTGCTGAGACATTTCTAAATAAACACGTTGAAGACGTTGGCCCCTTTCACATGATGCAGTATCGAACAGAACTTTTGCGATAGCATTTGCCGTCCAGGAAGTTCTCATTTCCCATAAACGCTAACAAGATGCTATCCGTGCTGTTCAAGCGATGGCGGTGGCATCAGGTTGGCGACTGAAAACAGGCAATAACTGTGTAACAGCAACTGGCTTAACCGTAATTTTCTTAGGTGATCTTAGGTGAGTGTGGACACTAGAAAAAATGTTTGGATTTAGTACAACGCTCAGTACAGCACTAACGAAACGCGACAAAAATTTTTTTCTATTTTTTGGCAGGTGAAATACAGGGTGACCCACATGAAGTGTGACGGGCAATAAAAAAATCAACTTATAGGCTTCTGGGCTGGAGGATGCGGTAATCCATTAGGCGGGAAGGATCGCGCTGAATGTCAGCTCAACCCTTCGAAGGGTTGGGCACTAGCCCGCAGCACAAAGAAGATGCTCTAATGTTGTGAACCCACACTTCCAGGTTTTTTGGGCGAAGCAGGTTTGACCTTTAAATTTCCCGATCTCAATCCTTTGGATTTTGCTGTATCAACGATTCTGGACCAAAAAGCCTGCGCTTTCAAAAATAGATCTTTGGACCTAGAAAAAAGCTCTCTTGTAAAAGCGTGGGATGAAAGTGATTGCGTGCATTCTGGAAAACTTCCGAAAGAGGTTGGATGCTTGCATTAAAGCGAAATATGGTCATTCTGCATGCGAGATGTGATATTTTTTCTACAATTTTGTGATGATTGTATGGGAGTAAATCTTTCCTATTAGGTTTGATTTGTACAATTTTGATGCTAGTTTTATGCGTCACACTTCATATGGGTCACCCTGTACAACACATCAAATCCTGAAGAAGAATAAAATAGCGGTGAAGAGAGGAGGCTAGTGCGGGGATACCTAAGACAGTGTAAGCTTACGGAGTTCTCATCAATATAGAAGGATGAAGCTACAACCGATTGTGCCTTCAAAGCCGGTGTCTCACTGCTGGTGGCGTTGAGCCCGTTCACTGAAGATCGTTACATCATTAGTTTTGCTGAGTAGGTCTGTGTGCCGGTCCGCCAGCGGGAGGTGGACTGTTGGCCGACTCAGTTCCTAGCTATAATGCAAAAACAAAACGTTTTCAAGTGTTCGAGGTATACTCAGTCATGATTCTTCACGAGAAAAGTAATGGGGAAGGTATTCGGGTGGTAGACAATAAGCGTGTGATATGAGAGGAGGGCCGGGTCAAAAGTGGTTTAGTTTTAGCATGAGGCTCGGCAGCAATTCCTCTTGCGGTAACGGCAACCTCAGCTACGATATGTATGCATGTATCAGCTGATAGACATTCAGGATAACATATGATAAGAACGAAACCGTGGCAGTGAAGCCAAACCCAATAGGGGAGGTATCATGTGTATGATATAGAGTGAGGTGGACGGACTTCGTTTATCTTTAATATAATAATTGTAAAAGTGGAAAAAGTGTTTTTTCGCATTCACGAATATCAACTACTTGAGCAGAGGCCTCTTTTTTCAAAGCATCCACCGCTGATTTTGCCTTTCCCTTCAATGCAATAGCATATTGTAGCTCACCTTCATTTCTGAAGACCAACGATAAATCAGGTTATCACTGAATAAGCCTAGCAAAGATTTTTCTTGCCATTCGCTTGTGACGAAAGAACAAAATTGTGTTGGAACTGACGCCAAAATGTTGAGATTCAGTGTGCGCTTTGTTCAGGAATCCTACTATGGCACGGCTAGCAGCAGAAACGTTTGCGGAGACCCTCCGACAACGTCAAAATCGTGGTCAATGCGACGACGATGTCCTGATCTTCGTATCTGCTCTTGATAAAGTGGTGAGTTCAATGCACTCAGTTTGATTGGTTGGCTCATTTGCAGTAAGTCTTTAGAAATGTGTCGTAGAAAAGCCATGTAACCTACAGCATTTCATAGGTTTGGACTTCGCTTGGATCCGTGACAAAACGTTACCTTAGCGATGATGCAGTGAAAGCCGTCACTTCAAGAGCAGGTCAGCAGGTGTTTACAGAAGTATATTGATGGGGCATTCCAGAAAGTTCTTCTGACTAAAATTTGGAATCTCTTCGAAAGCTGTGTTCAAGTTGGCTGTATGGCAGACCCCGCGGAAAAACAAGAGGAATTACCCCTTGCATGAAATCACATTAGCACTCCTTTTCTGGAGCAATTTCTAACGGTACACTTCAATACTCAACACTACCGCCTTTACGAGTTATTTTGGATCACGAATGAAGTTGTAAATAGTCCACGCTCACAGTGAGCTGCGGTATGGCATCGGTAAGGTCCTAGGGTAAGGCACGATGACTGCGCATATAAGCCCAGATAAAGGACTATTCCCTTCGATGAGTACCAGTACAGAATCTGAGCTTTAGAAAGGTGCTTTCTTAAAAGTTGGCAGTCAAATGTAGCAGCCTTATGCGATGGTAGTATGTATATTCTCAGATGCTATCAGCTCTACATATCTTGCTTTTCTGTATGGGTCTCCGATGAGCTCCCACAGTTCCCAACCTCTCAGAGGCGTTAAATTTGCTAATAGATCCGTGCAAAAACGCAAGACCACTGGAATGAACACAAGCTAGCCTCGCAGTAAACCTCAAGCGCTAAGTTCACATGGTGTCTCCACGCTCTTGAATGGATGTCAGCATGTCATGCATCCCCTTAAGTTCCTAATGCTTCAACATTTTTAAACCGAAAAGATAAAGAAGTGTGCGAGTGAAATACTTGAACAAGAATGAGGTGTGAAGGCCAAATATGCACAGCACTTTACCCAGTATGAGCCAACCAAACTACCAAACCCGCTGGGACAAAATGGTTAATTCCGGACAGATCAAAGTCTCATATCAGATCCACATTCTTGCGTGTTGTCTAGAACTCTAATGCTGCAATATACAAGGAAGATTCGATCGAGGAATACTGAGAATTATGTCTTCCTTGTTAGCTGCCCTTCACTTTCGTCTGAAAGCGAGAAATGAGCTTGTGGGCATCTCCTTCTGTTCCAGAGTCACACTTCAAAAATGGCGACTTCACCGGCGGGTTACAGTACATGATTGATTCATATACAACACTTCTTCGAGGTCTTCCACTCGATCTGAGCAATGGTGAGTCAAGGCACACTTGCCGTTTTCTGTTGAAGGTTTTTGATGTCAAGAGAAGTAGAGATAAGGGTCTATATGCCGTCCTTTTTTTCTCCCTGATCTCCTATGAGAGACGGGAGTCCGGATACCTTGTAGTTACTCGCCAAGAAACCACTTTCACCTCTAAGATGTCTTAGATGTACTAGTTTCCAGGTTGGGAACTCCCTATACCAATGTGGTCGGTTATCGCAATCAGTGCGTTGCTGGTTATTCTTCTGCTGACGTTTGCGGCGTTTATGCTTTATCGTTGCATAGTATACTGCAAAGGTGATCGTCGTGCTGAATACACAATGGGCACACGAATGTAGTGAAGTAGCCATTCGCGACTGGCATGTCACTGTTTATAGTTGTTATCATCGATTCCTTAGCCTGTCAAGATCTCTATTCTGCTAGCCGTTTTTTCACTCGGTGGTTGAGATTGTCCTAGCTGAACCATCAATTTCGATATTCAGTTGTGTATGATGATTTATGATCGCAATCCTACTTCAATACTACAAAATACGACAGAACGTTGAAGATAGGATGAACATCTCCCATTTTGACAACTTGCTCGGTGCTGCTACTCACTTGAAATTTCCTCGCTTAAATTAGGATCATAAACACACAATTTCAGAGAGGTTTGGCAATGGTCTGAAGGTTGCTGTAATATGCTAGATTACAACTTTACGGGATTCTCGGCATCCAGGGTTGAGTATAAAGGTTATATAGCGTACCTAAGACATTCGCCAGAGCCACCGCACCGACGATTTCAATTTCAAAGGGACGGTAGTTCAGTAGTGCTTAATAGCTAGTGATATCGAGTACGATGCGAGCTATAGGACGCAACAAGGCAGCTAGCGAAGACCCCAGAGTGCTTGGGAGAGTTTCGTGAATTCGTGCATTCTGGGCTCCCTCCGATTGTGCAGCTCCGTAGGAGTCTGGCAGTTGGATCGGTCAGACTCCTGCGGACTCCTCCAGACTCAAAACATTTAACATTTTCCATTACCTCATTACACAGCTTTACTTAGTGAGTGAAAAACCGGGAGAGTTAGTTGCCGATCGATGTGCCACCCTCATTGTAAGTATCGTAAAATGAATTGGTAAGAAAAGGAGACATTTCTTGAGTATTCCGAGCGAACAGTCTTGGAATAAGAGGGAAATCAGATTGGATTTGAGAAGAAAAAACCAGTTTTGGTATGCAGCCAGCACGATGTCAGCGTCAGACAACCCTTGAGGATATCTGTTCTGTTGCTTAGATATTTTTGCTTGAATTTATGCGTTGACTTGTTCAAATTAATGTGACATAATTATTCAAAAGCATATAAAGCCTTTCAGTTTCACTTGTCGTCTCACTAGGTCACATTTATGGTTTTATGGTATGAGATGATTTGTAGAATATTACCCTAGGGTTTTATGTGTGTCATTTGCGAAAACTCAGGTGCTTTGTTCGAAAGATACTTTCGTAACATGCCATAAGTCCTCCTGTCATGCTGCTTCATACAGTATTCATAGGTACTGGAACTTCTTCCCGATTGCGGTATTCTCCCTTGCGTCACTGCATTTACCGTACTCACCCCGCCTCCCCGCCAATCGATAGGACGCAATATTTTTCGTTCACTGCCTTTCTATTTCATTAGATTTAATCGTTTTTTCTGTTTCTTTTTTGTTTCTATGTTTATTAGACTTGATTAATTAGAATGATTTCTCCTGAATTAGCGACGATCAAGACCATATTGGAATTGAAGAGAGCGGCCAGCCAATTCAAATAATTGAAGGGCTACCTTTACCTCACAAATTGCGCGCTCCAATCTTCCATCGCAATCCTGCGATACGAGGCGGGTGCGGCGTGCGCAACGCCATTTTCGGGGAGAAAATTCCGGACCCCAGTACTCATGTACTCCATCCAATAGCAGTACTTGCATTGGAACTTTTCAGTACATTCCATGCTCTGCAACGATTTCCAGAACGACTCTTGCAGATGAAAGTTCAATTGGATAAGGTAAAGAAAACAACACAGGGCCTTGAACTGGTCGAATGTACTTTTCAAATTTTAAGTGATAATGAACTGCATTCAGTGATTGTTGGAGCATTCGAAGAGGGGGAGAACAAAATCGAAGGTACCACGAACATAGCGTTTTCAAAAATATGCGAGGTCGTTGTCACTGATCTGGTCTAAACTCATTAGGACAAGGTAAAGCTCTCGAGAGTACTTCGAAAATCAAGAATTTGGAGCCAAACCTAAATTACATCATCAAAACTGAACATCAAAACAAATTCATGTGCTTTAGATCTTTGGTATAAATTAGTCTTGGGCTACTTTCTAATTATTATAGTTTGCGTACATCCTTAGCCCTGGTCTGAAAATTAGAAGTGAGCAAGGTCTAATTTTTTGTAGCCTTCAGGTTTTGTTGAAACTTAGAGTCGGAGAAATTAGATTGAGCAAGAAAAATCTGGTCGACTTTTCATCTTTGTTCTAAGAACTCTTATTTTCATTAGAAAAAGTGAGTAGTATTGTCTGCATCGTGGATAGATCATGTATACAAGGATCCGGCAGTTTTTTGATTTCTGAAGTCCAGAACGGCTGCGGCCGCGATTGGAAAGAGCTGAAAACCTCAGTTTTGAGTTCCGAGCAATCATCAAATTTTCTATCGCGAAGTTAATGTTCCAGAGTAAGAAACAAAATGCAATCGGGAGGAACAAAGCCTGGCGAACAAAGAGGATAGGGTAGCGCTCACCTTCCGACATCTGCAATTTTATCACGAAAGAATTTCGCAGCATGCGATCGAGCGTTGACGGCAAGACAACAAACATTGTCTCGCTGCAGAAGCTTCCTTCGAATAACTTTGGCCAAATTCTGTAGCTGAAAAGCCTAAATCTTGGTGATCACGGTGAAATCCTCAAAAAGTTATCAAAAGTAGAGCACTTTCCGAGAATCCCACCAACAACACAACAAAATCTTCCTCGGATGTAGTTCAGTTCTCTGCTGTCTTGAAGGTGTTTCGTCACGAGGCACCCGTGGGTTGAGATAGGATGTCTCTTCTGAGTGCAGCACAGATATCTGCGACACCGGCCGATGGATTATGCCCTTACAGAAGCACGTAATAGACGATAGCTTCAGACAGCTTCAGTCGACAGCTGAAGGTTGCAGGACGACCATTCTTGTTCATAGCAGAAGAGGTGTCAGTGAACAAGGGGTAACGCTCCTTACAATCTGAAATAAGTTCATCTATCGCAAGAAAATGTAGGTATGGAAAAAAATGTCAAATGGAAATAAGGAGCTGCATTGAAAGAGAGCAGCACGCCTGTCTGCAAATTTGCCCACATCAAAGTCTAAGCTATATTTACAAACTGGAACCATACAGGGACGGAAAACTGCTTCTTTATAAGAAGTGGCGGAAGTAGAAAAAATTGGACTTACATAGCTCTATTTGTAGTTGCTCTCTGTCTCTACATCATTGTGTTACCGCTATTCATAATGTTGGACGTCTGCCTTGGACGTGCTGAATATCTACAAATGACCGATATCAGGTTCCGATTAGTAATAGCAAGACATGCGCAAAAATTGTTCAGATTTAGGACCTTCAAACTTGAAAGTTATATTTTCGACAGGATGGGATCACTAAAGACTGGGGTCAGGGTTCATCAGAGGTGCGGTTGAAGTTCTACCATTATCATTAGAGCTCGAGCCTTTGAATTTGGTAGAAATACAGGCAGCAAGATTGAAAACCAATGGCAGATACCACGTGCAGACCTCGGGAAGGAAGAGAAGGGAAATTTTGACAAGTCCCAGACCGTTTCCATTCTGCTTTTTATACCAGCAATCTGTCGCGGCTTTGCCAGCACAAAATAAAGCACAGGAAGCGAACTATCAATCAATGGCCTCTCAACAATAGGAGACTTCGATAGCTTAATGAACTACTTATTTCACCTTTATTTCGATGCAGGTATCTCTCGTCTAAAATGGGTACTACTATTTTATTGAATAGACTAATGCAGAGACTGATGAGAAACCAAGCGGCCGTGGAATATCGATAAACGACCCCTACTTGTTCTTATAGGTACACTAAGATTCTACGAAAACAGATGAAATTCTCGAGAGGAGTACTCCCATTGATAGTTCGCTTCCTGTGCTTTATTTTGTGCTGGCAAAGCCGCGACAGATTGCTGGTATAAAAAGCAGAATGGGAAACGGTCTGGGACTTGTCAAAATTTCCCTTCTCTTCCTTCCCGAGGTCTGCACGTGGTATCTGCCATTGGTTTTCAATCTTGCTGCCTGTATTTCTACCAAATTCAAAGGCTCGAGCTCTAATGATAATGGTAGAACTTCAACCGCACCTCTGATGAACCCTGACCCCAGTCTTTAGTGATCCCATCCTGTCGAAAATATAACTTTCAAGTTTGAAGGTCCTAAATCTGAACAATTTTTGCGCATGTCTTGCTGCTATTAATCGGAAACTGATATCGGTCATTTGTAAGCCCATCTTGCCGAATGCATACCCGTCAAATTCAAGCCCTTATCTGACTTGTTGAGTTTAACTGCCTTTCCTGAAGGAAAAGGCAGTTTGCCATCTTTGTTGGCGCTTGGCCAAATATTTGGGCACAGTTTGGCTCGCAAACCTGCGCCGCCAAGTCAAAGTGAAAACTGCCTTTCCAAGGTGAATGGCAGTTTAATATCGTAGAACGGCAGTTGCATCGCTGTTCTATCATTTTAATTCTGTTTTTTCAGCTAGAGAACAACTTTTTTGTGATATTGCTTATTCTTACTTTTATATTGCTCATTTTTCCTGAGCACTGGTTGAAATTTCCGCATGCTTGGCATGCTAGTGAATGGGAAATGAATGTGTGAGATTGAACGATACCGAAAATGAAACGAAACCCTCTGTGTAGTGTTTATCAATGGACGTTTTGTCTTGTATGGTTATTAATCCCATGACGATCACATTATACAGATTATTCCCTTAGAGCCATCTTATTCCTTAACTTGGCCTCCCACCAGCCAACATTTCTTCAGTTTTTTATTGTTGATCAGCAGATATGCATCCACCCGGCGGGGCAACATCACAGCATGTGCATGTGCATGGCCAGCGAGGTTGTTGAACAGCCAGTTCCTATCGATGACATAGAAATTATCTCACTAGGGCATTTCGGGGACATAAAACTCTTGTGGGGTGACCCTTGCATTGCAACTCAACTTGGATTGGAATGAAGGGTAACTTCCAACCGAAGTTTACCAACAATTACATATTTGGGTAAGTGGGAGGGCCCTAGGGTGACCCTACAGTTGTGGACAGTGAAACGAAGAGCTGTGTGCACGTTATGGGTAGCCATTGCATAATGGACCGTCATATATAATCGAGATGCTGCTTGACCCATTCACTGAGGAATGCAGATTTTAAGGTGTTCGGGAAACCGTTTGAAGGGCTCCTTTTATGTGGTTAAGCTTCTCCATCAAAGAGCCATTGTTTGGACTTGATCACTCCCAGTCACCATTAATCCAGCTGTTTATCGTTCCTACTAACAACGTTAAATTCAACTACAACCATTGGGGAATTTTAGTTTTACCATTTTCACCTTTACGTTACCTTCTACATTCTGGAAAGAAGGATATGAAATGAGCGCCTAAATATTGTTAGCTAATAGGTTATCCTTTGCTCCAAAACAGTGTAATACCTACAGCGTATTTTCCTGAGATGAGTCCAATAACTACCGCAAATCATGATAGGTACCAAGACTAGCTTCGCATGCACTACCGAACTGTCTTCTTGTAATGATAAATCATGAATCAACACAAACTGCCGAACATAAATATCACTCACATTGTTTGAACAGCTCAACGGGCCGACGGTAGAACGAGGTCAAAGAAAGACAAATGGAAGACTAGCAATATTGCAGCAATATTTGGACGAACCACTCACAAGGTTTTAGACGAAATTGGAAGCTCGCGTTGAAACCTAAATATACCAAACGAACGCCATGACTCGTGTTTTCGGAGCGAGTTGTGGCTTGTGACCGAAAAGAAACAAGACGTTTCTAGCGTTAGCTCGAGAAAATCGATGATTAACGGCACAACGCGTATTATACTTGCGCCTCAATATTAAACCTCGCTTATCGGCGGAATTAGAAAATCTAAAATATTTTGTTCTCGCTGCATTTTGTAGAGAAGTGTTTGCAGTATGTAGGTAGATGTCTTCTCCAGGTGACAGCTGTGGAAGGAAAGGTGGACCGTGGGTCAGCGCACATTAGGAAACAAGTAATGTGTCGCGGTCTCCTCTGATTTCACTCCAAAATCAACTACACATTCTCTTTTCGACAATGATATCTTATTCTTTTGAGTAACTTCAATGTTGATACGGATTGGAGCGCTGCACTGTCGAGAAATCGTTCTCATCGAAATTTCTCGCATTACTGAAATGGTTGTGGCCTTGCTGAGCATGTCGGAAAGCTTAGTTGTAGCGATTCTGTCCTAAATCTTATCTTATGCTCATCAGCACTTTTACAAATTGTTCCATTCCCATCGATTTTTGCTAAACCAGGTTATAATGTTGTTGCTTTGCAGATGTGAGTATTCCAGTCTATGGGCAAAAAGCTACCTCTATGACACTTCATGAAAGCCGATTCTACGGTATTTGTACTGTACTTAGATTCCCTTGAGTGGTAGGGCTTTTGAAATTAAGCATGTGTAGATGCCCTACACAAAAGATCCTGTCATACTTCGCACGGGAATCATGTTTGTTCCCTTTTATCATTATCATCTACCTATGTCGCATTATCCAACGCATGTGCTGAACCTTACGTATTGGAGAGATTGATTAGTATTCTTACAGAGAGTTAGTGAACCAAATTTCAAAAAATTTGTTCCGAATTGGATCGCAGTGTGAGGAGACTCTTTGTTTGAATTTGTAATTTATTTGTATAATGTCGGAACCTGTTTGTGTATACAAAGTTAGTCTTTTCATTCGGAAACAGGACCTAACTTTCGCAAATAAATACAAATTTTTTACATATATGGCCAGTATCCGTCGTCATCTATCCATTGATCCCTTTTTGACCTCGTTTTATCGTGAGGTAGATGATGTTCGTTCACAGAAGGGACTGCATGAGTCCTTGCTGCCGTTCGTTGATCAGGTGACGACATTGTTTCAGGATGCTTCTGAAATATGCGTAATTTCTTCACACTTCCATATATCTTTCTTACTACCAGCGGGCGACGCGCTCGAAAAGACAGACTGCGGAGATCGTCTGAGTTGTTGGCAGAGCTTCTGCTGATGCTTTTGATAAAGGCAAGAAATAATATTGGAACTTACTTTACTGAAAACCGTCGAAGCCGACAAGGTAACCAGAAGGAGAACGAGTAGGTGCATCTGAAAGAGCAACATTGTAGGAAGGGTGGTTGCAATATGCCACAGTTTTTCGAACTAGTTTCGAAAGCGTGAGCATCTTGGCGGAACCAACTTATTACTCCAACCCCACGACCCTTTTTTCATTTTGAGTTCGCAATTTTTTCTGTCAGAATTGAAATCGAAAATAAACACTTTAACAGTATGCTTGTAGCTCACTGCTCACAAAACGATATCCCTTGTATCTGCATTGAGTCACTACGGTATAACACTTGGAATTGCAAAACCATAGACTTTGTGCTCAAGTTGCTGAGGTTCTAGCACGAAGTGTTTGATACAATTATCAAAGTTGCTATGAGCCTTCAATCAGTATACCTAAAGAATTCCAGTGCTTGGTTCATTGAAGGGCAAGAAGTAAATAGATGTTACGAATTGGAAATGATGAAGGACCCCTCAATGGAGAATGCAAGAATCGTGTGACATTGCTTTAGTAACCTTAGTTGACGTTTCCAATAGAAAACAAATGAGAATGGAAGGGGACAAAATTGTCACTTTGGTGTGGGATTCGAGGTCTGTCTAATGTAAAGGTTGGGAAGGTTACTATGCAAACGCCAACAGGAGAATCAAACTACATTGGATCTGAAGCCGGAGCCGAACATTTATACAACCCCGGTCCCTCAGCATCTGCTACTGTGCAAAGAGAATACTTGTCTTATCTATTGTGTATACTACTGTCTGATCGATAATTGAGGATTAATATAAACACCTGTAACAGAGTAGTTTTCCTGAACTGTCTATGAGGTTTGTATACTAGCTATATTGGGCTGACATATCGGCGAATCGCCTTCTTTAGAGCCTAGAAAGATCATAACAATTTATGACTATCCGATCACTCGTCGCCGCTGGTACACTTAAGTTCCCAGCTCACGCAGGTGCTTAAAAAACAACCACTCACCGTAGCTTTGTGAATTTTCCGGAACCAACCAGTAATCGATGATAACAATCGATCAGTCTCAGTTGGGGTAGGTCTCCTTCTAAAGTCTCTGCGGGGAGGCCAAGATCATGTAAGGCTGCAGCTTCCGCGTGATTGCGATGCATTCTTTGCTACGATTCATTCTTGGATCAGTGACTTGAATCCATAAATTCTCGAGGGTTTTACGCGCGCATAATCGCGATTCCTGTGCCACGACCTCCACGTTCACTTCAAAAATGCCTCCATTGTGCTTTTGAATTCGGTGACTCCCCCAGGCAGTAGACTCTGTCGTTTGCTTCATACCATCTATGTGCTTCTTAATCCGCACGTGGGGTGATCTTGCCGTTCGCCAATATACTCATCACCACAACCATGGCAAGTAATCTTGTAGAACACACCAGACACGGTGCAATCACCCTCCTTGCCAGCTGGGCAGACCACACAATTTGAGGTTGTACATAGCCGATAGTATAGGCTTTCCAAACGAGGCGCCTCTTTAGATTGAATGATGGGAAGTTCACAATAGCGACCGCATTTTCCAAACCCAATCTCCTTAAAATACTTCCTAACAATGGCACTGACCTCATTAAAGATAAATGGTAGTACAAAAGTAATCTTTTTATTTATAGAGGTACTACGATGTCTGAGGGTCACGTCACCAGAAGAAGCCCATCGTCTAGTCGGCAAGTTACAGTAGCATATGAAAGCGTTGATAACACTTATTAAGTTCGTACGTTATGAGAGCAATGTTTTTCTGGATTTATGAAAAATTAACTTGTTTCACTGAATTCAGTAATATCAATTTTGTCAATTGCTGTATGGTTGCAGCTATATCGGCATCGATTCTTCCTCTCGATTAACCTGATATTTTTCTATGCCCTTCTCGGAGGCAAAGGTCTCTTACCACTTTTTCTGGCCTTTTGCCAGTAGTGCCGGCACAAATAGACTTGAGAAATATCGCTGCGCTAATAAAACGTCACATGCCTTTCAAAGTTGAATGGCAGCAGTAAAGAATCGTTCTTGTAACTGTCGAGAGCGGAAGATAGCTGCCATTCACAAAACATGCACCTTCTACTATCAGAGTTGGTGACAATTTTGACAATTGCTATGTTGACGTCGCTGGCTCCATCCGTATTACCGAAAAGTCACTAGTTTAAGAGTCAGCGATTGTTTCCTAGAATCTGTGATCAGAACAGCCCATTCTGACAGATTCACAACAACCACTGCGGTTACGTGTGCTAAAAGGACAACACAAACTAAGGCTTTAGATTTTTTTTAAAGGATATCATGAATCGATCGTTGTCTTTTCACAACTACTCTATTATCACTTCGCACAGACCTCGGGAAAACTCGGAATATTATTCGTCAGATGATGATGTCTTAATTCTCTA
This sequence comes from Haemonchus contortus, assembly GCA_000469685.2. Taxonomy (NCBI): domain Eukaryota; kingdom Metazoa; phylum Nematoda; class Chromadorea; order Rhabditida; family Trichostrongylidae; genus Haemonchus; species Haemonchus contortus. The sequence goes on from LS997566.1 coordinate 21,175,568, forward strand.
GTGTGGGTACTCTCGAAAAAAAAAAGATTTGGTGGTTCTTAGTTACAAAAGATACTCGATGCTGTTGTAATTTACTGTAATTCAGACAGAAAACAAATAAGTTCAATAGTGAAAGTAGTATGAGCTGAACCACTAGCCAGTAGCCACTACAAAAAACATTCATTCGCTTTAATATGTTTTAGAACTAGGGATAAAAGAGTAGGATTCGCTTTCGTTGATAGATTCTTGCTTGAGTAAGTAAGGAAAAAATTCAAATTTAATAGTATTTTCCATTTAGTGTAGTTACTTTAGTGCTTACGTGAGAAAGAAAACGCTTTAAATTCGTGTGTAGCTGTTTATATTCATTCTGTATCGATACAGACAAAATTGACATGATCGATATTATATATTTCTCTTTTAACTGTAACAGACGCTTTGAAAACGAAGTTATATAGAAGATTTAAAATCTAAATGTCTAGAAGAAAATCTAAAATATTTTGTTCTCGCTGCATTTTGTAGAGAAGTGTTTGCAGTATGTAGTTAGATGTCTTCTCCAGGTGACAGCTGTGGAAGGAAAGGTGGACCGTGGGTCAGCGCACATTAGGAAACAAGTAATGTGTCGCGGTCTCCTCTGATTTCACTCCAAAATCAACTACACATTCTCTTTTCGACAATGATATCTTATTCTTTTGAGTAACTTCAATGTTGATACGGATTGGAGCGCTGCACTGTCGAGAAATCGTTCTCATCGAAATTTCTCGCATTACTGAAATGGTTGTGGCCTTGCTGAGCATGTCGGAAAGCTTAGTTGTAGCGATTCTGTCCTAAATCTTATCTTATGCTCATCAGCACTTTTACAAATTGTTCCATTCCCATCGATTTTTGCTAAACCAGGTTATAATGTTGTTGCTTTGCAGATGTGAGTATTCCAGTCTATGGGCAAAAAGCTACCTCTATGACACTTCATGAAAGCCGATTCTACGGTATTTGTACTGTACTTAGATTCCCTTGAGTGGTAGGGCTTTTGAAATTAAGCATGTGTAGATGCCCTACACAAAAGATCCTGTCATACTTCGCACGGGAATCATGTTTGTTCCCTTTTATCATTATCATCTACCTATGTCGCATTATCCAACGCATGTGCTGAACCTTACGTATTGGAGAGATTGATTAGTATTCTTACAGAGAGTTAGTGAACCAAATTTCAAAAAATTTGTTCCGAATTGGATCGCAGTGTGAGGAGACTCTTTGTTTGAATTTGTAATTTATTTGTATAATGTCGGAACCTGTTTGTGTATACAAAGTTAGTCTTTTCATTCGGAAACAGGACCTAACTTTCGCAAATAAATACAAATTTTTTACATATATGGCCAGTATCCGTCGTCATCTATCCATTGATCCCTTTTTGACCTCGTTTTATCGTGAGGTAGATGATGTTCGTTCACAGAAGGGACTGCATGAGTCCTTGCTGCCGTTCGTTGATCAGGTGACGACATTGTTTCAGGATGCTTCTGAAATATGCGTAATTTCTTCACACTTCCATATATCTTTCTTACTACCAGCGGGCGACGCGCTCGAAAAGACAGACTGCGGAGATCGTCTGAGTTGTTGGCAGAGCTTCTGCTGATGCTTTTGATAAAGGCAAGAAATAATATTGGAACTTACTTTACTGAAAACCGTCGAAGCCGACAAGGTAACCAGAAGGAGAACGAGTAGGTGCATCTGAAAGAGCAACATTGTAGGAAGGTGATTGCAATATGCCACAGTTTTTCGAACTAGTTTCGAAAGCGTGAGCATCTTGGCGGAACCAACTTATTACTCCAACCCCACGACCCTTTTTTCATTTTGAGTTCGCAATTTTTTCTGTCAGAATTGAAATCGAAAATAAACACTTTAACAGTATGCTTGTAGCTCACTGCTCACAAAACGATATCCCTTGTATCTGCATTGAGTCACTACGGTATAACACTTGGAATTGCAAAACCATAGACTTTGTGCTCAAGTTGCTGAGGTTCTAGCACGAAGTGTTTGATACAATTATCAAAGTTGCTATGAGCCTTCAATCAGTATACCTAAAGAATTCCAGTGCTTGGTTCATTGAAGGGCAAGAAGTAAATAGATGTTACGAATTGGAAATGATGAAGGACCCCTCAATGGAGAATGCAAGAATCGTGTGACATTGCTTTAGTAACCTTAGTTGACGTTTCCAATAGAAAACAAATGAGAATGGAAGGGGACAAAATTGTCAATTTGGTGTGGGATTCGAGGTCTGTCTAATGTAAAGGTTGGGAAGGTTACTATGCAAACGCCAACAGGAGAATCAAACTACATTGGATCTGAAGCCGGAGCCGAACATTTATACAACCCCGGTCCCTCAGCATCTGCTACTGTGCAAAGAGAATACTTGTCTTATCTATTGTGTATACTACTGTCTGATCGATAATTGAGGATTAATATAAACACCTGTAACAGAGTAGTTTTCCTGAACTGTCTATGAGGTTTGTATACTAGCTATATTGGGCTGACATATCGGCGAATCGCCTTCTTTAGAGCCTAGAAAGATCATAACAATTTATGACTATCCGATCACTCGTCTCCGCTGGTACACTTAAGTTCCCAGCTCACGCAGGTGCTTAAAAAACAACCACTCACCGTAGCTTTGTGAATTTTCCGGAACCAACCAGTAATCGATGATAACAATCGATCAGTCTCAGTTGGGGTAGGTCTCCTTCTAAAGTCTCTGCGGGGAGGCCAAGATCATGTAAGGCTGCAGCTTCCGCGTGATTGCGATGCATTCTTTGCTACGATTCATTCTTGGATCAGTGACTTGAATCCATAAATTCTCGAGGGTTTTACGCGCGCATAATCGCGATTCCTGTGCCACGACCTCCACGTTCACTTCAAAAATGCCTCCATTGTGCTTTTGAATTCGGTGACTCCCCCAGGCAGTAGACTCTGTCGTTTGCTTCATACCATCTATGTGCTTCTTAATCCGCACGTGGAGTGATCTTGCCGTTCGCCAATATACTCATCACCACAACCATGGCAAGTAATCTTGTAGAACACACCAGACACGGTGCAATCACCCTCCTTGCCAGCTGGGCAGACCACACAATTTGAGGTTGTACATAGCCGATAGTATAGGCTTTCCAAACGAGGCGCCTCTTTAGATTGAATGATGGGAAGTTCACAATAGCGACCGCATTTTCCAAACCCAATCTCCTTAAAATACTTCCTAACAATGGCACTGACCTCATTAAAGATAAATGGTAGTACAAAAGTAATCTTTTTATTTATAGAGGTACTACGATGTCTGAGGGTCACGCCCATCGTCTAGTCGACAAGTTACAGTAGCATATGAAAGCGATGATGACACTTATTAAGTTCGTACGTTATGAGAGCAATGTTTTTCTGGATTTATGAAAAATTAACTTGTTTCACTGAATTCAGTAATATCAATTTTGTCAATTGCTGTATGGTTGCAGCTATATCGGCATCGATTCTTCCTCTCGATTAACCTGATATTTTTCTATGCCCTTCTCGGAGGCAAAGGTCTCTTACCACTTTTTCTGGCCTTTTGCCAGTAGTGCCGGCACAAATAGACTTGAGAAATATCGCTGCGCTAATAAAACGTCACATGCCTTTCAAAGTTGAATGGCAGCAGTAAAGAATCGTTCTTGTAACTGTCGAGAGCGGAAGATAGCTGCCATTCACAAAACATGCACCTTCTACTATCAGAGTTGGTGACAATTTTGACAATTGCTATGTTGACGTCGCTGGCTCCATCCGTATTACCGAAAAGTCACTAGTTTAAGAGTCAGCGATTGTTTCCTAGAATCTGTGATCACAACAGCCCATTCTGACAGATTCACAACAACCACTGCGGTTACGTGTGCTAAAAGGACAACACAAACTAAGGCTTTAGATTTTTTAAAGGATATCATGAATCGATCGTTGTCTTTTCACAACTACTCTATTATCACTTCGCACAGACCTCGGGAAAACTCGGAATATTATTCGTCAGATGATGATGTCTTAATTCTCTAGTGTGGGTACTCTCGAAAAAAAAAAGTGGTTCTTAGTTACAAAAGATACTCGATGCTGTTGTAATTTACTGTAATTCAGACAGAAAACAAATAAGTTCAATAGTGAAAGTAGTATGAGCTGAACCACTAGCCAGTAGCCACTACAAAAAACATTCATTCGCTTTAATATGTTTTAGAACTAGGGATAAAAGAGTAGGATTCGCTTTCGTTGATAGATTCTTGCTTGAGTAAGTAAGGAAAAAATTCAAATTTAATAGTATTTTCCATTTAGTGTAGTTACTTTAGTGCTTACGTGAGAAAGAAAACGCTTTAAATTCGTGTGTAGCTGTTTATATTCATTCTGTATCGATACAGACAAAATTGACATGATCGATATTATATATTTCTCTTTTAACTGTAACAGACGCTTTGAAAACGAAGTTATATAGAAGATTTAAAATCTAAATGTCTAGAAGAAAATCTAAAATATTTTGTTCTCGCTGCATTTTGTAGAGAAGTGTTTGCAGTATGTAGTTAGATGTCTTCTCCAGGTGACAGCTGTGGAAGGAAAGGTGGACCGTGGGTCAGCGCACATTAGGAAACAAGTAATGTGTCGCGGTCTCCTCTGATTTCACTCCAAAATCAACTACACATTCTCTTTTCGACAATGATATCTTATTCTTTTGAGTAACTTCAATGTTGATACGGATTGGAGCGCTGCACTGTCGAGAAATCGTTCTCATCGAAATTTCTCGCATTACTGAAATGGTTGTGGCCTTGCTGAGCATGTCGGAAAGCTTAGTTGTAGCGATTCTGTCCTAAATCTTATCTTATGCTCATCAGCACTTTTACAAATTGTTCCATTCCCATCGATTTTTGCTAAACCAGGTTATAATGTTGTTGCTTTGCAGATGTGAGTATTCCAGTCTATGGGCAAAAAGCTACCTCTATGACACTTCATGAAAGCCGATTCTACGGTATTTGTACTGTACTTAGATTCCCTTGAGTGGTAGGGCTTTTGAAATTAAGCATGTGTAGATGCCCTACACAAAAGATCCTGTCATACTTCGCACGGGAATCATGTTTGTTCCCTTTTATCATTATCATCTACCTATGTCGCATTATCCAACGCATGTGCTGAACCTTACGTATTGGAGAGATTGATTAGTATTCTTACAGAGAGTTAGTGAACCAAATTTCAAAAAATTTGTTCCGAATTGGATCGCAGTGTGAGGAGACTCTTTGTTTGAATTTGTAATTTATTTGTATAATGTCGGAACCTGTTTGTGTATACAAAGTTAGTCTTTTCATTCGGAAACAGGACCTAACTTTCGCAAATAAATACAAATTTTTTACATATATGGCCAGTATCCGTCGTCATCTATCCATTGATCCCTTTTTGACCTCGTTTTATCGTGAGGTAGATGATGTTCGTTCACAGAAGGGACTGCATGAGTCCTTGCTGCCGTTCGTTGATCAGGTGACGACATTGTTTCAGGATGCTTCTGAAATATGCGTAATTTCTTCACACTTCCATATATCTTTCTTACTACCAGCGGGCGACGCGCTCGAAAAGACAGACTGCGGAGATCGTCTGAGTTGTTGGCAGAGCTTCTGCTGATGCTTTTGATAAAGGCAAGAAATAATATTGGAACTTACTTTACT